>OY751440.1:22654539-23244539 GCA_963565745.1 Phengaris arion | reverse complement strand
ACCTAACCTAACCTAACCTAACCTAACCTAACCTAACCTAACCTAACCTAACCTAACCTAACCTAACCTAACCTAACCTAACCTAACCTAACCTAACCTAACCTAACCTAACCTAACCTAACCTAACCTAACCTAACCTAACCTAACCTAACCTAACCTAACCTAACCTAACCTAACCTAACCTAACCTAACCTAACCTAACCTAACCTAACCTAACCTAACCTAACCTAACCTAACCTAACCTAACCTAACCTAACCTAACCTAACCTAACCTAACCTAACCTAACCTAACCTAACCTAACCTAACCTAACCTAACCTAACCTAACCTAACCTAACCTAACCTAACCTAACCTAACCTAACCTAACCTAACCTAACCTAACCTAACCTAACCTAACCTAACCTAACCTAACCTAACCTAACCTAACCTAACCTAACCTAACCTAACCTAACCTAACCTAACCTAACCTAACCTAACCTAACCTAACCTAACCTAACCTAACCTAACCTAACCTAACCTAACCTAACCTAACCTAACCTAACCTAACCTAACCTAACCTAACCTAACCTAACCTAACCTAACCTAACCTAACCTAACCTAACCTAACCTAACCTAACCTAACCTAACCTAACCTAACCTAACCTAACCTAACCTAACCTAACCTAACCTAACCTAACCTAACCTAACCTAACCTAACCTAACCTAACCTAACCTAACCTAACCTAACCTAACCTAACCTAACCTAACCTAACCTAACCTAACCTAACCTAACCTAACCTAACCTAACCTAACCTAACCTAACCTAACCTAACCTAACCTAACCTAACCTAACCTAACCTAACCTAACCTAACCTAACCTAACCTAACCTAACCTAACCTAACCTAACCTAACCTAACCTAACCTAACCTAACCTAACCTAACCTAACCTAACCTAACCTAACCTAACCTAACCTAACCTAACCTAACCTAACCTAACCTAACCTAACCTAACCTAACCTAACCTAACCTAACCTAACCTAACCTAACCTAACCTAACCTAACCTAACCTAACCTAACCTAACCTAACCTAACCTAACCTAACCTAACCTAACCTAACCTAACCTAACCTAACCTAACCTAACCTAACCTAACCTAACCTAACCTAACCTAACCTAACCTAACCTAACCTAACCTAACCTAACCTAACCTAACCTAACCTAACCTAACCTAACCTAACCTAACCTAACCTAACCTAACCTAACCTAACCTAACCTAACCTAACCTAACCTAACCTAACCTAACCTAACCTAACCTAACCTAACCTAACCTAACCTAACCTAACCTAACCTAACCTAACCTAACCTAACCTAACCTAACCTAACCTAACCTAACCTAACCTAACCTAACCTAACCTAACCTAACCTAACCTAACCTAACCTAACCTAACCTAACCTAACCTAACCTAACCTAACCTAACCTAACCTAACCTAACCTAACCTAACCTAACCTAACCTAACCTAACCTAACCTAACCTAACCTAACCTAACCTAACCTAACCTAACCTAACCTAACCTAACCTAACCTAACCTAACCTAACCTAACCTAACCTAACCTAACCTAACCTAACCTAACCTAACCTAACCTAACCTAACCTAACCTAACCTAACCTAACCTAACCTAACCTAACCTAACCTAACCTAACCTAACCTAACCTAACCTAACCTAACCTAACCTAACCTAACCTAACCTAACCTAACCTAACCTAACCTAACCTAACCTAACCTAACCTAACCTAACCTAACCTAACCTAACCTAACCTAACCTAACCTAACCTAACCTAACCTAACCTAACCTAACCTAACCTAACCTAACCTAACCTAACCTAACCTAACCTAACCTAACCTAACCTAACCTAACCTAACCTAACCTAACCTAACCTAACCTAACCTAACCTAACCTAACCTAACCTAACCTAACCTAACCTAACCTAACCTAACCTAACCTAACCTAACCTAACCTAACCTAACCTAACCTAACCTAACCTAACCTAACCTAACCTAACCTAACCTAACCTAACCTAACCTAACCTAACCTAACCTAACCTAACCTAACCTAACCTAACCTAACCTAACCTAACCTAACCTAACCTAACCTAACCTAACCTAACCTAACCTAACCTAACCTAACCTAACCTAACCTAACCTAACCTAACCTAACCTAACCTAACCTAACCTAACCTAACCTAACCTAACCTAACCTAACCTAACCTAACCTAACCTAACCTAACCTAACCTAACCTAACCTAACCTAACCTAACCTAACCTAACCTAACCTAACCTAACCTAACCTAACCTAACCTAACCTAACCTAACCTAACCTAACCTAACCTAACCTAACCTAACCTAACCTAACCTAACCTAACCTAACCTAACCTAACCTAACCTAACCTAACCTAACCTTTTTTTTTTTTTTTTTTTTTTTTTTTTTGACGGGGGGAAATACGTTACGTATCCCCCGCTGCCCCCGGGGGAGGGCAGCAGGGGTATGACGGGCTCCCCCGGCGCGAGATGGAGTGCGCCGGGGTTTACCGTCTAAAACCCCCCGATGCCCACCTTCAGCGCCGTTTGCGGGGCCATGGGAATCGCCTAGCATTCTTCCACGACCCCGCAGCGCGTGCCGCAACCGGCTCACTTCTTTGCGGCGGCCTGGTGTTGTGCCGCCGCCTGCCTCTCCGAGAGCTCCCCGGGCATTGGGGAGCTTTTCCTCTCGGGGCCCATAGTGTGGGCGGCGATCCCCCGATCACCGCCCACGGGCCTAGGCTTCGACCTCCATGGCGGGGGCGGGTTGAGCTGCCCTTGCGCCCTGGGCTTGCGGCTTTTTATGCCGGGCCCTTGAGGGAGCCTTCCTCTTCCGGTCTTTACTGGGGGTCGGCTTTGCTGAAATACAGCCGCTGCTCCCCAGCACATGGTCACTCTTCTGCTTGCCGACGGTCTCGCACAAGAAGCAGTTTGGTTCTGCCTCGCACTCGACCGCCTTGTGCCCCGGCTTTCCGCAGCGGAAACAGCTCCGGCTGCGGTCCACCGTGCACTGACACTTGGACGCCACATGGCCGACGTCCATGCATCGGTAGCACCGCTTGGGCCTCGCGGCCAGCAGTGCCACCTTTGCCGACACCCATCCTATGCGCAGCCGCCCAGAGCTCAGAAGCTTCTTGGCGGCCGCGACTGGAGCACGCATCCAGAGCGACGCGTCCCCCCTTGGTCCCACCACTATTTTGCCCGACCTGATAGTATTGGTCGGGCATCCTCCTTCGTGCGCGACGGCCTGGATCACCTGCGCCGCCGTCACTGAGTCGTCCAGCCCGGAGACGCGCAACTCTGCACATCTTACCGGGCGGCCGACTCTCACCATATCCGGGTTTAGGACGGTCCTCAACCTCTCGGCGAAGGCGTCCGCCTTCTCATGCGCCCCCTCACCAGCTATGGTGAGCACGCGCGCACCTGTCTCTGCCAGGCGAAAACCGAGCCTGGGGATGTTGAATTCCCCGAGGTCGATCTTCGCTTTGGCTTCGCTCAGTAGTTTGGCGTACGTTACCCCTGTCGCCGCAGCCTTCTCCTCTAGGGTGAGGGTAACGGCCGCAGTGGCAGGGGTGCGTAGTCTCGCTTTCTTCTTCTTCTTGGGAGCGGCCTTGGATGGTGTGGCCGCTCCCTTCTTCTTCTTGGCCTTGCGTGGACCAACTGTGGTCCACGGGGCCTCGGCGGGGGAGGGGTCGGTGTTACCACCCCCTTTCGCCGCCTCCTGAGCGGCCATTGATGGCCTCTTCTTTTTCTTCTTCTTAGGCTTTTGAGCCTTCTGCGGGGCCGGTATTGACGGTGCCTCTTTTGGGACCGCTGTACTAGGTGCCGCCACTTCCGCATACGTGGGCGCCGTCACCTTTTGGGGCTTCGGCGCCTTCGTCTTTACTGCCGCTGGCGTGGTGCCTACAGTGGCACTGTCCGCCGCCAGCGGTGGTCTCATTCTCGGGGCCGGCAGAAGGCGATCCTCCAGCCCGGCCAGTCTGGCGTTCAGCATGTTGCCGAAGGTCTCTATGCTGGATCGGGAGACCTCCGACAACAGCTGACGCATGTCTTCTTGTGCGGGCTGCGCCGTACGCTTGCGCAGCTCGTCGAGCTCCCGACGCATCTCGGCCACTTGCTTCTCGAGCCACGCGTTTTGGGTTTCCAGCCTTGTCATCTCTTCGGTAGTTGAACGGTCCCTCATTTCGGCCACCGCTGCTCTTATAGCAACTACCGCCTCCTTCAGGTGCCTCTGGAACGTCCCTTTGAGGTTTGAGGACTTCGTGGCGACCATTTGGATAGTCTCCAGCGAAGCCTCGACGCTCTTAGTCAGAGCTGCACTGGTCTGCTCCGACACTCTCTCTCCTACGGGGGCGTTGGGGCTAGAGCAGATGGTAACTCTCTCCCTTCGCGCCGCCCGTGCTGTCTCGGCGATCTCGGCCTCGGCTTGCAGCCGGAGGCTTTCCGCCTTCTCCTTATTGAGCTCAGCTTGGGCCCGAGCTAGGCCGACGTACTGGCCGGTTGATGGTGGCCGGCCACGTCCTCTCTTTAATTTGGGCGTCGCTCCCGTACTAATGGGAGGTGCCATTTCCACGTCCGAGTTGCGCCTTTTAAGGCTTGTCCTATCCGGTATTGCGGGCAACCCCTCGGAGTCCAGCGATAAGGCGCTGGAGTCCGAGTGGCAGTCCTCGCTGTCACAATCAGTTGATGGGGGTTCGGGGATCAACGCGCGCGTGAGCATCACGCGCGGCATTCCCTCCTTATCCCCTCGTAAGGCCTTTTTTCGTAGCAGCTCCAGCAGTCGCCTCCTGCCATCAGCGACCGGCTGCGAGAAGTCTACGTCCTCGTCTGTCAAGAGGTCCGTTCCCGACGCGGTAATGTGCGCCAGGCCCGGACCCTTTCGCGCTATCGCGCCCCTCTCCTTCTCCGTCGTTTGCA
The DNA here is from genome assembly GCA_963565745.1 of Phengaris arion. Classification (NCBI taxonomy): domain Eukaryota; kingdom Metazoa; phylum Arthropoda; class Insecta; order Lepidoptera; family Lycaenidae; genus Phengaris; species Phengaris arion. The sequence goes on along the minus strand of OY751440.1, from coordinate 23,239,565 downwards.
CGACCGCCTCTTCCCTCATCGCAGTTTGTGCCCCCCCCGTATACATGGAGCTGCCTCCCGCCGAAGCGGGAGGGTGGGATTCCCCAGCATCGCTGGGACCCACCCGGGGAATATTTTTCAAAATGCGATCTTCCATACCTCAAAACTCCGACACCCCGGGTCGCGGTCTCTTTTTTCGGGGGTGAGCTCCCCCACCAGAGTGAAACAAAACAAGAAAGATAGTAGAAGAAAAGTCGGTGAAAATAGAGAAAATAAATAAAACAAAGAAAAACAAAGAAGAGTAATCTATAAAAAGGTGGTGAAAAACAGTGAAAGACCGGCGTTCAGCCGCCTGAGTACCTCACCCCGTGTAGAAAGCGGAGTGGCGCACCCAGGCGTTGCCCAGGGACACCAACGAGGAGGAACCGGAATCGCCCCCAACCTAACCTAACCTAACCTAACCTAACCTAACCTAACCTAACCTAACCTAACCTAACCTAACCTAACCTAACCTAACCTAACCTAACCTAACCTTTTTTTTTTTTTTTTTTTTTTTTTTTTTTTTTTTTTTTTTTTTTTTTTTTTTTTTTTGAACGATGGGAAATTCTTTATGAATCCCCAGCGGACTGGGGGGACCGCCGGGGTATGTGGGACTCGCCCAGGTGCGGGGTGAGGAGCGCACCCGGGGTTACCCACTAAAACCCATCGGTGCCTCCTCCTCCGCCGTGCTGCTGAGCCGCCGGACCCGCCTGAGACGATAACAGCAGCGGCCCAGTTAGCGGCATTTGCTTAGCAGCAAAACCTCCTCGCGGCTACCTGTCAGTGACGGCTGCCGCTGTTTCCGAGAGAGCAGTCCGAGGCACCGGACACTCTGCAACCGGAGAGGGCTCGTGCAATGGGCGACGGATTCCCCAAACCGTCACCCGAGCCCTTTTAGGGCGGGAGTTGGCGCTCGTGTTGTGCGCGCCTGCGTCCTCCACGCCTCCTTCTTATGGGATCGGCGGCTTCATTTGCCTCCCGTTCCCTCTCTGCAGCCTCTTTCTGCGACATAACAGTTTCGCAGAAGGTGGTCACTGCTTCCCATGCTTCTCTCGACCGGACCATAGATGAAAGTATGGCCGGGAGGGTTAGGTCAAATCCGAGGACGGCGCATAGCTCCGCTCGCTGCTCGGTCCAGGCTGGGCAAGCCACGAGCGTGTGCTGCGCCGTATCGTCGTCGTCCGGACAATGGTGGCACTGGGGCGTTTGTTCCCTTCTAGCTGTGTGGTGCAGATAGTGGCCAAAGCACCCGTGCCCTGTCAACATCTGCACCACCCGATATGTCAGGGCGCCCTTGCAGTGTGCCACCCATTCTATCAGTATCGGCCGGATTGCTGCCACTACCCTGTGGCCAGCAGTTGGGGACGCCATTTGGTCCTGCCAGGTGCGCATTATTATGATCCGCGCCTGGCGGCGCCATCGGGCTGCCTGTTCTTGTGGCACCCGTTCTCCCCGTTCTTTCACCTCCGCTGTGCGGTAGTATATTTCCGACAGCACACGAGCCTCCAAGTCCCACGGAGGGGACCCTGCCAGCGCTAACGCCGCTTCGCCGGCCACCGTACGGTAACCGCGTATAATCCGCAGCGCCATTGCGCGTTGCGGGCTTCTCAAAAGCGCCTTGTTTTGGACGCTAAGGTGTTCCGTCCATATAGGGGCTCCATACAGGGCCATAGATTGAAGGACCCCTGTATAGAGCCGCCTGCAAGTGGACCCCGGACCTCCAATGTTGGGCAGGAGACGTCCAAGGGCCACGGCCGTCTTTTTAAGTTTAGGTACCAATCGGCGGAAGTGTGCAGTGAAGGTCCACCTGGAATCTAGGACCAGACCCAGGTACTTCATCTCCGATCCGATTGGCACGCTGACCTCTCCAATGCGAAGGGACGCATCCGCGGGGGGCCGCTTCCGGGGTCCATAGAAAAATATGGCCTCCGTCTTTTCCACGGCGACTCTCAACCCCTGCGCCTCGATACGCGCCACGACTTGGGACGCGCCCACTCTCGCCAGACGAATTGCCTCTTCAAAAGTTTCTCCGCGGGCTAGAAGATATGTGTCGTCTGCATAGCAAACGAGACGAAGCCCGCGGAGAAGAGCCGCACGCAGAACGCGATCATAGCCGATGTTCCACAGGAGAGGGCCAAGGACAGACCCCTGTGGAACACCGCACCATGTGACGAACCGTATGACCAACCCGTCTCGACCGACACAAACAATCACTCTCCGTCTCAAATATCCTCCGATAATCCGGCGCAGGTACAGAGGAAGTCTATGATATCGGAGACCATCCTCGATTGCCTCGAATGGCAAGGTGTTGAATGCATTGGCGATGTCAAATGACACCGCCAACACTACTGCGCCGTTCTCCGTCTGTTCCTTGCAGAACTCCTTCACTTCGAGGATCGCGTCTATGGTGGAGCGCTGCGCGCGGAAGCCGAACTGGGCCCCGGACAGGTTTGGACCTTCTCGCTCCAGGTGTTTGATCACCCTAGACGCGATCACTCTCTCCAGGAGTTTTCCGGCCTCATCCAGTAGCACTATGGGCCTGTAGGCCGAAGGTGAGTCAGCCGGGCGACCGTCTTTTCTGAGGAGCACCAGCTTTCCCTCCTTCCAGTGCTGTGGGAATTCCGCCTGGGTCAGACACGCGCTGAAGAGTTCCCGCATCCTCTCCTTCAGCGGACCCATGGACTTAACCCAAACCCGTCCGGGAATTCCGTCCGGGCCGGGCGCAGTCTTTCGCTCACTCAGCCTAAGGATGGCTGAGTCAAGCTCACCCTCTGAAACCGGCGGAACTTCCTCCATCGGCGCCGTTTCAAATTCAGAAGGCGACTCAGATACCGCGACAGTCGGGAAAAGCGCCGACACGATCAAGGAAAGCTGCTCTGGAGGCAGCGTCTCAATTACTGGCGGACCACGGCAACCTAACCTTTTTTTTTTTTTTTTTTTTTTTTTTTTTTTTTTTTTTTTTTTTTTTTTTTTTTTTACGTTGGGAAATCTTTTATAGATCCCCGGCGACGCTGGGGATGCGCCACCAGGGTATGTGAGACTCCCCGGATGCGGGGTAGAGGGCCGCACCCGGGTTTACTACACTAAAACCCAACGGTGCTCCTCTTTTTCGCCATTGGCGAAGCCACGGGAACTATACAACAACCGCGACTCCACCGGCGAATGTCTGCCTAGTGTAGGGCAGACCCGTCTCTTGGCGGGGCTTGAGTAAAACACTCACCCCTCAGGCCGAACAGGGGCCCCATTTGGGGGGCTTGCCTAGGCCATTCCTCACAGCATGTGTCGCGATGCACAGGAGCACTCTGCGCATCACAACCCTCTCGGGGACTCGGTGCCATGGGCGACGGCGTCCCCACGCCGCCACCCCGAGCTCCCCGGCTAAGGCGGGACGTTGCGGTCATTATCCACCGCTTGTCGTCGTCTCGGCCGTCTACGCTGGGAGTCGAGCGCCTCTCTTTCCCTAGCACGCTCGGCTTCCTCTTTTGTGGCGATGACGCTTTCCGCAAACGCCACCACCGCGTCCCATCCTTCCGTACTCTCCAGCATTGCTCGAAACAGTGCTGGGAGAGTTACGTCAACTCCAATGGCGGCTGTTAGAGCCGCTCGTTGTGTTGCCCAGGCGGGACAGGCCGTAAGGGTGTGCGCGGCCGTGTCCCTAACCTCCGCACAGTGGTGGCAACGTGTGTTTTCTTCTCTTCCCACTATCTCACACAGATACCGGCCAAAGCAACCGTGCCCGGTCAGCATCTGGGTGAGACGGAAGGAGAGCGCGCCGTTCTTTCTATATATCCACTCTTTGAGGACTGGGCGGATAGCTTCCACCAAGTCCACACTCACTTGCGGCTCTTGTAGCTGCTCTTGCCACAATTCTAGGCACCTCTCTTGTGCTAATTCCCTCCACCGACGTACAGCGTCCGGTAGGGGGTTGCTGCCCTCTGCGCGTACCGCTGCACAGCGCCAGTATACGTCGGCGAGGGTTTGCGCGTCCAAGTCCCAGGGGATGGCCCCCGCGAGCAGGCATGCCGCATCTTTAGAGATAGTGCGGTAACCGCGCACCGCCCGCGTGGCCATCACCCTTTGCAGCCTCCTCAGTGCGAGCCGATTCTCAGGCAGCAGTTGGTCGGCCCAGATCGGCGCCCCATACATGACCATGGAGCGCACGACCCCCATGTAGAGTCGCCGGCAGCTAAGGCTCGGGCCTCCGAGATTCGGGAGCAGCGAGGCCAAAGCTCCGGCCGATTTCATGACCTTTGTTGAGAGCCGGTTGAAATGCTCTTTAAATGTCCACCGACTGTCTAATACGAGACCCAGGTACGTCATGGATGGTGAGACGTTAATCTGGGTCCCGCCGACCACTATTGCCAGTCCGGGCGGTGGAGAGTTCCTTGGCCCATGGAAGCATAGTGCCTCGGACTTCACCAGCGCCACTGTCAAGCCTAGCGCGCGGATCCGGCGGACGACCTGAGCGACCGCCGCTGTTGCGCGGATGACCGCTTCACGGTACGTTCTGCCGCGTGTAGCGACAAGAGTATCGTCCGCGTAACATATGTTCTCGACGCCGGATAGATTGGCGCCGGAGAGCACCGTGTCATAACCAATGTTCCACAGGGACGGACCAAGAGCCGATCCCTGTGGAACGCCGCAGCTCACTTCCTGTTCTTCCCAACTGTTGTGGGTTGGGAATTGCACGGAGCGTTCCGAGAGATAGTCGCCGATGATGTTGCGTAAGTATCTCGGAACGGCGTGACGTCTTAGGCCTTCTTTGATGACTGCCCAGGGCAGGGAGTTGAAGGCGTTGGAAATATCCAGCGACACAGCCAACACTACCCCACCCCGGGACACCTCCTCTTCTATTATTTCACGCAGCCGTGCGATCGCTCCTATTGTGGACCGGCCCGAGCGAAACCCATGCTGGTTCTCGCTCAGGTTTGGTCCGACGCTCTCTAGGTGCTGGACGAGACGCGCCACAAGAACCCGTTCCAATATCTTGCATATTTCGTCCAGTAACACTATAGGGCGATAACCCGACGGTTGGTCTTCCGGACGACCGTGTTTTCGAAGGAGCACTAATTTCCCCGTCTTCCATCGCCGCGGTACTCGACCCTGGACCAAACAGTTGGTCAAAGCCGTAAGTACGCGCGGCTCCATCTCCTTCATTGCGAGAATCCAGGCTCGTCCCGGGATGCCGTCAAGTCCGGGGGCCGTATTCTTGCCCATTTTGTGGACCGCCACCGCCAATTCCGCCGATGTGATAGGCGGTATCTCCTCTTCTGCGTCAGGGGTCTCTTCCCGGTGAGCCATCGTTGGTGGACTCCACTCGACCCCGGATGGAAAAAGGGCCGCGATGACTCTATTGCGGAGGTCCGGTTGGAGATTCTGTGTGAGCGGAGGGGCAGCCGGGCGCAGTTTTTGGCGCACCCACTTGTACGGCTTGCCCCACGGGTCTTCTTCAAGTGTTTGCAGCCACTCCTTCCACGCGTCAGCCTTCGCCTGCAGTATGGCGTCGCGCAGGGCGGCGCAGGCTATCCGGTACACTTGGTACAGATTTTCTTCTACCTGTTCGTCTCTTATGCGCCGTCTGCGGTATCTTTTGTGGCAGCGACGGGCCGCCGTACACTCCCGCTGTAGTTGATACAGTTCGGGACGCCACCAGTAAGTTTGGCGTCGCGGTTTAAAGGGACCCACTCGTGGCATAGAGGCGTCACAGATGTTGCGCAACGCCTCGTTCAACCAATCCGCGCATTCAGCGGCATCCTCCGAGGGGAGTGACGCCCAGGAAGCGACGATAGCGGCTTCTCGGAGGAGGTCGCTGTCCATTCGTTTTAAAGACCATTTGGGGCCGCCGCCAGATGTAGTTGTGCGGCCCAGCTCCGACGTACGAGTAGAGACGTCGAAACGGATGAACCTATGATCGGAGAGGGTCTCCGTTTCCTCCTGGACCCGCCAGTTGGTGACACGACGGGCAACACTTAAACTGACGAGGGTCAAGTCCACGATGGACTCGCCCTGCCGACGAACGCAGGTACTTACAGAGCCTCGATTGGCCAGCACAAGATTGGTGGACGCCATCCAGCTCTCTACCGCGCGGCCTCTTGCGTCCGTTGCCGGGGAACCCCACAGCGTTGATTTCGCATTGAAGTCCCCGGCAACGATCACAGGACCAGTCGCTCCGCCCACGAATGCGGTCAGCCGCAGAAGGAAGGCCTCAAAATCGGCTAGAGGTCTATTTGGGGAGAAGTAGACCCCCACCGCGGTGAGGGACCCCAGGTTGACGACGACGAAGCCTTGACCCCTAGTCGTGTTCCGGGAAGGTGGGGGCACGATTTTGGGGCCGAAAACCAGCGCGACCGTTGAATCTGCGTCTCCGATCCAGTCACTTCTGGGGAGGACGCGATACGGCTCCGACACAAACGCGAGATCGATCGACCACTGCGCCAAGGCCTGAACCAGAATGTCCTGCGCCTGTGCGCAGTGGTTCAGGTTGCCCTGCATGAAGCGATTGGTAGCCGTTATTGGGCTTCTATCGGGGCCTCTCTGGTTTCAGTGCCCGCCGTGGATGGTGTGGCAGGTTTCTGGGACACTTTGCTCTTATCAGAGCTCCTCTTCTTCGGCGCCGGCTTGCCGCAGGCCTTGCTGCCGACGCTATGGTCCGCCGGTTTCCCACTCGCTGCACACAGCGCGCAATGCGGTGCATTTTTACACTGCACGGATGAGTGATCCGGTTGACCGCAGCGGAAGCAGAGATTGCTGCGGTCGGTCTCGCTTGGACAGGTCGCCCGCGTGTGCCCGGTCTCGTGACACTGGTAGCAGCGCATGGGGCGTGCGGACAAAAGCACCACACGCACCACCGTCCACCCGACGTATACTCTTGTGTTCGGGGCCGTAATCTTTTTGGCAACTTCTACCGGGCATTTTACCCAGGCCGAGCCGCGACCGTTTCTCTCTTGCCGTATCTCGCCGACTTTTATGTCTTTGGCGGCGCAACCGCCAGGTCTAGCGATAGCCTCCGCTATTTCCGCCGCTGTCGCCGAATCATCCAGCCCCGAAATGCGTAATTCTGCACACTTCTGGGGTCTGGAGATGCGGACGTCCGTCTCTCCAATGACCTCCCTCAATTTGTTGGCGAGAGCATCCGCCTTTTCCCTACAGGCCGCGCCCGATATCTCATACATTCGAGCCCCGGTCACGGCCATCCTAAATTTGACCGATGGGATCTCCAGCGCCGCCAGATCGACTTGTCTCTTGGCCCTCTCCAGGATGTCCTTGTAGGATACACCGCGTTTCGCTGCGTCCTGCTGCAGCGTTAGGACGACTGCTGCAGACTTAGGGGCACGCAGTTTCCCGTTTTTCTTTTTCTTCTTTTTCTTATGTGCTGTATTTTCCTGTTGTTGTGCCTTCTTCTGCACCCTTCCCTTCTTTTTCACTACTTCTGTCCACGGCTGTGAGGAGGCGGGTCCTGATGCCGCTGATATTGTTGCGGCGTCGCGTCCCGCGGCCTCTGCCTCCGCGGCAGCAGCAGATTTCTTGACCTTCTTTTTCTTCTTTTGAGATGGTCCAGGATTGAGTGGGGGCATCAGTGTTGACACCGCTGGTTCCAGCTCAGGCCTCTCAGTCTGTTGCGGCGGTTCTGCAGGTGATGAGGCAGGCACCGCACGGTCCTTCTTCTTTTTCTGGTCCGCAGCTAGTGGAGGGCGTTGCCGCGGCTCCGGGAGTAGCCGGGCCTCCAGGGACTCCAGTCGCGCGTCAAGACGTGCGCTAGACAAAGAGACCGCCTCTCGGACCGCCCGCTCTAGCATCTCTTCCACGCTGAGCGATGAGGCCGCAGGGGCATTATGAGGTCGAACAGTAAGGAGCTCGCGTTTAACAGCCGCGAGCTCGGTTTTCAATTCCGTGAGTTCCTTGTAGAGGCGTGTGTTAGCTGCCTCCAGGGCCCTTGTTTCCTGCGTCGTTGAGCGTCCAAGTAGTGCCGCGCATGACTCACGGATGTCATCTACTGCCACTTTGAGTGCCTTTACGTACGTTCCGCTTAGGTTTTTCGACGTTTTGGCCACTTTGGTAATGGCCTCTAGGCCCTGGGTTATTTTACAGCCCAGTTTCGCCGCTGTGACCTCGTTATCCTCCGCCATTAATACGTCCGATGAATTGGAGGATTCCGACAGACGATGTGAACGCGTCTGTTGGGTCCTCCTCGTCTCTTCCAGGAATTGACGTTCAGCCTCTACCTTGAGGGCCTCACGCTCGAGGGCGAGATGATCCTTTTTAGCCTTAGCCCAACCTACGTATTCGCCGGTGGTGGGCGGCCTGCCCCTGCCCCGTTTGGTGCACTTTTCGGTGGCCGCGCCCTTTCCTTTCTCCGAGTCTGGTTCGTCGTCTGCATCACTTCCACGCCTCTTGCGGAAGCGTCGTCGTGTTCTTTCCCTCTCTTCCTCCTTCTCTTTTTCCTCTCGACTCTGAGAGACGGCGGTCTCGTTGCCGCTCTCAAAGTCGTCTGAAGTTCTTACCTCGAAGTCAAAGAACTTGCTTCCCACGGACGTGGGTGTCGCCGTCCGTGATCCACCTTCCGAATCCTCTAACCTTTCCACTTGCACAATCGGTATCCTATCAAAAAGCTTTAAGTCGTCGTGTTCTGTCCTTTGCCTCTCCCCACTCGTCGTCGCTACGACCTCCTCCTTCTCCTCTAGTGCATTACGTGGCCCCCCCGTATACACGGGCCGATCCCCCGCCGAAGCGGGAGTGTGGGATTCCCCATTGCTGGGACCCACCCGGGGAGTATTTTCCATATTGCACTCCATATTTGATCATGTATGGGCTGAGTCTGACCCGATCCATTAGGGGGGATTCTGCCCCACGACCTCGTTGCGTAGCCGCCTGCTCGCCATGCACCCCATCACCGGCCGACACCAGTTTAGGGTTAGGGACCCACGGGTCCATCCGTCACACAAACACACACACATTTTAATACGCAAGCACACAAAACGGTAAAGAAGAGTTAACAAAATGAGAAAGATAGTAGAAGAAAAGGTGGTGAAAAATAGAAAAACAAAATATACGAAGAAAAGAAGAGCAAACTATAAAAAGATGGTGAAAGACAGTGAAAGACCGGCGTTCAGCCGCCTGAGTACCTCACCCCACGGCAACCTAACCTAACCTAACCTAACCTAACCTAACCTAACCTAACCTAACCCGCCCCCAACCTAACCTAACCTAACCTAACCTAACCTAACCTTTTTTTTTTTTTTTTTTTTTTTTTTTTTTTTTTTTTTTTTTTGACGGGGGGAAATACGTTACGTATCCCCCACCGCCCCCGGGGGAGGGCGGCAGGGGTATGACGGGCTCCCCCGGCGCGGGATGGAGTGCGCCGGGGTTTACCGTCTAAAACCCCCCGATGCCCACCTTCAGCGCCGTTTGCGGGGCCATGGGAATCGCTTAGCATTCTTCCACGACCCCGCAGCGCGTGCCGCAACCGGCTCACTTCTTTGCGGCGGCTAGATGAAATGCCGCCGCCTGCCTCTCCGAGAGCTCCCCGGGCATTGGGGAGCTTTGCGCTCGGGACCCATATTGTGAGCGGTGATCCCCCGATCACCGCCCACGGGTCTAGGACTCCATCACTTCGGCGGGGGCGGGCAGAACCGCCCTTGCGCCTGAGGCCTTTGGCTCTTTAAAGCGGGCCTTTTTTGTCGGAGCCTTTCCCTTTTTCTTGCCGGGGGGCGGCTTTTTGGCAGCTGTGATGCAGCCAGCAGCCCCCAGCACGTGCTCCTTCGGCTTCCCGGTCGCCTCACACACGGGGCAGTTAGGATCTGCCCCGCAATCTGGCGCCTTGTGGCCCGGCTTCCCGCAGCGGAAACAGTTCCGGCTGAGGTCCACCGAGCACACGCACTTCGCCGCCAAGTGGCCGGTGTCCAGGCACCGGTAACACCGCCTTGGCCTCGCGGCCAGCAGTGCTACCTTTGCCACGACCCAGCCAACTTGCAGCCGCCCAGAGCTCGAGAGCTTCTTTGCGGCCGCAACAGGAACGCGCAACCAGAGTGACCTGGTGCCCCTAGGGCCCATCACTATTTTGCCCGACCGGATGTTAGTGGCCGAGCATCCTCCTTCTTTGACGACCGCCTTGATGACGTCGGCGGCCGTCGTCGCGTCGTCCAGCCCGGAGACGCGCATTTCCGCGCTCTTCGCCGGGCGGGCGATTCTTACAAGTGCTGGGTCGAGCACCTCTTTCAGCCGTGTGGCAAAGGCGTCGGCCTTCTCCTGGGCGCCGTCTCCTGACAAGAGCAGGACCCGGGCGCCTGTTTCGGCCAGGCGGAATCCGAGTTTGGGTATCCCGAACTCCGCCAGGTCGATCTTGCTCCTTGCCTCCGCGAGCACAGACGCGTAGGTGATGTTCCGTTCCGCAGCCCCCGCCTCTAGGGTGAGCGTGATTGCTGCCGTAGTCGGAACGCGCAACCTCGCCTTCTTTTTCCTCTTTTTCTTCGGAGCGGCTTTGGCTGTTGTAGCCGCCCCCTTCTTCTTCTTGTCGGCCTTGCGCGGACCGACGCTGGTCCACGGGGCCTCGGCGGGGGAGGAGCCGGTGTGTGCTCTCCCTTGTGCCGCTTCTTGAGCGGCCATTGATGGCCGCTTCTTCTTTTTGGCTTTTTTAGCCTTCGGTGGTGCGGGCGCAGCAGGGGCTTCGGTTGGTGCCGCTGTGCTCGTTGCCGCCATCGTCAATTCCGGGGTTTTCTCCCTCAACACTCTATCCGCTGCCAGCGACGGCCGGCGGCGTGGTTCCGGGAGGAGGCGATCCTCCAGCCCGGCCAGTCTAGCGTTCAGCATGTTGCCGAAGGTCTCTATGTTGGTACGAGAGACCTCCGACAACAGCTGGCGCAACTCTTTCTCCGCGGGTTGTGTCGTCCGCCGGCGCAGCTCATCGAGCTCCCGACGCATATCGGCAATTTGTTGCTCGAGCCGTGCGTTCTGGGCTTCGAGCCTTTTCATCTCGTCGGTAGCGGAGCGGTCCTTTATTTCGGCTACCGCTGTTCTGATCGACGCTACCGCCTCCTTAAGGTACCTCTGGTAGGTCCCTTTGAGGTTCGAGGACTTCGTGGCGACCATATTGATGGACTCCAACGAAGCCTCGACCCTCTTGGTCAGGGCTGCGCTCGTCAGCTCCGACGCTTCTTCTGCGGGTGCGTCGGGGCCAGAGCAGATGGGCGCTCTTGCCTGTCTCGCCACCCTTGCCGTTTCAGCGATTTCGGCCTCGGCCTGAAGCCGGAGGCTTTCCGCCTTCTCTCTGTTCAGCTCTGCTTGGGCCCGAGCTAGGCCGACGTATTGGCCGGTTGATGGTGGCCGGCCACGTCCCCTCTTCGTTTTGGGCACCGCCCCTTTGCTGATGGGGGGCGCCATGTCGTCATCAGAGTTTCGCCTTTTTAGGCTCGTCCTTTCCGGTGGGATTGCGGGCAACCCCTCGGAGTCCAGTGATATGCCAGACACACCACTGGAGTCCGAGAGGCAGTCCTCGCTGTCTGTCCGTGTGAGTGAGCGCTCGATGATCAGGTCGCGAGTGAGCATCACCCGCGGCAGATCCAAGTCGCCCCTCAACTTCTTTTTCCGGAGCAACTCTAGCAGCCGACGCCTGCCATCAGGGACCGGCTGTGAGAAGTCCACGTCTTCGTCTGTAAGGGGCTCCGTCCCTGGTGCGGTAAGGTGCGCCAGTTTCGGACCCGTTCGCGCCTTCGCGCCCGTCTCCTTCTCCGTCATCACTATGACCTCCTCTTCAACCCTCGCGATTTGTGCCCCCCCCGTATACGTGGGGCAGCCTTCCGCCGAAGCAGAAGGGTGGGATTCCCTCTCAGAGAGAGGACCCACCCGGGGAATATTTTGCAAAGCGCGACCTTCCATCCTTAAAACTCCGACACCCCGGGTCGCGGTCTCTTTTTTCGGGGGTGAGCTCCCCCATCAGAATGAAACAAAAAACAAGAAGATAGTAGAAGAAAAGACGGTGAGAATAGAGTAAACAAAAAGAAATAAAACAAAATAAAACAAGAGCAAACTATAAACAGGTGGTGAAAGATAGTGACAGACCGGCGTTCAGCCACCTGGGTGCCTCAAACCGTGTAAAAAGCGGAGTGGCGCACCCAGGTGTTGCCCAGGGACACCAACGAGGAGGAACCGGTATCGCCCCCAACCTAACCTAACCTAACCTAACCTAACCTAACCTAACCTAACCTAACCTAACCTTTTTTTTTTTTTTTTTTTTTTTTTTTTTTTTTTTTTTTTTTTTTTTTTTTTTTTTTGGACGGGGGGAAATACGTTACGTATCCCCCGCCGCCCCCGGGGGAGGGCAGCAGGGGTATGACGGACTCCCCCGGCGCGAGGTGGAGTGCGCCGGGGTTTACCGTCTAAAACCCCCCGATGCCCATCTTCAGCGCCAATGGTGGGGCCGTGGGAATCGCGAGAGCATTCTTCCACGACCCCCCAGCGCGTGCCGCATCCGGCTCACTTCTAATGCGGCGGCCTGGTGATATGCCGCCGCTTGCCTCTCCGAAACCTTTTTTTTTTTTTTTTTTTTTTTTTTTTTTTTTTTTTTTTTTTTTTTTTTTTTTTTTTTTTGACGGGGGGAAATACGTTACGTATCCCCTGCCGCCCCCGGGGGAGGGCGGGAGGGGTATGACGGGCTCCCCCGGCGCGAGATGGAGTGCGCCGGGGTTTACCGTCTAAAACCCCCCGATGCCCACCTTCAGCGCTGTTTGCGGGGCCATGGGAATCGCTAAGCATTCTTCCACGACCCCGCAGCGCGTGCCGCAACCGGCTCTCTTCTTTGCGGCGGCCTGATGTTGTGCCGCCGCCTGCCTCTCCGAGAGCTCCCCGGGCATTGGGGAGCTTTTCTTCTCGGGGCCCCTAGTGTGAGCGGCGATCCCCCGATCACCGCCCACGGGCCTAGGACTCCATCACTTCTATGGCGGGGACGGTTGGCTCCGCCCTTGCGCCGTTAGCCGTAGGCTTTTTATGCCGGGCCTTTTTAGTGGGAGCCTTTCCCTTCTTACCGGGGGGCGGCTTTTTGGCCACTGTTATGCAGCCAGCAGCCCCCAGTACATGCTCCTTCGGTCGATCAACGACCTCACACACTGGGCAGTTTGGGTCTGCCCCGCATTCAGACGCCTTGTGGCCCGGTTTTCCACAGCGGAAGCAATTCCTACTGAGGTCCACCGAGCACTTACACGCCGTGGCCAGGTGGCCGATGTCCAGGCACCGGTAACACCGCTTGGGCCTCGCGGCCAGCAGCGCCACCTTCGCCCGGACCCAGCCAACTTGCAGCTGCCTTGAGCTGGTCAGCTTCTTGGCTGCCGCAATTGGGACGCTCAGCCAGAGTGACCTGGCGCCCCTGGGACCAACTACTATTTTGCCCGACCGGATGTTGGTGGCCGGGCAACCACCTTCTTGGGCGACCGCCTTGATGACGTCGGCGGCCGTCGTTGCGTCGTCTAAACCGGTGACGCGCACTTCTGCACACTTCACCGGGCGGGCGATCCGCACGACTTCAGGGTCGAGCACCTCCTTAAGCCGAGTGGCAAAGGCGTCGGCCTTTTCATGCGCGCCTTCCCCTGATAATAGCAGGACTCGGGCGCCGGTCTGAGCCAGGCGGAATCCGAGTTTGGGTATCCCGAACTCCGCCAGGTCGACTTTACTTCTCGCTTCTGCGAGCACCGAAGCATATGTGGCCCTCCGCTCCTCAGCCCCCGCCTCAAGGGTGAGTGTTACTGCTGCTGTGGTCGGAGTGCGCAGTTTTGCCTTCTTTTTCTTCCTCTTTTTAGGGGCGGCTTTAGCTGTTGTAGCCGACCCCTTCTTTTTCTTACCGGCCTTGCGTGAACCAATGGTCGTCCACGGGGCCTCGGCGGGGGAGGGGTTGGTGTGCTCCCCCCCTTGCGCCGCCTCTTGAGTGGCCATTGATGGCCGCTTCTTCTTCTTGGCCTTAGATTTGGCCTTCGATGGTGCTGGTGCAGTCGGGGTCTCTTTAGGGGCCGCTGTACCTGCCGTCTTTTCTGCGTAAGTGGGCGCCGTCGCCTTTGTTGGCTTCGGCGCCTTCGATGTTTCACTCTCCACTGGTGGGGTGCCTAAAGTGGCTTTGTCCGCCGCCAGCGGTGGTCGTATTCTCGGGGCCGGTAGAAGGCGGTTCTCCAGCCCGGCCAGCCTGGCGTTCAGCATGTTGCCGAAGGTCTCTATATTGGAGCGAGAGACCTCCGACAACAGCCGGCGCATGTCGTCTTCTACAGGTTGGGCCGTTCGCCGGCGCAGCTCATCGAGCTCCCGGCGCATTTCGGTCACTTGTTTTTCGAGCCGCGTGTTTTGGGCCTCGAGCTTCGTCATTTCGTCGGTAGTAGAGCGGCCCTTCATTTCGGCCACCGCCGCTCTTATGGCCACTACCGCCTCCTTCAGGAACTTTTGGTAAGTTCCTTTGAGGTTTGAGGACTTCGTGGCGACCATATTGATAGTCTCCAACGAAGCCTCTACACTCCTTGTCAGAGCCATGTTGGTACGCTCTGACATTTCCTCTTCTGCGGGTGCGATAGGGCTAGAGCAGATGGTCGCTCTCTCCCTTCTCGCCTCCCGTGCAGTCTCGGCGATCTCAGCCTCGGCCTGAAGCCGAAGACTTTCCGCCCTCTCCCTATTTAACTCGGCTTGGGCCCGAGCTAGGCCGACGTATTGGCCGGTAGATGGTGGCCGGCCACGTCCCCTCTTCGGTTTAGCAACCGCGCCCTTACTTATGGGTGGTGCTATGTCATCGTCGGAATTTCGCCTCTTCAGGCCTGTCCTTTCCGGGGGGATTGCGGGCAGCCCCTCGGAGTCCAGTGATATGCCAGACATATCACTGGAGTCCGAGAGGAAGTCCTCGCTGTCATGTCCAGTGGGTGGGCGTTCGGGGAGCAGCGCGCGCGTGAGCATCACGCGCGGCATACCCTTCGTGTCGCCCCTCAATGCCTTTTTACGGAGCAGCTCGAGCAGCCGGCGCCTGCCATCAGGGACCGGCTGTGAGAAGTCCACGTCTTCATCTGTAAGGGGCTCCGTCACTGGCGCGGTAAGGTGCGCCAGTTTCGGACCCGTACGCGCCATCGCGCCCGTCTCCTTCTCCGTCATCACTATGACCTCCTCCTCAACCCTCGCGATTTGTGCCCCCCCCGTATACGTGGGGCAGCCTTCCGCCGAAGCAGAAGGGTGGGATTCCCTCTCGGAGAGAGGACCCACCCGGGGAATATTTGACAAAGCGCGACCTTCCATACCGTTAAACTCCGACTCCCCGGGTCGCGGTCTCTTTTTTCGGGGGTGAGCTCCCCCATCAGAAGAGTAAAAATAAAAGGAAAGATAGTAACTAGATGAAAGAAAAGGTGGTGAAAGATAGAAAAAAAACAAAATAAACGATGCAAAACACAAGAAAGTTACTTAAAAAGATGGTGAAAGATAGTGAAGAAAAGAGATAGCGCCAGCCTTCAGCCGCGTGAGTACCTCACCCCGCAAAAGACGGGGTGGCGCACCCAAGCGTTGCCCAGGGCCACGAACGAGGACGAACTGGCTGAGCCCCAACCTAACCTAACCTTTTTTTTTTTTTTTTTTTTTTTTTTGACGGGGGGAAATACGTTACGTATCCCCCGCCGCCCCCGGGGGAGGGCAGCAGGGGTATGACGGGCTCCCCCAGCGCGAGATGGAGTGCGCCGGGGTTTACCGTCTAAAACCCCCCGATGCCCTTCTTCAGCGCCTTTAACGGGGCCGTGGGAATCGCAATGCATTCTTCCACGACCCCGCAGCGCGTGCCGCAACCGGCCCACTTCTATAGCCGCAACCGGCTCCTTCTCCGAGAGCTCCCCGGGCATTGGGGAGCTTGTCGTCTCGGGGCCCATGCTGTGGGCGGCGATCCCCCGATCGCCACCCACGGGCCTACGCTTCAACCTCCATTACGGCGGGGGCGGGTTGATCTGCCCTTGCGCCTTGGGCTTGCGGCTTTTTGAGCCGGGCCCTGGAGGGAGCCTTTCGCTTCCCTTTCTCGCCGGGGGGCGGCTTTGCGAAGACGCAGCCACCGCTCCCCAGCACGTGTGCCACCTCCTGTTTGCCAGTGGCCTCACATAGCGAGCAGAGCGGATCCGCTCCGCACTCTGCCGCCTTGTGCCCCGGCTTCCCGCAGCGGAAACAGCTCCGGCTGCGGTCCACCGAGGACTGGCATTTCGCCGCGACGTGGCCGGTGTCCTGGCATCGGTAGCACCGCTTTGGCCTCGCGGCCAGCAGCACCACCTTTGCCGAGACCCAGCCCACGCGAAGCCGCCCAGAGTTGAGCAGCTTTTTAGCGGCCGCGACGGGGACGCTCATCCATAAGGATGCGTCTCCTCTCGGTCCCATCACCACTTTGCCCGACCTGATGGAGCTGGTCGGGCATCCTCCTTCTTGTGAGGCCGCCAGGATGACTTGGGCGGCCGTCACTGAGTCGTCCAGCCCGGTGACGCGCATCTCCGCGCATTTGACCGGGCGGCCGACTCTCACAACTTCCGGACTGAGGACGGTCCTAAGCTTGGCAGCAAAGGCGTCCGCCTTCTCCTGCGCCCGCTCACCGTCGATGGTGAGCACGCGCGCTCCAGTTTCTGCAAGGCGGAAGCCGAGCTTGGGGATGTCAAATTCCCCAAGATCGACTTTCGCCCTGGCCTCCTTCAGCAGCGTGGCGTACGTGACCCCCCTCTCCGCAGCCTTTTCCTCTAGAGTGAGGGTAACGGCCGCAGTGACGGGGGCGCGCAGTCTCGCCTTTTTCTTCGTAGGGGCGGCTTTGGGTGGAGTAGCCGCCCCCTTCTTCTTCTTCTTGGCCTTGCGCTGGACATAAGTCCACGGGGCCTCGGCGGGGGAGGGGTTATTGGTCTCCCCCCCTTGCGCCGCCTCCTGAGCGGCCATTGATTGCCGCTTACTTTTCCTCTTTTTCTTGGGCTTAGGGGCCTTTGGCGGGGCCGGTGCGGGTGGTGCCTCTTTAGGGGCTGCCGCACTCGGTGCTGCCACTTCCGCGTAAGTGGGCGCCTTTTTTGTTTTTGGCGCCTTCTTCTTCAGTGCCGCTGCAGATGGAGCACCGACGACAATGTCGGCACTGTCCGCTGCCAGCGGTGGCCTTAGTCTCGGGGCCGGCAATAGTCGGTCCTCCAGGCCGGCAAGTCTCGCGTTTAGCATATTGCCGAGTGTCTCTATATTTGAGCGAGAGACCTCGGCTAATAGCTCGCGCAGATCCTTGTCGGCCGGCGCAGCAGGTGGTTGACGGCGCATCCCCTCCAGCTCGCGACGAAGATCGGCCACTTGCTTTTGGAGCTGCGCGTTTTGTGCCTCCAGCCTCGCCATCTCTTCCGTCATTGTGCGGCCTCTAAGTTCGGTGACGGCCGCCCTTATGCTGACGACCGCTTCCTTGAGGCACCGCGTAAATGTGCCCTTCAGGTTTTGAGACTTCGTGGCGACCATGAGTACAGCCTCCAACGAAGTCTCGACACTTTTGGCCAGAGCTGCGTTGGTCTGCTCCGACCTGTCTTCTTCCAATGCAGGGCTCACACGTAGCGACGCACGCGCCTCTCTTGCCACGCGCGCCGTCACGGCGACCTCTGCTTCGGCCTCGAGCCGGAGACTCTCAGCCTTCTCCCTGTTCAGTTGTGCCTGAGCTTTGGCCAGGCCGACGTATTGGCCGGTTGTTGGTGGCCGGCCACGTCCTCTTTTCGCCTTTGGCACTGCGCCTGTACTGGTAGACGGCGCCACTACGTCTTCGTCCGGGTGTAACCGCCTCTTTAGGGGGGTTGTACGTCCGGTGGGTGCGGGCAATCCCTCGGAGTCCAGCGACATGTCAGTCATGCAACTGGAGTCCGAGAGATAGTCCTCGCTGTCTCTATCGGGAATGTCACATCCGTGTTTGGGGGGCGGCATGATTACGTCGCGCGTGAGTAGCACGCGCGGCAGATCAGGGTCGCCCCTTAGTTTCTTCCTTTGCATTAACTTCAGTAGCCGCTGAACCCCGTTGGGCTGCGGCTGACTGAAGTCAACGTCCTCGTCTGTTAATAAGTCCGCCGCCGGCGCGGTAAGGTGCGCCAGCTTCGGACTCGGTTGCGCCCTCGCGCCAGTCTCCTTTTGCGTCATCACTATGACCTCCTCCTTCTCAACCCTCGCACTAGTTGGCCCCTCCGTATACGCGGACCTGACCCCCGCCGAAGCAGGGGTGTGGGATTCCCCATCTCTGGGACCCACCCGGAGATTATTTTCACTATTGCGACCTTCCATACTGCTAACTACGACACCCCGGGTCGCGGTCTCTTTTTTCGGGGGTGAGCTCCCCCATCAGAAGAGTTAAATAAAAAGGAAAGATAGATGCGAGACGAAAGAACAGGTGGTGAAAAGATAGAACAAACAAAACAAACGATGCAAAACACAAGAAAGTTACTTAAAAAGACGTTGAAAGATAGTGAAGAAAAGAGATAGCGCCAGCCTTCAGCCGCGTGGGTACCTCACCCCGCAAAAGACGGAGTGGCGCACCCAAGCGTTGCCCAGGGCCACGAACTTGGACGAACTGGCTGAGCCCCAACCTAACCTAACCTAACCTAACCTAACCTTTTTTTTTTTTTTTTTTTTTTTTTTTTTTTTTTTTTTTTTTTTTTTTTTTTTTTTTTTTTTTTGACGGGGTGAAATGACGTTACGCATCCCCCGCCGCCCCCGGGGGAGGGCAGCAGGGGTATGTCGGACTCCCCCGGCGCAAGATGGAGTGCACCGGGGTGTACCGACTAAAACACCCCGATGCCCGTCTTCAGCGCCAGTGGAGGGGCCGTGGGAATCGCTTGAGCATTCTTCCACGACCCCCCAGCGCGTGCCGCGTCCGGCTCCCTTCTAATGCGGCGACCTGGTATTATGCCGCCGCTTGCCTCTCCGAGAGCTCCCCGGGCATTGGGGAGCTTGCCGTCTCGGGGCCCATAGTGTGGGCGGCGATCCCCCGATCACCACCCACGGGCCTAGGCGTCCAACTCCATGGCGGGGGCGGGAACCGCCCTTGCGCCGTCGGCCTTGGGCTTCTTGTGCCGGGCCTTCTTTGTTGGCGCCTTGCGCTTCGTGCTGGGGGGCGGCTTCGCTACGCAGCCGCTTCCTCCCAACACATGGGCCTTCTCCGGCCTGCCGGCAGCCTCGCACAGGAAGCAGTTGGGCGCTTCCCTGCACTCGGCCGCCTTGTGCCCCGGTTTTCCGCAGCGGAAACAGCTCCGGCTGCGGTCTACCGGGCACTGGCACTTCGCCGCCACGTGGCCGGTGTCTTGGCAGCGGAAGCAGCGCTTAGGCCTCGCGGCCAGCAGCGCCACTCTCGCCGACACCCAGCCAACTCGCAGCCGCCCTGAGCTTGTGAGCCTCTTGGCGGCCGCGACCGGGACACGCATCCACAATGACGCGTCCCCGCGTGGCCCTACCGTCAGTTGGCCCGACCGGATATCGTCGGCCGAGCACCCTCCTTCCTTCGCGACCGCCTGGATGACGTCGGCGGCCGCTACTGAGTCGTCCAGCCCGGCCACGCGGATCTCCGCGCATAAGACCGGGCGGGCGACTTTTACATCGTCCGGGGGCAAGACGGACCTCAGCCTCGAGGCGAAGGCGTCCGCTTTCTCCTGCGCGCCCTCGCCAGCAATGGTAAGGACGCGCGCTCCAGTCTCGGCCAGGCGGAAACCAAGCCTGGGGATGCCGAGTTCCCCCAGGTCAATCGCCGCTCTAGCCTGACTCAACACTTTCGCGTAAGGCACCCCCCTTTCAGCAGCGCTCGCCCCCAGGGTGAGGGTGACCGCCGCAGTAGTTGGAGGGCGAAGCTTCGCTTTCTTCTTCTTCGGGGCGGCTTTGGCTGTTGTAGCCGCCCCCTTCTTCGTCTTTTTGGCCTTGCGTGGACCTATCTTGGTCCACGGGGCCTCGGCGGGGGAGGGGTTGCTGTTATCCCCCCCTTGCGCCGCCTCTTGAGCGGCCATTGTTGGCTGCTTCTTCTTCTTGGCCTTTTTGGCCTTAGGCGGGGCCGGGGCAGCCGGAGCCTCTTTAGGGGCCGGTGCACTCGGTGCCGCCATCTCCGCGTATGTTGGCGCCGTCGCCCTTTTTGGCTTCGGCGCCTTCTTTCTATTGCCCGCCGGCGTGGTGCCCACAGTGGCACTGTCCGCCGCCAGCGGTGGCCTTCTCCTTGGCTCCGGAAGGAGCCTATCTTCCAGTCCGGCCAACCTCGCATTTAGCATGTTGCCGAAGGTCTCGATATTAGAGCGCGAGACCTCCGACAACATCTGCTGCAAGTCCTGAGTAGCAGGCTTAGTCGCCTGGCGGCGCAACTCCTCCAGCTCGTGTCGCATCGCGTCGACCTGCTGTTGGAGCCGCGCGTTCTGGGCTTCCAAGGCCCGCAGCTCGTCTGTTTCGCAGCGGCCCCTCATTTCGGTGACGGCCGTTCTGATGGTGCTGACCGACTCCTTGAGGAACCGCTGGAAAGTTCCCTTCAAATTTGAGGACCTGGATGCGACCATCAGGATCGTTTCCAGGGACCTCTCTACGCTGGCTGCGATAGCCGCGTTTGTCTCCTCAGTGGTGGTGACAGACACTGGGCTTGCGGGGAGAGATGCACGTGATTCTCTCGCCGCTCGCGCTGTATCAGCAACCTCGGCTTCGGCCTCCAGTCTGATGGCCTCCGCCTTCGCCTTATTTAATTCTGCCTGTGCTTTAGCCAGGCCGACGTATTGGCCGGTTGATGGTGGCCGACCACGTCCTCTCTTCGCCTTCGGCACCGCACCTTTGCTGGTGGTCGGCGCCGCTTCTGTCACGTCCGGGTCTAACCGCCGCTTAAGGGGGGTCGTACGTCCGGTGGGTGCGGGCAATCCCTCGGAGTCCAGTGACATGGAAGACATGCAGCTGGAGTCCGAGAGATAGTCCTCGCTGTCTCTTTCTGGTCCAAGTTCACGGGGTTTTGGCATAATCACGTCGCGCGTGAGTAGCACGCGCGGCAGGTCTGCGTCGCCCCGCAACTTCTTCTTCTGCATCAATTTTAGCATCCGCTCGTAGCCGTTGGGCTGCGGCTGGCTAAAATCGACGTCTTCGTCCGTGAGTAAGTCCGCCGCCGGCGCGGTAATGTGCGCCAGCTTCGGGCCTGGTTGCGCCATCGCGCCCCTCTCCTTCTCTACCGTCTTTAGCACGGTCTCCTCCGACTCCGACTCCACTGCAACAGGTGCCCCCCCCGTATACGTGGGGCGACCCCCCGCCGAAGCGGGAGTGTGGGATTCCCTCGTTAGAGGACCCACCCGGGGAATACTTTTCTTGTTGCACTCCATGGTTGCTCGGATATGGGCTGAGTCACGCCCGATCCAGTAGGGGGGATTCTGCCCCAGTGCCCTTGGGACGAGCCGCCTGCTCGCCACGCATCCCACGGCCGGGCACCACAAACCCTGGATTAGGGGCCGTAAAAGCCCATCCATCACCATTCAAACACACACACACAGAAGAATAGATAAAATGAGAAAAGATAGAAAGAAAAAGAAAGAAAAGGTGTTGAAAGATAGAAAATAAATAAAAACAATGCAAAAGAAGAGTAAACTATAAAAAGATAAGAAAAGATAGAAATAGACCGGCGTTCAGCCGCCTGAGTACCTCACCCCGTGTAAAGAGCGGAGTGGCGCACCCAGGCGTTGCCCAGGGACACCAACGTGGAGGAACCGGTATCGCCCCCAACCTAACCTAACCTTTTTTTTTTTTTTTTTTTTTTTTTTTTTTTTTTTTTTTTTTTTTTTTTGAAAACGGGGTGAAATTCTTTACGAATCCCCGCCGCCCCCGGGGGAGGGCAGCAGGGTATGTCGGACTCCCCCGGCGCGAGATGGAGTGCACCGGGGTGTACCGACTAAAACACCCCGATGCCCGTCTTCAGCGCCAGTGGAGGGGACGTGGGAATCGCGAGAGCATTCTTCCACGACCCCCCAGCGCGTGCCGCATCCGGCTCCCTTCTAGTGCGGCGGCCTGGTGTTATGCCGCCGCTTGCCTCTCCGAGAGCTCCCCGGGCATTGGGGAGCTTTCCTTCTCGGGGCCCATAGTGCGGGTGGCGATCCCCCGATCACCACTCACGGGCCTAGGCGTCCAACTCCATGGCGGGGGCGGACGGAACCGCCCTTGCGCCGTTGGCCTTGGGCTTTTTATGCCGGGCCTTTTTCGTTGGCGCCTTTCTCTTCGCGCCGGGAGGCGGCTTTGCAACACAGCCGCTTCCTCCCAGCACATGCGCCTTCTCCGGCCTGCCGGCAGCCTCGCACAGGAAGCAGTTGGGCGCTTCCCTGCACTCGGCCGCCTTGTGCCCCGGTTTCCCGCAGCGGAAACAGCTCCGGCTGCGGTCTACCGGGCACTGGCACTTCGCCGCCACGTGGCCGGTGTCCTGGCAGCGGAAGCAGCGCTTAGGCCTCGCGGCCAGCAGCGCCACTCTCGCCGACACCCAACCAACTCGCAACCGCCCTGAGCTCGTGAGCTTCTTGGCGGCCGCGACCGGGACACGCATCCACACAGACGCGTCCCCGCGTGGCCCCACCGTCAGTTGGCCCGACCTAATGTCGTCAGCCGAGCACCCACCTTCCTTCGCGACCGCCTCGATGACATCGGCGGCCGCTACTGAGTCGTCCAACCCGGCCACGCGGATTTCCGCGCATAAGACCGGGCGGGCGACTTTTACATCGTCCGGGGCCAGGACGGACCTCAGCCTAACGGCGAAGGCGTCCGCCTTCTCTTGCGCACCCTCACCAGCAATGGTGAGGACGCGCGCTCCTGTCTCGGCCAGTCGGAAACCGAGCCTGGGGATCCCGAGTTCCCCCAGGTCGATCGCCGCTCGGGCCTCGGCCAACACCTTGGCGTACGTCACCCCCCTTTCAGCAGCGTTCGCCCCCAGGGTGAGGGTGACCGCCGCAGTCGTGGGAGGGCGAAGTTTTGCCTTTTTCTTCCTCTTTGGGGCGGCTTTGGCTGGTGTAGCCGCCCCCTTCTTCTTCTTGGCCTTACGTGGACCTGCAACTGTCCACGGGGCCTCGGCGGGGGAGGGGTCTGTGGTATCCCCCTCTTGCGCCGCTTCTCTTGCGGCCATTGTTGGCTGCTTCTTCTTTGCCTTCTTAGGCTTGGGCGGGGCCGGTGCAGGCGGTGCCTCTTTACGGGCAGCCGCACTTTGTGCCGCCGTTTCCGCATATGTGGGGGGAGCCGATGCCTTTTTAGGTTTCGGCGCCTTCCCCTTCGATGCCTCTGGTGTTGGGGCACCGACACTGTCCGCTGCAAGTGGCGGCCGTCTTCGAGGCTCCGGTAAGAGACGGTCCTCTAGTCCGGCCAGCCTGGCGTTGAGCATGTTGCCCAAGGTCTCTATATTAGAGCGAGAGACCTCGGCCAACAGCTCGCGCATGTCATTTCCAGTGGGTGCGGGTGGTCGCCGGCGCAGCTCTTCTAGCTCGCGGCGCATGTTCGCCACTTGCTCCTGTAGTCGCGCGTTTTGGGCTTCCAGTCGCGCCATTTCGTCGGTCATGGAGCGACCCCTCATCTCGGTTACGGCCGCCTTAATGTTGGCGACCGCCTCCTTCAGGAAACGTTGGTAAGTCCCCTTTAGGTTGCTGGATTTGCTAGCGACCATTGTTATGGTTTCCAGCGACCTTTCCACACTCGTGGTGAGTGCCGAGCTTGTCTTCTCCTGGTCGCCCTCGACCGGTGAGAGGTTTGGGTGGAGGGATGCTCGTGATTCCCTTGCCGTGCGTGCCGTCTCCGCGACCTCTCTCTCCGCCTCCAATCGAAGGCTCTCCGCCTTTTCGCGGTTAAGCTCCGCCTGGGCCTTAGCCAGGCCAACGTATTGGCCGGTAGTTGGTGGCCGGCCACGTCCCCGCTTCGGCTTTGGCACCGCACCTTTACTAATGGGCGGCGCCATGTCTTCTTCCGAGTTCCGCCTTTTTAGGCTCGTCCGTTCTGGTGGTATTGCGGGCAACCCCTCGGAGTCCAGTGATATGCCAGATATATTACTGGAGTCCGAGAGATAGTCCTCGCTGTCTCTTCCGGTATTTACGCAGGTTGACGGCATGATCACATCGCGCGTTAGTAGTACGCGCGGCAGATCCATGTCGCCCCGCAACTTCTTTCTTTGAAGTAATTTCAGCAGCCGCTCCCTCCCATTCTGCTGCGGCTGGCTGAAATCGACGTCTTCGTCGGTTAGGAGATCCGCCGCCGGCGCGGTAAGGTGCGCCAGCATCGGTCTTGGTTGCGCCATCGCGCCCGTCTCTTTCTGTGTCATCATTATGACCTTCCCCTCAACCCTCGCACTAGTTGGCCCCTCCGTATACGCGGACCTGACCCCCGCCGAAGCAGGGGTGTGGGATTCCCCATCGCTGGGACCCACCCGGAGATTATTTAAACTATTGCGACCTTCCATCCTAAGAACTCCGACACCCCGGGTCGCGGTCTCTTTTTTCGGGGGTGAGCTCCCCCATCAGAAGAATTGAAATAAAAGGAAAGATAGTAACGAGATGAAAGAAAAGGTGGTGAAAGATAGAAAAACGAAATAAACGATGCAAAACACAAGAAAGTTACTTAAAAAGATGGTGAAAGATAGTGAAGAAAAGAGATAGCGCCAGCCTTCAGCCGCGTGAGTACCTCACCCCGCAAAAGACGGGGTGGCGCACCCAAGCGTTGCCCAGGGCCACGAACGAGGACGAACTGGCAGAGCCCCAACCTAACCTAACCTAACCTTTTTTTTTTTTTTTTTTTTTTTTTTTTTTTTTTTTTTTTTTTTTTACGCCAGGAAATACGTTACGTATACCCCGCGATGCTCGGGGGACATCGCGGGGTTATGTGGGACTCCTCTGTGCCTGGGTGGAGTGGCACAGAGTCTACCCACTAAAACCTGGCGATGCCCTCCTTCTGCGCCAATGCGGGGTCGTGGGAATCGCGTGAGCATAGCTCCACGACCCCGCAGCGCGTGCCGCGTCCGGCCCTCTTCTTTTGCGGCGGCTAGATAGTGTGCCGCCGCCTGCCTTACCGAGAGCTCCCCGGGCATTGGGGAGCTTATCTCTCGGGACCCATAGTGTGGGCGACGATCCCCCGATCGCCACCCACGGGTCTAGGCTTCCACCACTACTTCCATGGCGGGGGCGGGTTGTTCCGCCCTTGCGCCGCGGCCCGGCTTTTTATGCCGAGCCTTTTTAGTGGGAGCCTTCCGCTTCCCTTTCGTACCGGGG
The DNA here is from genome assembly GCA_963565745.1 of Phengaris arion. NCBI lineage: Eukaryota > Metazoa > Arthropoda > Insecta > Lepidoptera > Lycaenidae > Phengaris > Phengaris arion. The sequence goes on along the minus strand of OY751440.1, from coordinate 23,214,357 downwards.
GGCGGCTTCGGTGCTGTAATACAGCCGCTGCTCCCCAATACGTGCTCCCTAGGTTTGCTTGCGGCCTCGCAGACCGGGCAATTCGGAGCCGCTACACATTCGGACACTTTGTGCCCCGGCTTCCCACAGCGGAAACAATTTCCGCTGAGGTCCACCGTGCACGTGCACTTCGACGCAAGGTGGCCGGTGTCAAGGCACTTGTAACACCGCCGTGGCCTCGCGGCCAGCAGTGCTACCCTCGCCGTCACCCAGCCTATTTGCAGCCGCCCAGTGCTGGTGAGCTTTTTGGCGGCTGCTATCGGGACTTTTAGCCAGAGGCTTCGGGTGCCTCTGGGACCTACAACGATTTTGCCCGACCTGATGTTGGTGGCCGGGCAATTGCCTTCTTTGGCGGCCGCCTCGACGATCTCGGCGGCCGTTGTTACGTCATCCAATCCGGTGACTCGCATTTCCACGCATTTCACCGGACGGGAGACTCTTACGTCCTCGGGGCGCAGGACTGCACGCAGCCGCGCGGCAAAGGCTTCGGCCTTCTCAGCAGCTCCCTCTCCCTCTATGGAGAGGAGGCGTGCGCCAGTTTGGACTAGACGGAAGCCGAGCCTGGGGATATTGAGTTCCCCCAGGTCGATTTTCGCTTTGGCCTCACTGAGCACCTTCGCGTAGGTCACCCCCCTTTCTGCAGCCCCCGCTTCTAAAGTTAGGGTTACTGCTGCCGTTTTGGGGGGGCGAAGCCTTGTCTTCTTCTTTTTAGGAGCGGCTGTGGCTGGTTTAGCCGCCCCTTTCTTCTTAGCCTTGCGCGGGCCTGTTGTGGTCCACGGGGCCTCGGCGGGGGAGGGGCTGGTGTTCATGCCCCCTTGCGCCGCCTCCTGAGCGGCCATTGATGGCCGCTTCTTCTTTTTTGGCTTTTTAGCCTTTGGCTGGGCCGGTACAGTCGGCGCCGCTTGTGAAGGCGCTGCACTTGTTCCAGCCATCTCCGCGTATGTGGGCGCCGTCGCCTTTTTGGGCTTTGGCGCCTTTTTACTTCCGGTGGCCGCCGGCGGGGCGCTGACACAGCTGTTCACAGCGTCTGCCGCCAGCGAAGGTCTCCTACGCGGCTCCGGCAAGAGTCTATCCTCAAGACCGGCCAGCCTGGCGTTGAGCATGTTGCCGAAGGTCTGTATGTTGGATCGGGAGACCTCCGCCAACAGCTCACGCATTTCTTCTCGTACGGGGCGGGTGTTAGTATCCCGTCTGCGCAACTCTTCGAGTTCGCGGCCCATTCTCGTCACTTGTTCTTGGAGGCGTGAGTTCTGGGCCTCCAACCTCGCCAGATCTTCTGTAGTGGAGCGACTTCTCATCTCGGCGACAGCAGATTTGATGGCCGCCACCGATTCCTTAAGGCACTTTTGAAATGTGCCTTTAAGGTTAGAGGACCTCACGGCGACCATTGTGATGGCCTCCAGTGAAGTCTCCACTGTTTTGGCCAGGGCAGCGCTCGACTGCTCCGACTCGACATCTCCAGTTGTGACAGGGGTTGCGCGGGGTGATGTTCGCGTCTCCCTTGCCGCTCTCGTCATCTCAGCCACCTCGACCTCGGCCTGAAGTCGAAGCGCCTCCTCCTTGGCTCTGTTCAGCTCGGCTTGAGCTTTAGCCAGACCAACATACTGGCCGGTCGTAGGCGGCCGGCCGCGTCCCTTCTTAGGTTTAGGCACCGCCTCTTTACTAAGAGACGGTACGGTGTCGTCGTCCGTGTTTTTCCTCTTAAGAGGTTTGTCAAGTCCGGTAGTGGACTCCCCGGACTCCAGCGACATAGCGCTGTAGACCGAGGAGTCGGAGAGATAGTCGTCGCTATCTCTCATAGATCTAGGTCCAGGTTTGGGCGGCGTGGCCATTACGTCGCGCAGCAATACGCGAGGCACACGCGCCATGTCCGATCCGTCATCATCAGAGGACGGGATCCTGAGGTCGCGCTCTAGCTGGACGCGCGCGAGTCCCTCAGTGTCCCCCCTTTCCTTTTTCCTTTGGAGGAGTCTCAACAGCCGCTTCACTCCATTAGGCTGCGGCTGCGAGAAATCCACCTCCTCATCCGTCAGAAGGTCCGTTCTCGACGCGGTTAGGTGCGCCGGGCTCGGCCTGTTTTGCGCCATCGCGCCCTTATCTACCCTCGCCGTCTCAACGGCCACCATTCCTTCCGCCAGAGCATGTTTGGGGCCCCCAGTATACATGGCCCTATCTCCCGCCGAAACGGGAGTGTGGGATTCCCCGGCATCGCCGGGACCCACCCTGGGAGAATTTTCCGCATGCTGACTCTCCATGTTTGTCATCTCTGGACTGATTCTGGCCCGATCAAGTAGGGGTGATTCTGCCCCAGTGCCCTCGGGACGAGACCGCCTGCTCGCCATGCATCCCATGGCCGGGCACCACAAACCTTGGATTAGGGGCCGTAGAAGCCCATTCGTCACCATTCAAAGAAAAACCTATCACGCAAAACCTAACACACACGCACAGAAGAGTAAACGAAAAAGGAAAGATAGAAAAAGAAAAGGTGTTGAAAGATAGAAAATAAATAAAACAATGCAAAAGAAGAGTAAACTATAAAAAGGTGGTGAAAGATAGAGAAAGACCGGCGTTCAGCCGCCTGAGTACCTCACCCCGTGTAAAGTGCGGAGTGGCGCACCCAGGCGTTGCCCAGGGACACCAACGTGGAGGAACCGGTATCGCCCCCAACCTAACCTTTTTTTTTTTTTTTTTTTTTTTTTTTTTTTTTTTTTTTTTTTTTTTTTTTTTTTTTTTTTTACGTGCGGAAAATTCCTTACGAATACCCGACAATGCCGGGGGACATTGTCGGGTTATGTGGGACTCCCCAGCTATGGCGCCGGGTTTACCCACTAAAAACCACACGATGCCCTCCTTCGCGCCTATGGCGGGGTCATGGGAATCACTGAAGCATACGTCCACGACCCGCCAGCACTTGCCTCAGCAGGCCCTTCTCCGTGCGATGGCGCAAGCCGCCGCTTTCCTCCTCCGAGGGCTCCCCGGGCATAGGGGGAGCACTACTCTCGGGCCCTATCGGTGAGCGGTGATCCCCCGATCACCGCCCACGGGCCTTAGGCTTCTACGTCCATGGCGGGGACTGATGGATCAGCCCTTGCGCCGTCGGCCTTGGATTTTTCCCGGGCCTTGGCCGTTGCCATCTTCTTCCTCTTGGGGGGCGGCTTTTTTGCCGATGGGCAGTTGCTGCTCCCAAACACGTGGGCGCTCTCCTTGTCGTCCGGTTTGCACAACGGACAACTTGGGGTCGCCTTGCATTCCGACGCCTTATGGTTTGGTTGGCCGCACCGGAAACAAAGCCGGCTGCGGTCCACCTCGGACTTGCAATTCACTCCTAGGTGGCCGGTCTCTAGGCAGCGGAAGCACCGTTTTGGCCGATTGGCCAGCAGTACGACCTTAGCCAAAGCCCAGCCGACTAGCAGCCGCCCGTCTCTGGTGAGTTTTTTGGCGGCCGCTATCGGGACACTCATCCAGAGGGACCCATCCCCTCTGGAACCAACGACAATCTTGCCAGACCTGATGTTTTTGGTCTGGCATCCTCCTTCTTTGGCCACCGCTTCTACTACATCGGCGACCGTCGCAGAGTCCTCCAGCCCGGTGATGCGGATATCCGCGGATTTCACCGGGCGAGCCACTCGCACATTTCCAGGCTCAAGTATCCTGGTCAACTTTTTGGCTAACGCATCCGCCTTTTCTGAGGCGCCCTCTCCTGCAATGGTCAGGACGCGGGCGCCCGTTTCTGCCACGCGAAAGCCTACCGAGGAGATATCTAAGTCTCCAAGGACAATCCTCTCTTTAGCCCCTCTCAGGAGCATTGCATAAGTTAGCCCCCTTTCTGCAGCCCCCGTCTCAAGAGTGAGAGTGATGGCTGCAGTGCTAGGGAGGCGAAGTTTCTGCTTCTTCCTCCCAGGCGCAGCAGGGGACTTGGCTGCTATCTTCTTCTTTTTCTTCGCGCCGCGTGGACCAACAGTGGTCCACGGAGCATCACCGTGTACGGGGGTGGCATGCTCCCCCGCCTGCGCTGCCTCTTTTGCGGCCATTGTTTGGCGCTTCTTCTTCTTTTTCTTGGCTGACAGTGCAGATGCAGCCGGGGCCTGTCTTGGACCCGCTACACCGGCCGCCGCCTCTGTCATGTCTCCTTCTTTTGACGTTGCTCCCGACGTCTTTTCCTTGGGGAGCTTCGGCGACTTCTTCTTTTTCTCCTTCGTGGCCCTGGGAGTGGGCTCGATACTTCCGGTTAGAGCCAGAGTTGTGTCTCTCGGAGGGTTGTCCGCCGCTAGCGGGGGCCGGCGGCGTGGCTCGGGGAGGAGGCGGTCCTCCAGCCCGGCAAGCCTGGCGTTCAGCATGTTGCCGAACGTTTCCACGTTAGAGCGGGAAACTTCGTCCAACAGCTGACGCAGGTCTTGCTCGGCAGGGCGAGTCACCTGCCGCCGCAGCCCTTCAAGCTCCCGGCGCATATCCGCCATTTGCTTTAAGAGCCGCGCGTTCTGCTTCTCCAGCCTCTCCACTTCTTCACCGATGTTCATCCTCTTGTATGCATCGAAGCATTCTCGGACGTTGGCCACTGAATTCTTAAGGCACTTTACATATGTACCTTTAAGATTTGCCGACTTCGCAGCGACCATGTTGATGGTCTGTAGGGACGCATCTAGGCTTGACGCTATTGCGGCATTCGTCTTCTCATACTCCGCTATCTCCTCGGACGTGTACTTGGCTAAAGCCTCTTCTGCCTTTCTCTTCTTCTCTTCGGCTAGGGCGACTCTTTCGTCGATTTCTCGACGTTGGGCCTCTTCCGCTTTCGCTAATCTCAGCGACTCCTTTGCCTTATACAGGCCCACGTATTCACCGGTTGTTGGTGGTCGGCCCCTGCCCCTCTTCACATTGGGCACTGTCCCCTTCTCGGGAGACGGTGTTCCTTCTCCTTCAATTCCCTTTCTCTTCCGGGAGGATCTATCCGATATGGACCCATCGGAATCCACCGACATGATGCTGGTGACCGAGGAGTCCGAATCGTATCCTTCCCTCCTTAAGTCCAAGCGCGTGAGTAGCACGCGCGGTTCTACATCCGGGATTGCACGCGGTTCGGGCGTACCGTGCCTGCTGCTGTGTACTGGCGTTCTCGATCCGCTTCTTCCAGCTCCTCTTCCTTCGTCAATTATTTTAGCGCTAGCTTTGGAGCCTTGAATCATCGCCGGGGTGGCGGAACCTGGTTTCGGTTCAAGGTTCTCCTTAGCATTGCTCGTGTCCTTCTTCCTTGTCTCCTCCTTCGCATCTTCCGCTCTAACTTCTCCGTCTTTCCTCTCCCTTTCAACTCCTCTTTTTACGTCGTTTTTATGATGAAATTCAGCCATTCTTAGTCCCACGAAAATGGGGGAAATAAAAAGTCCACCAAGGCAGAGACCCCTGTACCATGGTAACCCTAATACACCTGAGGGGCGGGAAATCCCCAGGGTTGGCCGCTAGCGACGTGGGATACTCCCCCGCCACCTACCCTTTCGGGCAGGCGCCCCTGACGCCACGCACCTCTGCGCCGGGAACTTGAGGTTTTTTATTTGAGGTTTTCTCCTCTTGAGCCGGCCAATTAAGGCAAGCCCCTTGGTCCCACCTAGGTCGCGAGACCTGACCACTGACACCTAGGGGGATAACAAGTTTGCCGATGGTGGCCCTGAAACAAGCCTGTCCAACGCCCGACCAGTTAAGGCAAGGCGAGGGACCCATCGCCCGAGGTGCTCCTCACCTCCTTCAATGGTTTTTTACAGAGGTTGTCTCCTCATGGACCCTCTCGAAAGAGCGACCGCCGTTCCCCGAAATATGATCGGGGGTTACGGCTCGCCCGATAGCCAAAACATAGTCGTAGGAAGATAGAAGTAGCAAAAGATAGAAGGAAGTAAGAGTGTTAAGGACTACCGCGCTGACAGGCGTTTCCGCCTCCTCCGTGATTTTTTATAGAGGTTATCTCCTCGCGGCCCCCTACACAGTCAACCATACATAGAACGTACGGTGAAGTATAAGCGGCCACCGAGTCCAAAGATGTCCCACCACAAAAACAAATAGGACTTGCGGGATGAGGTCACTTCGCTTCTCCCGGCGCGAACTATAGCAGCAGATTCAAACGCCGGGGTACTGAGCCCCCTCGCCACGGCAAGGCGTGACCCCCTGAGGGGGAAACCTTTTTTTTTTTTTTTTTTTTTTTTTTTTTTTTTTTTTCGTCGGGAAATGCTTTATGCATCCCCGGCAGCGCTGGGGAAGGGCCACCGGGGTATGTGGGACTCGCCCGGGCGTGGATGATATCGCCCGGGGTTACCACACTAAAACCCGACGGTGTTCCTACTCCCCCGCTGATGGCAGGGACACGGGAAACGCGGAATACACAACCGCGACCCTGCCAGCGGATGCCTGCAGTTGCAGGCTCTGCTCGTGGGCGTTTAGGCCCACACTGACACTGCGACACGATGCGCAGGAACACCTTGCGCATCGCGGCCTACTCGGGGACTCGGTGTTGTTGGGCGACGGCGTCCCCACGCCGCCACCCCGAGCTCCCCCGCTAGGGCGGGACGTCATGGCCATGTCTAGCCCTTGGTCTCCGCCTTGGCCTTCTCAAAGGATCGAGCGCCTCCGCCTCTCGTCTGCGCTCCGACTCCTCTTTCGACGACATCACCTCCTCGGCGAAAGTCGCGACTGCCTTCCAGGAGTTCTCACTGCTCAGCATCGCGCGAATGATAGCTGGCAGTGAGATGTCTTGTCCGATGGCGGCTTGTAATGCCGCTCTTTGTCGTGTCCATGCGGGACAGGCTAACAATGTGTGTTGCACCGTGTCCCGTTCGTCGTCACAATGGTGGCAAGCAGTGCTCTGCTCACGTCTGGTAATGTCGCACAGGTACCGACCGAAACACCCATGTCCGGTCAGTACCTGTGTGAGGCGATATGTTAACGCCCCGCCCTCTCGGTCTATCCACTCCCTCAGTACGGGACGCATGGCAGCCAGTAGATCGACGCTGACTGCGGACTCATTTAGTCGTTCGAGCCATTGGTCGATTGCTTCGTCTCTTGCTTCTCTTCTCCACCGCCGGATGTAGTCTGGCGGCGGGATGCGTCCTTCATCGCGCTCTGCCTGACAGTGCCAGAAGACGTCAGCCAGTGATTTGGCCTCAATGTCCCAGGGGACGCTGCCGGCGAGAACGCACGCGGCGTCTTTCGAGAGCGTGCGATATCCCCGCACTGCTCTGATTGTCATCGTCCGCTGTAGTCTCGTCAAAATCTGTCGGCTCTCGGGCGCCAGATGTACGGCCCATATCGGCGCCCCGTACATGCTCATAGAACGAATGATGCCCATGTACAGGCGCCGACATCCGAGACTGGGTCCTCCCAAGTTAGGGAGAAGCCACGCCAATCCTCCAGCAGCCTTAGTGACTTTCTCCGATAGCCGCTGAGGGGGAAACCTAACCTAACCTAACCTTTTTTTTTTTTTTTTTTTTTTTTTTTTTTTTTTTTTTTTTTTTTTTTTTTTTTTTTTTTTTACTACTGACGGAAATACTTTTCGTATACCCCGCCGCCCCCGGGGGAGGGCAGCAGGGTTATGTGAGACTCCCCCGGCGCTGATAGAGGTGCACCGGGGTTTACTCACTAAAACCTCTCGATGCCCTCCATCGGCGCCAAACGCGGGGCCGTGGGGATCGCGGAAGCATTCTTCCACGACCCCGCAACGCTTGCCGCAACCGGCTCTCTTCTTTTGCGGCGGCTAGGTGAAATGCCGCCGCCTGCCTCTCCGAGAGCTCCCCGGGCATTGGGGAGCTTTACTTCTCGGGGCCCATAGTGTGAGCGGCGATCCCCCGATCACCGCCCACGGGCCTAGGCCTCTACCTCCATGGCGGGGGCGGGTTTCTCCGCCCTTGCGCCTTCAGCTCTAGCCCTCTGCGGCCGAGCCCTTGAGGGAGCCTTACTCTTCCGGTATTTTCCGGGGGGCGGCTTGGCTGTGACACAGCCGCTGCTCCCCAGCACATGCTCCTTAGGCTTTCCGGTAGCCTCACATACGGGACAGTTTGGAGCTGCCTCGCATTCAGCCGCCCTGTGGCCCGGTTTCCCACAGCGGAAACATGTCCGGCTGAGGTCCACCGAGCACACACACTTCGCAGCGACATGGCCGGTGTCCAGGCATCGGTAGCACCGCTTGGGCCTCGCGGCCAGCAGCGCCACCTTTGCCGAGACCCAGCCGACACGTAGCCGCCCAGAGATTAACAATTTCTTGGCGGCCGCGACAGGAACGTGCATCCAGAGCGACGCATTGCCCCTGGGCCCCTCCACTATTCTGCCCGACCTGATGGTGTTGGCCGGGCATCCTCCTTCGTTTGCGGCCGCCTGAATGACGTCGGCAGCCGCGACAGAGTCGTCCAGCCCGGTGACGCGCATCTCCACGCGTCTCACCGGGCGGCCGACTTTCACCTTCTCCGGGTCAAGGACTGCCCTCAGCCTCGCAGCAAAGGCGTCCGCTTTGTCCTCCGCGCCCTCTCCAGCGATTGAGAGAACGCGCGCTCCGGTTTCGGCCAGGCGGAAACCAAGCCTGGGGATATTGAGCTCCCCGAGGTCGATCGCCGCTCTGGCCTCGCTGAGCAGCTTCGCATATGTCACCCCCCTCTCCGCAGCCCCCGCCTCCAGGGTGAGGGTGACCGCCGCGGTGCTGGGGGGGCGAAGTCTCGCCTTCTTCTTTCTGTTAGGGGCGACTTTGGCTGGTGTAGCCGCCCCCTTCTTCTTATCAGCCTTGCGCGGACCAACTGTCCGCGGGGCCTCGGCGGGGAGGGGTTCAGTATGTTCCCTCCCTTGCGCCGCCTCTCTTGCCGCCATTGTTGGCCTCTTCTTCTTTTTTCCCTTTTTCGGGGGAGCGGGTGTAGCGGTAGTCTTAGGGGCCGCCACACTCGCCACCGTATTCTCTACTGCGGCCTTTTTCTTCGGGCCCTTCTTCTTTTTCGTCGCAGCCGGTGGAGTATTGACGGGTGCGTCTGCATTTTCCGTCGGGACGATGTAGCGGCTCGTAGATGGAGTCGGGCCGGGATCGTCCGACGTTCTGTCTGCCGCCAGCGGCGGTCTCCTTCTGGGCTCGGGAAGGAGTCTGTCCTCCAACCCAGCCAGCCGCGCGTTCAGCATGTTGCCGAAGGTCTCGATGTTGGAACGAGAGACCTCCGACAACAGCTGCTGCAGGTCTTGTGCAGGTCTGGACGCCTGCCGCCGCAGCTCCTCCAGCTCCCGGCGCATGGCGTCGATTTGCTTTTGGAGCTGCTGATTTTGGGCCTCTAGAGCCCGCATTTCATCGGTTTGGCAGCGGCCCCTCATCTCGGCGACGGCTGTTTTGATGGTGATAGCCGCGTCTTTGAGGAACCGCTGATATGTCCCCTTCAGGTTTGAGGACTTTGAAGCAACCATGGTGATTGTCTCCAAAGCCCTTTCCACGCTTTCCGTGAGGTCCGCGTTTGTCTTCTCCGTGTTGGCTGGTTCGGAGCTTGCGCGTAGGGAAACTCGCGACTCCCTTGCCGCTCGCGCCGTCTCAGCGACTTCGGCCTCGGCCTCGAGCCGGAGGCTTTCCGCTTTCTCGCGATTCAGTTCTGCCTGGGCTTTCGCCAGGCCGACATATTGACCGGTGGTTGGTGGCCGGCCACGTCCTCTTTTCGCCTTCGGTACCGCCCCTTTACTCAGGGGAGGTATATTGTCACCTTCGGGTTTCCTCTTTCGAGGTGTGTCACGTCCGGGGATTGCGGGCAACCCCTCGGAGTCCAGCGATAAGGCGCTGGAGTCCGAGAGGCAGTCCTCGCTGTCAAAGTCCGAGGAAGGGGGTTCGGGCATTAGCGCGCGCGTGAGCATCACGCGCGGCATTCCCTCCGTGTCCCCCCTTAGAGCCTTCTTTCTTAATAGTTCAAGCAACCGACGCCTGCCATCAGGGACCGGTTGCGAGAAGTCTGTGTCTTCGTCCGTAAGTTTTCCCGCTTCTGACGCGGTGATGAGCGCCAGATTCGGGCCTGGATGCTTAATCGTGCCTGTCTCCTTCATTGTCGTCATCACGACCTCCCTTTCCTCCGCACTCGTAGTTTGTGCCGCCCCCGTATACGTGCGGCAGCCTCCCGCCGAAGCGGGAGAGTGGGATTCCCCGGCATTGCCGGGACCCACCCGGGGAGAATTTTTCAATCTACGATCTTCCATTCTCTTAACTCCGACACCCCGGGTCGCGGTCTCTTTTTTCGGGGGTGAGCTCCCCCATCAGAACGAAACAAAACAGGAAAGATAGCAGAAGAAAAGACGGTGAATATAGAGAAAAAATAAATAAAACAAAGCAAAAGAAGAGTAAACTATAAAAAGGTGGTGAAAAGATAGAGAAAGAAAGACCGGCGTTCAGCCACCTGAGTACCTCACCCCGTGTAAAAAGCGGAGTGGCGCACTCAGGCGTTGCCCAGGGACACCAACGTGGAGGAACCGGTATCGCCCCCAACCTAACCTTTTTTTTTTTTTTTTTTTTTTTTTTTTTTTTTTTTTTTTGTTTCCGGAGGGGGAAATGCATTACGCATACCACCCGGGCGCAGGGGGCACCCGAGTGGTGATGTGGGACTCCCGTATAGGCTAATGAGACCCACGGTATACCCACTAAAACCCCCCCCCACCTTCCTCCACGCCGCCTTGTGACGGGGCCACGGGAACGATACACACATCCGCGACCCCGCCGGCGGCAGGCGCACCTGATGGTAAGTGCGCCTTCCTCCCCCGCCTTCACCTGTACTGTAGCAGACTCCCCCCGAGTCTGCCACAGTACTGGTGGAGGCCAACTACACCTCGGCCGCAGAGGATAGGGCAAGCGGCGCACCGTAATACCAAACTTGCCTCTTCCCCTGCGGCCCCACCGATGCCGTTTCCGTGCGGAACGGCCCCGCCAGCTCGCAGGGGGGTAGGGATAGCGGCACAACACCACCACCCTCTCCCCCTGCGATCCTCCACGGCCGCAGAAGATAGGGAGTACGGCGCACCGTAATACCGGCACTCCTCTTCTTCTGCGGTCCCACCTCCAGGCGCGTCCGCAGCGGACTGGCTCCTCCAGTCCGCCGGGAGCGCCCCTCCTCGGGCCGGCCCGGCCTCCTGCCAAGCCGGCCCTGGTTGCCTCTTCGCTTCACCGTGGTCCCCATCCACGGTTACTGAGCCCCTCCGCCACGACAAGGCGGGCAACCATCGGGGGGGCCCCCAACCTAACCTAACCTAACCTAACCTAACCTAACCTAACCTAACCTAACCTAACCTAACCTAACCTAACCTAACCTAACCTAACCTAACCTAACCTAACCTAACCTAACCTAACCTAACCTAACCTAACCTAACCTAACCTAACCTAACCTAACCTAACCTAACCTAACCCTGGAAGCGAAAGAGAGGTATGAAAAGACAGTAAAAGAGGCACAGATTGAAAGTTGGAAGGAGTTTTGCCGGAAACAGGATAGGGAGGGGGTCTGGGAAGGCATCTACAGGGTGTTGAACAGAGTCAGAGGGAGGGAGGAGGATCTGCCCCTTACGAGGGACGGTGAAACCCTCGACGCCCGAAGCTCCGCGGAATGGCTGGCGGAGACCTTCTACCCCGAGGACCAGGAAAGTGGTGAAAGCGAGGAACATCGGCGGACGCGCCGGCGGGCGGAGTTTTTGGACACCGAGCCGCCGGCGGGTCCGGACGACCCTCCTTTCATCATGGAGGAGTTGAAGAGAGCCGTAAGGTCCTTCAACCCCAAAAAGGCCCCCGGGGCGGATGGACTCACGTCGGACATCTGCCAACACGCTGTGGAATGTGACCCGGAATGGTTCCTTGCTCTGCTGAATAGGTGCCTCACCGTCGCCTGCTTCCCCAAACAGTGGAAGCGGGCGACCGTGGTGGTGCTAAGGAAGCCGGGCAGGGAATCGTACCGGGTACCAAAAGCCTATAGACCGATCGGCCTCCTGCCTGTTCTCGGCAAAATTTTCGAGAAGATGCTGGTCGCCCGACTTAGGTTCTACCTGCTGCCCAAGATCAGCCCTAGCCAGTATGGCTTTATGCCCCAAAGGAGCACCGAAGACGCCCTCTATAGATTGGTGAACCACATCAGAAAGCAGAGGGAGGAGAAGAAGCTTTCTGTTGTGGTCTCGCTGGATATAGAGGGGGCCTTCGATAGTGCTTGGTGGCCGGCCATAAAGGTTAGGTTAGCTGAGGTTGGGTGTCCGGGGAACCTGAGGCGGGTTATCAGCAGCTACTTGAGTGAAAGAGGAGTTAATGTGAGGTATGCAGGTATGGAAGTGAGCAGGGGGACCAACAAGGGGTGCGTGCAGGGATCCATTGGTGGACCTATCCTGTGGGACCTCCTGTTGGACCCCCTGCTATGGATGTTAGAAGGAATGAATGTGTTTTGCCAGGCGTTCGCCGACGACATAGTGCTAGTCTTCGAAGGGGACACTGCCCTCGAAGTAGAGCTTAAGGCTAACGTAGTTTTAGAGACAATAAATAAGTGGGGGGAGTCGAACAAGTTGAAGTTCGCCCCCCACAAAACATGTGCATTGCTGGTAACACGAAAGCTTAAGTATGACATACCTAGACTCGCTATGGGGGGTGTTTACCTGGAATATCACGATCACATAAAGGTTTTAGGTTTAACAATAGACACCGGCCTCACTTTCAACACTCACGCTGGAAACGTGTGTAAGAAAGCCATCTATAGATATAAGCAGCTAGCCAAAGCTGCCAGGGTAGGCTGGGGGCTTAACCCCCAGATAGTTAAAACCATATATATGGCCGTGATAGAGCCGACTATTCTGTATGCATCGGCAGCGTGGGCACCCACCGTGGAAAAGATGGGGGTCCAGAAAAGGCTGAACTCCGTCCAACGGGGTTTTGCCCAGAAGATCTGCAGAGCATATCGGACCGTCTCCCTGAACTCTGCAATGCTGCTGGCTGGGATACTCCCCCTTGATCTCAGGATACTCGAAGCGTCGAGGCTCTATGAGATCAAGAAGGGGGTGCCTCACCCGGTGTTGAGGGACAGGGAGGTGGAGCGAAATGCTCTAGCGGTCGAGGACCCACATCCGGCAGTGCAGGAAGAGCTGAGGTTTGGGTTGGTAGACGAGGACTCTTATGCGGACGTGGTTGATAGCCACGTCCATAGGATCTATACAGATGGCAGCAAGATTGAGGGTCGAGTCGGAGCCGCACTCTCCGTATGGGAGGGTGAGGCCGAGACGAAGGCCGTCAAGCTTGCGTTGCCGTCGTATTGTACCGTCTACCAAGCCGAGCTTCTAGCGCTCCATAGAGCAGTAGACATAGCCTGCAAGAGTGGAATGGCGAAGGTCGGTATCCTTAGCGATTCCAGATCGGCCCTCCAGGCTGTCACCCTTAGTTCCCCTCATCCCTTGGCAGTGCAAACAAGGGCGGCCCTCCGAAAAACTGCATCGCAGAGGCGGGAGGTCTCCTTGTTTTGGATCAAGGCGCACGCAGGGTTGAGAGGGAATGAGAGAGTTGACGAGCTAGCCAAGGAGGCCGCGCTGGGATCGAAAAGGAAACCTGACTACGATCTGTGTCCTGTTTCATTCGTCAAGCGCATCTTAAGAGAGGATACGGTCGAGGAATGGGACAGGAGATACGAAGTGGGAGGGACGGCCAGAACCACGAAGCTCTTTTTCCCAAGCGCTGCTGCTGCATACAAAATAGTCAAAAAATTAGACATAACACACCACACTACACAGATACTGACTGGACACGGCGGGTTCGCCTTCTACTTGAACAGATTCAAGTTGAAGGAGGACCCGTCGTGTTCATGTCAGCCAGGAGTTGAGGAGACGGTTCCTCACCTGTTACTCGAGTGCCCGATTTTTGCTAGCAGTAGATATGATACTGAGCAAAGATTGGGCATATCGATAACGGGTGAGAGCCTGTCTTCCATCCTGGGGGGCAAGAAGAGGGAAATTTTTCTCTCATTCTGCAGGAATATTGTAGAATTTGTAAATAGAAAAAACTGTGATATTTTGGTGTGATGTTAGTATAGGCTCTAGATTATTTATTGTGATATTAGGTGATATTGTGATATTAGGTTAAATTTTAAATGGTTGTGATATTTTAGCTGAATTTTATTATTTTATTTTATTGTACTTTATTGAATTATCATTTTAAACGATTAATTTTATGGGAATTATTTTAACTGGATTGCTTAACTGTTCTGTACTCTACATGTTAATTACTGATCTTATGACAAAGTGTCAGCCGAATTATTATTGTATACACATCTTCACTGACGTGTTAATATCTAACAACTGACAAGTATATAGCTATACCGCTAAGTATAAAAAAGTAAAAATGTATAAAATAGAATAAGGAGACAACAAAAATACTAGAAATAATCACAAAAAGAAAAGAAAATTGTAAAAAAGGTTTAAATAAAAAATAATGTACAAAACTAGATTAAGAAATAGATAAAATTGTTAGTAACAATTAGAAAAATGTAAAATAGATTTAAGGCAATTGTAAAAAATAGAAAAAGATTGAAATAGGAAAAGAATAAAAAATGAACAAAACAAGCCCTGATCATGTTAGGGGGATGAGAAAAAAAAAAAAAAAAAAAAAAAAAAAAAAAAAAAAAAAAAAAAAAAACCTAACCTAACCTAACCTAACCTAACCTAACCTTTTTTTTTTTTTTTTTTTTTTTTTTTTTACGGGGGGAAATACGTTACGTATCCCCCACTGCCCCCGGGGGAGGGCAGCAGGGGTATGACGGGCTCCCCCGGCGCGAGATGGAGTGCGCCGGGGTTTACCGTCTAAAACCCCCCGATGCCCACCTTCAGCGCCGTTTGCGGGGCCATGGGAATCGCTATAGCATTCTTCCACGACCCCGCAGCGCGTGCCGCAACCGGCTCACTTCTTTGCGGCGGCTAGATGAAATGCCGCCGCCTGCCTCTCCGAGAGCTCCCCGGGCATTGAGGAGCTTTGCGCTCGGGACCCATATTGTGAGCGGCGATCCCCCGATCACCGCCCACGGGTCTAGGACTCCATCACTTCGGCGGGGGCGGGCAGAACCGCCCTTGCGTCTGAGGCCTTTGGCTCTTTAAAGCGGGCCTTTTTTGTCGGAGCCTTTCTCTTTTTCTTGCCGGGGGGCGGCTTTTTAGCAGCTGTGATGCAGCCAGCAGCCCCCAGCACGTGCTCCTTCGGCTTCCCGGTCGCCTCACACACGGGGCAGTTAGGATCTGCCCCGCAATCTGGCGCCTTGTGGCCCGGCTTCCCGCAGCGGAAACAGTTCCGGCTGAGGTCCACCGAGCACACGCACTTCGCCGCCAAGTGGCCGGTGTCCAGGCACCGGTAACACCGCCTTGGCCTCGCGGCCAGCAGCGCTACCTTTGCAAGGACCCAGCCGACCTGTAGCCGCCCAGAGCTGGCGAGCTTCTTTGCGGCAGCAATAGGAACGCTCAGCCAAAGTGACTTAGCGCCCCTAGGGCCCACCACTATTTTACCCGACCGGATGTTGGTGGCCGGGCATCCTCCTTCTTTAACGACCGCCTTGATGACGTCGGCGGCCGTCGTCGCGTCGTCCAGCCCGGAGACGCGCATTTCCGCGCACTTCGCCGGGCGGGCGATTTTCACGACTCCTGGATCGAGCACCTCCTTCAGCCGTGTGGCAAAGGCGTCGGCCTTCTCCTGTGCGCCCTCTCCTGATAGCAACAGGACTCGAGCGCCGGTCTGAGCCAGGCGGAATCCGAGTTTGGGTATCCCGAACTCCGCCAGGTCGATCTTGCTCCTTGCATCCGCGAGCACAGAAGCGTAAGTGACGCTCCGTTCCGCAGCCCCCGCCTCAAGAGTAAGCGTGACTGCTGCCGTGGTCGGAACGCGCAGCCTCGCCTTCTTTTTTCTCTTCTTCTTCGGGGCGGCTTTCGCTGTTGTAGCCGCCTCCTTCTTCTTCTTGTCAGCCTTGCGCGGACCGACGGTGGTCCACGGGGCCTCGGCGGGGGAGGGGTTGGTGTGCTCCCCCCCTTGCGCCGCCTCTTGAGCGGCCATTGATGGCCGCTTCTTCTTCTTGGCCTTAGATTTGGCCTTCGATGGTGCTGGTGCAGTCGGGGTCTCTTTAGGGGCCGCTGTACCTGCCGTCTTTTCTGCGTAAGTGGGCGCCGTCGCCTTTGTTGGCTTCGGCGCCTTCGACGTTTCACTCTCCACTGGTGGGGTGCCTAAAGTGGCTTTGTCCGCCGCCAGCGGTGGTCGTATTCTCGGGGCCGGTAGAAGGCGGTTCTCCAGCCCGGCCAGCCTGGCGTTCAGCATGTTGCCGAAGGTCTCTATGTTGGAGCGAGAGACCTCCGACAACAGCCGGCGCATGTCGTCTTCTGCAGGTTGGGCCGTTCGCCGGCGCAGCTCATCGAGCTCCCGGCGCATTTCGGTCACTTGTTTTTCGAGCCGCGTGTTTTGGGCCTCGAGCTTCGTCATTTCGTCGGTAGTAGAGCGGCCCTTCATTTCGGCCACCGCCGCTCTTATGGCCACTACCGCCTCCTTCAGGAACTTTTGGTATGTTCCTTTGAGGTTTGAGGACTTCGTGGCGACCATATTGATGGTCTCCAACGAAGCCTCTACACTCCTTGTCAGAGCCATGTTGGTACGCTCTGACATTTCCTCTTCTGCGGGTGCGATAGGGCTAGAGCAGATGGTCGCTCTCTCCCTTCTCGCCTCCCGTGCAGTCTCGGCGATCTCAGCCTCGGCCTGAAGCCGAAGACTTTCCGCCCTCTCCCTATTTAACTCGGCTTGGGCCCGAGCTAGGCCGACGTATTGGCCGGTAGATGGTGGCCGGCCACGTCCCCTCTTCGGTTTAGCAACCGCGCCCTTACTTATGGGTGGTGCTATGTCATCGTCGGAATTTCGCCTCTTCAGGCCTGTCCTTTCCGGGGGGATTGCGGGCAGCCCCTCGGAGTCCAGTGATATGCCAGACATATCACTGGAGTCCGAGAGGAAGTCCTCGCTGTCATGTCCAGTGGGTGGGCGTTCGGGGAGCAGCGCGCGCGTGAGCATCACGCGCGGCATACCCTTCGTGTCGCCCCTCAATGCCTTTTTACGGAGCAGCTCGAGCAGCCGGCGCCTGCCATCAGGGACCGGCTGTGAGAAGTCCACGTCTTCATCTGTAAGGGGCTCCGTCACTGGCGCGGTAAGGTGCGTCAGTTTCGGACCCGTACGCGCCATCGCGCCCGTCTCCTTCTCCGTCATCACTATGACCTCCTCCTCAACCCTCGCGATTTGTGCCCCCCCCGTATACGTGGGGCAGCCTTCCGCCGAAGCAGAAGGGTGGGATTCCCTCTCGGAGAGAGGACCCACCCGGGGAATATTTGACAAAGCGCGACCTTCCATACCGTTAAACTCCGACTCCCCGGGTCGCGGTCTCTTTTTTCGGGGGTGAGCTCCCCCATCAGAAGAGTAAAAATAAAAGGAAAGATAGTAACTAGATGAAAGAAAAGGTGGTGAAAGATAGAAAAACAAAATAAACGATGCAAAACACAAGAAAGTTACTTAAAAAGATGGTGAAAGATAGTGAAGAAAAGAGATAGCGCCAGCCTTCAGCCGCGTGAGTACCTCACCCCGCAAAAGACGGGGTGGCGCACCCAAGCGTTGCCCAGGGCCACGAACGAGGACGAACTGGCTGAGCCCCAACCTAACCTTTTTTTTTTTTTTTTTTTTTTTTTTTTTTTTTTTTTTTTTTTGACGGGGGGAAATACATTACGTATCCCCCGCCGCCCCCGGGGGAGGGCGGCAGGGGTATGACGGGCTCCCCCGGCGCAAGATGGAGTGCGCCGGGGTTTACCGTCTAAAACCCCCCGATGCCCACCTTCAGCGCCGTTTGCGGGGCCATGGGAATCGCTTAGCATTCTTCCACGACCCCGCAGCGCGTGCCGCAACCGGCTCACTTCATTGCGACGGCCTGGTGTTGTGCCGCCGCCTGCCTCTCCGAGAGCTCCCCGGGCATTGGGGAGCTTTGCGCTCGGGACCCATATTGTGAGCAGCGATCCCCCGATCGCTGCTCACGGGTCTAGGACTCCATCATTTCGGCAGGGGCGGCCAGAACCGCCCTTGCGCCTGAGGCCTTTGGCTCTTTAAAGCGGGCCTTTTTTGTTGGAGCCTTACCCTTTTTCTTGCCGGGGGGCGGCTTTTTGGCAGCTGTGATGCAGCCAGCAGCCCCCAGCACGTGCCCCTTCGGCTTTTCGACAGCCTCGCACGCGGGGCAGTTCGGTTCTGCCCCGCATTCAGCCGCCTTGTGGCCCGGCTTCCCACAGCGGAAACATGTCCGGCTGAGGTCCACCGAGCACTTACAGTTTACGGCCAGGTGGCCGTTGTCGAGGCACCGGTAACACCGCCTAGGCCGGGCGGCCAGCAGTGTAACCTTAGCCACGACCCAACCAATCTGCAGCCGCCCAGAGCTCAGGAGTTTCTTGGCGGCCGCTACTGGGACTTTAAGCCATAGGGATCTGGTTCCCCTTGGGCCCACAACGACTTTGCCCGACTGGATGTTGGTAGCCGGGCAACCCCCTTCATTTGCTGCCGCCTCGGTTATGTCGGCGGCTGTTGTTGCGTCGTCCAGTCCGGTGATGCGCATTTCGACACGTTTCACCGGGCGGGCGATTTTCACGCTCTCCGGGTTGAGGACCGCTCGCATTCGTGCAGCAAGCGCGTCTGCCTTCTTATTCGCGTCCTCTCCTTCGACGGTCAGGACGCGCGCACCCGTTTGGGCCAGGCGGAAGCCGAGCCTGGGGATACCAATCTCCCCTAGGTCAATCTTCGCCCGGGCCTCACGGAGCAGCTTTTCGTATGACACCCCCCTCTCCGCAGCCCCCGCCTCAAGGGTGAGGGTGATGGCCGCGGATGTGGGGGGGCGAAGCCTTGCCTTTCTCTTCTTCCTCTTTGGGGCGGCCTTGGGTGTACTAGCCGCCCCCTTCTCCTTCCTTGCCTTGCGTGGCCCGACTTTGGTCCACGTAGCCTCGGCGGCGGAGGGGCTGGTGTTCGCCCCCCCTTGTGCCGCTTCCTGGGCGGCCATTGATGGCCGCTTCTTCGTCTTCTCTCTGGCCTTGACCTTGGGGGCCTTTGGCGGGGCTGGTGCAGGTGGTGCCTTTTTTGGGGCCACCGCACTTTGTGCCGTCATTGTCGCGTATGAGGGTGCCGTCGCTCTTTTGGGCTTCGGTGCCTTTTTTGCATCCTCCGCTGGCGTGGTGTCTACAATGACACTATCCGCCGCCAGCGGGGGTCTTCTCCGGGGCTCCGGAAGGAGTCTATCCTCCAGTCCGGCGAGCCTTGCATTCAGCATGTTGCCGAAGGTTTCAATGTTGGATCGTGAAACCTCCGACAACAGCTGATGCAGGTCTTGCTGTGGTGGTCGAGCTACCTGACGCCGGAGCTCGTCCAGCTCCCGGCGCATATTTTCCAATTGTCTTTGGAGGCGGTCATTTTGCACCTCCAAGACCTTTATCTCCTCCGAGACACAACGGCCCCTCAGCTCGGCAGTGGTCGCCTTTATGTTGGCCTCCTTGAGGAACCGCTGGTATGTTCCCTTTAAATTGGAGGACTTCGCGGCGACCATACTTATAGTCTCCAGCGAAGCCTCCAAGCTCTTAGTCAGGGCAGCGCTTGTCCGCTCCGATATTTTCTCTATCTCAACTGGGCTAGCAGGGGCAGATGAACGCGCCTCCCGTGCTGTTCTAGCTGATTGAGCCACTTCTGCTTCAGCCTGAAGTCGAAGGGCCTCCTCTCTCTCCCTATTCAAGTCAGCCTGGGCCTTGGCTAGGCCAACGTACTGGCCGGTCGTTGGCGGCCGGCCGCGTCCACGTTTGGGTTTTGGTACCGCCCCTTTACTGAGGGGCGGTACATTGTCTTCATCCTGTTTCCTCTTTCGAGGCATGTCTTTTCCGGGTATTGCGGGCAACCCCTCGGAATCCAGCGACAAGCAGCTGGAGTCCGAGTAGCAGTCCTCGCTGTCACAGTCAGTTGATGGGGGTTCGGGGATCAGCGCGCGCGTGAGCATCACGCGCGGCATTCCCTCCTTATCCCCTCGTAAGGCCTTTTTACGTAGAAGCTCGAGCAACCGTTTCCTGCCATTAGGGACCGGCTGCGAGAAGTCTACGTCCTCGTCTGTTAATATGTCCGTTCCTAACGCGGTAATGTGCGCCAGACCCGAACTTGCTCGTATCATCACACTCCTCTCCTTCTCCGTCGTTTGAACGACCGCCTCTTCCCTCATCGCAGTTTGTGCCCCCCCCGTATACATGGAGCTGCCTCCCGCCGAAGCAGGAGGGTGGGATTCCCCAGCATCGCTGGGACCCACCCGGGGAATATTTTTCAAATTGCGATCTTCCATACCTCAGAACTCCGACACCCCGGGTCGCGGGCTTGTTTTCGGGTGTAGCTCACCCATCAAAGAGTTAACGAAAAAACGGAAAATATAGTAGGAGAAGAAAGAAAAGGTGGTGAAAAGATAGAATAAACAAAATAAACTAGTGCAAAAACAAGAAAGTTAAACAAAATAGGTGGTGAAAGATAGACAAGAAAGAGATAGCGCCAGCCTTCAGCCGCGTGGGTACCTCACCCCGCAAAAGACGAGGTGGCGCACCCAAGCGTTGCCCAGGGCCACGAACGAGGACGAACTGGCTGAGCCCCAACCTAACCTTTTTTTTTTTTTTTTTTTTTTTTTTGGCTTGGCTTGGCTTGGCTTGGTGTTGTGCCGCCGCCTGCCTTCACCGAGAGCTCCCCGGGCATAGGGGAGCTTTGCGCTCGGGACCCATAGTGTGGGCGACGATCCCCCGATCGGCACCCACGGGTCTAGGTCTCAACCACTTCCATGGCGGGGGCGGATGTTTCCGCCCTTGCGCCTTTGGCCTTGGGCTTCTGCCGGGCCTTTTTTGTGGGAGCCTTCCGCTTAGTGCCGGGAGGCGGCTTCTTTGCTGCTATTATGCAGCCGCTACTCCCCAGCACGTGCTCCTTCTGCTCCTTGCCAGCAGCCTCACATGCAACGCAGTTCGGTGCCGCTGTGCACTCAAGCGCCTTATGACCCGGTTTCCCACAGCGGAAGCAGTTCCGACTGAGGTCCACCGGGCATGGGCATTTCACTGCGAGATGGCCAGTGTTTAGGCATCGGTAGCACCGCCTAGGCCTCGCGGCCAGCAATGCTACCTTTGCTGTAACCCAGCCGATCTGCAGCCGTCCGGAGCTGGTGAGCCCTTTGGCGGCTGCGGTCGGTACACTGATCCAGAGGCTTCGGTTGCCTCTGGGACCCACAACGATTTTGCCCGACCTGATGTTGGTAGCCGGGCAATTCCCTTCTCTAGCGGCCGCCTCGATGACCTCGGCAGCCGTTGTCGCGTCGTCCAGCCCGGTGACTCGCATTTCCACGCATTTCACCGGGCGGGAGACTTTCACGTCCTCAGGGCGCAGGACCGCACGTAGCCTAGCGGCAAATGCGTCGGCCTTCTCCGTGGCCCCCTCTCCTTCAATGGAAAGGAGGCGAGCACCCGTTTGTACCAGGCGGAACCCGAGCCTGGGGATATTTAGTTCCCCCAGGTCTATTTTCGCTCTGGCCTCGCTAAGCACTTTCGCGTATGTGACGCCTCTTTCTGTAGCCCCCGCCTCTAAGGTGAGGGTTACTGCCGCCGTTTTGGGAGGGCGGAGCCTTGCCTTCTTCTTTTTGTTTTTGGGAGCGGTTGTGGCTGGCTTAGCCGCCCCTTTCTTCTTGACCTTTTGTGGACCTACGGCGATCCACGGGGTCTCGGCGGGGGAGGGGTTGGTGTTCACCCCCCCTTGCGCCGCCTCCTGAGCGGCCATCGATGGCCGCTTCTTCTTTTTTGGCATCTTAGCCTTTGGCTGGGCCGGTGCAAGCGGAGCCACTTGGGGGGCCGCTGCACTTGTTGCCGCCATCTCTGCGTATGAGGGCGCCGTCGCCTTTTTGGGCTTCGGTGCCTGTTTACTTCCGGTAGCCGCTGGCGGGGCGCTGATGCATGTGTTAGCAGCGTCTGTCGCCAGCGGAGGTCTCCTCCTCGGCTCCGGCAAGAGTCTGTCCTCAAGTCCAGCCAGCCTGGCGTTGAGCATGTTGCCGAAGGTCTCTATATTAGATCGGGAGACCTCCGCCAACAGCTCACGCATGTCTTCTTGTACGGGACGGATGTTGGTAGCCCGTCTGCGCAGCTCTTCGAGCTCGCGGCCCATTCTTGCCACTTCTTCTTGGAGGCGTGCGTTCTGGGCCTCCAACCTCGCCAGATCTTCTGTAGTGGAGCGGCTTCTCATCTCGGCGACAGCCGATTTGATGGCCGCCACCGATTCCTTAAGGCACTTTTGGAATGTGCCTTTAAGGTTGGAGGACTTCACGGCGACCATTGTGATGGCCTCCAGTGAAGTCTCCACTATTTTGGCCAGGGCAGCGCTCGACTGCTCCGACTCGACATCTCCGGTTATGACAGGGGTTGCGCGGGGTGATGTTCGCGTTTCCCTTGCCGCTCTCGTCATCTCTGCCACCTCGACCTCGGCCTGAAGTCGAAGCGCCTCCTCTTTAGCTCTGTTCAGGTCAGCCTGAGCCTTCGCCAAGCCAACGTACTGGCCTGTCGTCGGCGGCCGGCCACGTCCTCGTTTTGGTTTTGGTACCGCCCCTTTACTAAGAGACGGTACGGTGTCGTCGTCCGTGTTTTTCCTCTTAAGAGGTTTGTCAAGTCCGGTGGTGGACTCCCCGGACTCCAGCGACATAGCGCTGTAGACCGAGGAGTCGGAGAGATAGTCGTCGCTATCTCTCATAGATCTAGGTCCAGGTTTGGGCGGCGTGGCCATTACGTCGCGCAGCAATACGCGAGGCACACGCGCCATGTCTGTTCCGTCATCATCGGAGGACGGGATCCTGAGCTCGCGCTCTAGTTGGACACGCGCGAGTCCTTCAGTGTCCCCCCTTTCTTTTTTCCGCTGGAGGAGTCTCAACAGCCGCTTCACCCCATTAGGCTGCGGCTGCGAGAAATCCACCTCCTCATCCGTCAGAAGGTCCGTTCTCGACGCGGTTAGGTGCGCCGGGCTCGGCCTGTTTTGCGCCATCGCGCCCTTCTCTACCCTCGCCGTCTCAACGGCCACCATTCCTTCCGCCTGAGCATGTTTGGGGCCCCCAGTATACATGGCCCTATCTCCCGCCGAAACGGGAGTGTGGGATTCCCCGGCATCGCCGGGACCCACCCTGGGAGAATTTTCCGCATGCTGACTCTCCATGTTTGTCATCTCTGGACTGATTCTGGCCCGATCAAGAAGGGGTGATTCTGCCCCAGTGCCCTCGGGACGAGACCGCCTGCTCGCCATGCATCCCATGGCCGGGCACCACAAACCTTGGATTAGGGGCCGTAAAAGCCCATTCATCACCATTCAAAACAAAACCCTATCACGCAAAACCTAACACACACGCACAGAAGAGTAAATAAAAGAGAAAAGACAGAAAGAAAAGGTGGTGAAACATAGAGAAAATAAATAAAATAATACAAAAACAAGAGTAAACTATAAAAAGGTGGTGAAAAGATAGAGATAGACCGGCGTTCAGCCGCCTGAGTACCTCACCCCGTGTAAAGAGCGGAGTGGCGCACCCAGGCGTTGCCCAGGGACACCAACGTGGAGGAACCGGTATCGTCCCCAGCCCCAACCTAACCTTTTTTTTTTTTTTTTTTTTTTTTTTCGCCGAGAAAATGCTCTTCCGCATCCCGCGGGGGATGGGGATTCCTGCCGCGGGTATGTGGGACTCGCTGCTTCCGAAAGATGGTAAGTGGAAGCAGCCTCTACCCACTAAAAACTCGGCGGTACTCCGTCAGTACCGCCATTGACGGAGCCACGGGGACTATTACAAACTTCCGCGACTCCGCCGACGGCCGCCTGCTGTGTGGGTTCTAGCAGGCCCGTCTTGGGGGGTTTCTTTACCCCCTAGGCCGAACAGGGGCCCCTTTGGGGCTTGCCTAGGCCATTCTCTCTTGGTTTGCGATGCGCAGGAGTACGATGCGCATCGCAACCGGCTCGGAGACTCGGTGCAATGGACGACGGCGTCCCCACGCCACCGTCCCGAGTTCTCCAGCTAAGGCGGGACGTTGGGATCATATTGGATCCGACGTCTTCGTCTCGGCCTACGTCGGGGGTCGAGCGTCTCCTGCTCTCGTCTTCGCTCGGCCTCCTCTTTGGCAGAAACCACTTGCTGTGCAAAGGTCTCCACCGCTTTCCACTTCTGTTCGCTCTCCAGCAATGCGCGAAATATTGCCGGGAGCGTTATGTCTTGTCCGATTGAATTTGTCAAGTCCGAGCGTTGTGTGTCCCATGCGGGACATGTCAAAACCGTGTGTTCGGCCGTGTCACACACCTCACTGCAGTGGTGACAGGCCGTTGTTTCCTCTCGTTTAACTATCTCACACAGGTACCGGCCGAAGCAACCGTGCCCGGTCAGCACCTGTGTGAGACGGAAGGATAGCGCGCCGGTCTTTCTGTTGACCCATTCTGTCAGGACAGGCCGAATGGCTGTCAGCAGATCGACGCTGACTTGCGGCTGCTCCATTCTCTCTGTCCAAAGTTCGAGCGCCCGTTCTTTGGCACTGTTTCGCCACCCCCGAATGATGTCGGTCGGTGGAATATGTCCCTCGTCTCGTTCTCTCTGGCAGTGCCAGAACACCTCGGCCAGCGATGCGGCCTCCAAATCCCAGGGCACACTGCCCGCTAGCGCGCAAGCTGCATCTCTAGATACGGTGCGGTAGCCTCGTACTACTCGGATAGCTGATATCCTCTGCAGTCTTCCGAGGACCAAACGGTTTTCGGGCTGCAGGTTTCTTGCCCATATCGGTGCGCCATACATCACCATGGATTGTATCACACCCAGGTAGAGACGGCGACAACCGAGGCTCGGACCCCCAAGATTCGGGAGGAGCCCTGCCAACGCTCCGGCAGCTTTCATTGCCTTTTCGGACAACTTCCGGAAGTGGTCTTTGAAAGACCATCGGCTATCAAGCACGAGACCGAGGTATGTCATTGATGGTCTGACATCTATAATCGTGCCACCCACCATTATGCTGGTGCCTGGTGGGGGTGCATTCCCCGGCCCGTGGAATACTATGGCCTCTGACTTTTCTAGGGCTACTTTAAGGCCCAACATGCGAATTCGCTGGACGACTTGTGCAGTCACTGCCGTAGCGCGTACCACCGCTTCCCTATGGGTATGTCCACGTGCGACGGCTAGTGTGTCGTCAGCGTAGCAAACCGCGTCTGTTCCGGGGAGAAAGACACCACGGAGCACCCAGTCGTACCCGATGTCCCACAGGAGTGGCCCGAGCGCCGACCCCTGCGGCACACCGCACACAACCTCCTGTTCCTCCCATCCATCCTGCGTCGGGTATTGCACCGAGCGAGCAGAGAGGTAGTCGCCGGTGATGTCGCGTAAATATCTTGGTACTCCGTGGTACCTCAAGCCTTCCTTAATTGTCGCCCAGGGCAGGGAGTTAAAAGCGTTGGAGATGTCCAACGACACCGCCATAACCACCCCACCCCGAGCCATTTCCTCTTCAATTATATCCCGCAAGTACGCGATCGCCCCAATCGTTGATCGGCCTGTACGGAAGCCGAACTGGTTGTTGCTTAGGTTCGGCCCGACGCGATCGAGATGTTGCGTGATGCGCGTCGCAATTATCCTCTCCAAAATCTTACAGACCTCATCCAAGAGAACGATGGGTCTGTAAGCCGACGGTGTTTCTGCTTGCCGTCCCTTCTTTCGCAGGAGAACCAACTTTCCTGTTTTCCAGCGACGGGGTACTCTGCCTTGGACCAGACAACTGGTCAAAGCGGCGAGCACCCGTGGCTCCATTTGGTTCATGGCCAGGACCCAGGCGCGTCCCGGCACACCATCTAGACCAGGGGCTGTATTTTTGAGGCCCATTTTGATTACGGCCGCTGCCAGTTCCGCAGATGACACAGGCGGTATCTCTTCTTCCTCGTCAGGGTCCCCTTCCGGCGGGGCCATTGTTGGCGGAGACCAATCGGCCCTGGATGGAAAAAGGGCCGACACGACGGTACGACGCAACTCTGGGTCAAGATTCTGTGTGAGAGGGGGGGCAGCGGGGCGAAGTTTCTGCCTTACCCACTTATAAGGTCTGCCCCACGGATCTCGCTCCAGAGTCGCGAGC
This sequence comes from Phengaris arion, assembly GCA_963565745.1. Classification (NCBI taxonomy): domain Eukaryota; kingdom Metazoa; phylum Arthropoda; class Insecta; order Lepidoptera; family Lycaenidae; genus Phengaris; species Phengaris arion. The sequence goes on along the minus strand of OY751440.1, from coordinate 23,188,179 downwards.
CACTCTTCCCAGGCTTCAGACTTGGCTTGCCTTATGCTGTCTCGCAAGGCGTGGCGTGCCGTGTGGTAGGCTTGATAGATGTTATCTTCCTCCTCCTGGTCTCTATTTCGTCTTCGCCGGTATCTAGTGTAGCGACGACGGGCCGCCACACACTCCCGCCGAAGTACCCGGATTTCAGGGCGCCACCAATAAGTCTGGCGACGCGGTTTGTACGGTCCGACGCGGGGCATCGAGGCATCGCAGACGTTTTGCATTGCCTCGTTTAACCAGTCTGCGCACTCGTCTACATCTTCTGAAGGAAGAGGCGCCCAGGACGCGACGATTACAGCCTCAAGCAAAAGGTCCTTGTCTAGCCCTCTCAGGGACCACTTTGGACCGGCACGAGGTGATATTGTGCGGCCCATTTCCGACGTGCAAGTAGTTACATCAAAACGTATATATCTGTGGTCCGAGAGGGTTTCCACACTCTCCACTACTCTCCATTCGATGATACGTCCCGCAAGACCCGGGCTGGCCAGAGTCAGATCTACAATTGACTCGCCATATTGTCGAACGCAAGTGCTAATGGCACCTCGATTGGCCAGCACGAGTCCCGTGGACGACATCCATTCCACAACGGCATGACCCCTAGCGTTCGTCGCCGGAGAACCCCAGAGCGTTGACTTTGCATTAAAGTCCCCGGCGACGACCACAGGACGATCTGCTCCGCCTATAATGGCAGTGAGCTGCAGCAGAAATGCCTCAAATTCCGAGAGAGGTCTATTAGGGGAGAAATAAACACCCACCACAATAAGTGCCCCTATGTTGATAGCAACAAAACCATGACCCCTTGTCGTGCTTCCCGAAGATGGGGGCAGGATTTTAGGGCCGAAGACCACGCAAACCAAGGAGTCCACATCTCCAACCCAGTCAGTCCTAGGAAGAACACAGTATGGCTCAGACACGACGGCAAAATCGATCGACCACTGCGCCATTGACAGAACCAGAAGATCTTGTGCTTGGGCGCAGTGGTTGAGATTACCCTGCAGGAAACTATGGGACGCCGTTATTGCGCGTCCATTGGGGCCTCTCCGACTCCAGTACCCGCCGTAGATGAATTGGCAGGTTTCTGGGCCGTTTGGGTCTTTTTAGAGCCCTTTACTCTCGGTGCCGACTTTCCACATGTCTTGCTTCCGACGCTGTGGTCCGCTGGTTTGCCCTTTTCAGCACATAACGCGCAATGAGGTGCGTTTTTGCATTGTGCAGAGGGGTGTCCTGGCTGTCCGCAGCGGAAGCACAATTCGCCGCGGTTGGTCTCACTAGCACAGGTTGCCCGTGTGTGTCCTGTCTCATGGCAACGGTAGCACCGCATCGGACGCGCGTTCAGAAGGGTCACGCGCACCACGGTCCACCCGACGTACACCTTGGTGTTATGTGACGTGATTCTTTTGGCCGCTTCGACTGGGCACTTCAGCCAAGCGGTACCGCGTCCTCTCCTGTCACGACGTATCTCTCCGACCCTTATATCTGTGGGTGAGCAGCCGCCCGGTCTCGCAACAGCCTCTGCAATTTCTGATGCAGTGGCAGAGTCGTCCAGGCCAGTCATCCGCAGCTCGACGCATTTTTGGGGTCGGGAAACGCGCACATTTTCTTCCCCCAGGACCTCCTTCAATTTGTTTGCCAGGGCGTCTGCCTTTTCTTTATTAGCATCGCCGGTGACCTCGTATATGCGTGCCCCAGTAACGGCCAGCCTATATTTCACTGCCGGGATGTCTAGGGCAGCTAAGTCCACTCGCTTTTTTGCCTCCTCCATCACGTTCTTGTAACTGATGCCACGTTCTTCCGCCCCTGGCTGCAGAGTTAAAACTACAGCTGCAGACTTGGGTGGACGTAGCTTCCTCTTTCTCTTTTTCTTTTTCTTTGGCGCTTGACTCCTTTCCTCTACCACTTTCTTCTGCGCCTTCTTCTTCACTACCCTCGACCACTCTTCCATAGGAGGAGGTCTCGTCTCTGTCTCTGCTTCTGGAGCAATACGTCTTGCACTTGCTGCTTCTGCAGCAGCGGCAGTCTGGCGTGACTTCTTTTTCTTCTTGTCTTTCTGACTTGGACCGGGGTTTGTCGGTGGCATTAATGTGGTGACTGCCGACATCGACTCGGGTCTTCCTCTTCCTTCCTGGGATGACCCTGCAGATGTTGTTGCAGGGTTCGCACGCAGATCCTTCTTTCTATCCGCCGCGAGGGGCGGGCGTAGTCGAGGTTCCGGCAGAAGCCGCTCCTCCAAACACTCCAGCCGTGCGTCCATTCTTGCGCTCGTGATTAATACTGCCTCTTGTACGGCTCGCTGCAGAAGCTCTTCCACATTCAGCTCCCGAGTGGTGGATACTGTCTGTGGTTGACCCATCTGCAGACGAGCATTGGCGAGTTCGCGTCTCATTTCCGCGACTTCTGCCCTCATCTCGGAAAGCTCTTTCGTAAGGCGTGCATTTGCCACTTCTAGAGCTCTCGACTCTTCCGTCCTTGTGTGCTGGAGTAGAGTTGAACTCGCCTCCTGAATTGATCTTGTGGCGTCATTTAGGATTTTAACGAACGGCCCGCTTAAATTTTTTGACTTCTTGGCAACTTTCGTTATGTCCGCCAAGTTCGCTGTTATTTTTGCGCCAAGTGCACTCGTCGTCACAATGTCATCATTGTTAAGGCTGCAGTCGGATGTGGTAGAGCACTCCGATAGCCGCAAACTACGCGACGACAAAATCCTCCTAGCCTCTTCCGTTGCTTCCCTTTCCATTACGGCCTTTTCCAACTGCCGCTCTATAGCCAGTGCCTCCTTCTTGGCCTTGTAGATGCCCACGTATTCTCCCGTTGTTGGTGGTCTGCCCCTACCGCGCTTGGTGGTAGTCAGACCTCCCTCCTGAGCTGGGTCCACGTCCGGTGTTCCTGGCCTTTTGCGCAGGAAATGGTCTCGCTGAGTCTGCGGCGTCGGAGATGGTGCGGTGGTGTTGTTACCGCTGTCATTAGGTGCTTCTCCTTTGCCGGGCTCTTTATGGAAGAACCGACTCGATCGATTGGATACAGGCGTCACCGCCCGCGACCCTCTCTCTTCGTCCTCACTCGCTGTCATCATCATATCCAAGTCGTCATGCCTCTCATTGTCCGAAACTACATTGCCAAGGTCGTTGTTGTCGTTCTCCCTTTCCTCCAGAGCAATAGGCGCCCCCCCCGTATACGTGGGGCGACCTCCCGCCGAAGCGGGAGTGTGGGATTCCCTCCGAAGAGGACCCACCCGGGGAGTATTTTTCATATTGCTATCCATAGTTGCTCGGATATGGGCTGAGTCACGCCCGATCCATTAGGGGGGATTCTGCCCCAGTGCCCTCACGACGAAACCGCCTGTTCGCCACGCATCCCAAGGCCGGGCACCACAATCCAAGGATTAGGGGCCGTATAAGCCCGTCCATCATCATTCAAACAAAAACCTATCACGCAAAAACCTATCACGCAAAAACCTACCACACACGCACAGAAGAATAAATAAAAGAGAAAAGATAGAAAGAAAAGATGTTGAAAGATAGAGACAATAGATAAAAAATAATGCAAAAAGAAGAGTAAACTATAAAAAGGTGGTGAAAAGATAGAGATAGACCGGTGTTCAGCCGCCTGAGTACCTCACCCCGTGTAAAGAGCGGAGTGGCGCACCCAGACGTTGCCCAGGGACACCAACGTGGAGGAACCGGTATCGTCCCCAGCCCCAACCTAACCTTTTTTTTTTTTTTTTTTTTTTTTTTTTTTTTTTTTTTTTTTTTTTGACGGGGGGAAATACGTTACGTATCCCCCGCCGCCCCCGGGGGAGGGCAGCAGGGGTATGACGGACTCCCCCGGCGCGAGATGGAGTGCGCCGGGGTTTACCGTCTAAAACCCCCCGATGCCCATCTTCAGCGCCTTTAACGGGGCCATGGGAATCGCGTTGCATTCTTCCACGACCCCGCAGCGCGTGCCGCATCCGGCTCTCTCCATATGCGGCGGCTGGTGACGTGCCGCCGCTTGCCTCTCCGAGAGCTCCCCGGGCATTGGGGAGCTATTCATCTCGGGGCCCTTAGTGTGGGCGGCGATCCCCCGATCGCCGGCCACGGGCCTAGGCTTCAACCTCCATGGCGGGGGCGGGTTGCTCCGCCCTTGCGCCTTTAGCCTTGGGCGCTTTACGCCGAGCCCTGGAGGGAGCCTTTCTCATTCCTTTCGCGCCGGGGGGCGGCTTGGCAAAAACACAGCCACTGCTCCCTAGCACATGTCCCATCTCCTCCTTGCCGGCGGCCTCACACAAAGAGCAGTGCGGATCCGCTCCGCACTCGGCCGCCTTGTGCCCCGGCTTCCCGCAGCGGAAACAGCTCCGGCTGCGGTCCACCGTGCACTGGCATTTTGCCGCGACGTGGCCGGTATCCTGGCATCGGTAGCACCGCTTTGGCCTCGCGGCCAGCAGCGCCACCTTTGCCGAGACCCAGCCCACGCGAAGCCGCCCAGAGCTCAAAAGCTTTTTAGCGGCCGCGACGGGGACGCGCATCCACAAAGACGCGTCCCCTCTCGGTCCCACCACTATTTTGCCCGACCTGATTGTGCTTGTCGGGCAACCTCCTTCTTGTGCGGCCGCCTGGATGACTTGGGCGGCCGTCACTGAGTCGTCCAGCCCGGTCACGCGCAACTCTGCGCACTTGACCGGGCGGCCGACTCTCACCATCTCTGGGCTTAATACGGCCCTCAACTTTTCGGCGAAAGCGTCCGCCTTCGCTTGCGCTCCCTCACCTGCGATCGTGAGTACGCGCGCGCCGGTTTCTGCCAGACGAAAGCCGAGCTTTGGGATATCGAACTCCCCCAGATCGACTTTCGCCCTGGCTTCCTTAAGAAGCTTGGCGTACGTCACCCCCTTCTCCGCAGCCTTCTCCTCAAGGGTGAGGGTAACGGCCGCAGTGACTGGGGTGCGCAGCCTTGCCTTTTTCTTCCTTTTATTAGGGGCGGCTTTAGTTGGAGTAGCCGTCCCCTTCTTTGACTTGGCCTTACGTGGAACCACTTTTGTCCACGGGGCCTCGACGGGGGAGGGGTTGATGTGCTCTCCCCCTTGCGCCGCCTCCTGAGCGGCCATTGATGGCCGCTTCTTTTTTACCTTCTTCTTTTTGGCCGGTGCAGACGCCGCCTCTTTGGGGGGGGCCGCTGCACTTGGTGCCGCCACTTCTGCGTACGTCGGCGTCGTCGCCCTCTTTGGCTTCGGCGCCTTCGCCTTTTGTGCCGCCGGCGCTGGCGTGGTGCCAACAGTGGCACTGTCCGCCGCCAGCGGGGGTCGTCGTCTGGGCTCCGGCAGGAGTCTGTCCTCCAGGCCAGCCAGTCTGGCGTTCAGCATGTTGCCGAAGGTCTCTATGTTGGTACGAGAGACCTCCGACAACAGCTGGCGCATGTCATCTTGTATGGGGCGGGCGCTGTTAGCCCGTCTGCGCAGCTCTTCAAGCTCCTGACCCATTCTGGTCACTTGCTCTTGAAGCCGCGCATTCTGGGCTTCCAGCCTCGCCATATCTTCCGTAGTAGAGCGGCCTCTCATTTCGGCAACAGCCGACCTGATTGCCACTACTGACTCCTTGAGGCACCTTTGGAAGGTGCCCTTAAGGTTGGAGGACTTCGTGGCGACCATTGTAATTGCCTCCAACGAAGTCTCCACAGATTTGGCCAGAGCGTAGTTGGTCCGCTCTGACCCGTCTCCTCCGGTGACCGCAAGCGGGATTGTGCCGGCTGACGCTCGCGTCTCCCTAACACTTTCCATAGATGCGGCTAGTTCCTCTTCGGCCCGAAGCCGAAGAGCCTCCTCTTTTGCTTTATTCAGGTCAGCCTGCGCCTTGGCTAGACCAACGTATTGGCCAGTCGTTGGCGGCCGACCGCGTCCACGTTTAGATTTGGGTACCGCCCCTTTACTAAGGGTCGGTACGTTGTCGTCGTCAGGTTTCCTCTTACGAGGTTTGTCTCTTCCGGGAATTGCGGGCAACCCCTCGGAGTCCAGTGATAAGGCGCTGGAGTCCGAGTAGCAGTCCTCGCTGTCATAGTCCGTGGATGGGGGTTCGGGCATCAGCGCGCGCGTGAGCATCACGCGCGGCATTCCCTCCGTATCCCCCCTCAATGCCTTCTTCCGTAGGAGTTCCAACAACCGGCGCCTGCCATCAGGGACCGGCTGTGAAAAGTCCGTGTCTTCATCCGTGAGTTTGTCCGTCTCCGGTGCGGTAAGGTGCACCGGTTTCGGCTCTGCTTGCGCCATCGCGCCTCCCTCGCCACTCGTCGTCGCAACGACCCTCTCGTCTACCTCACTCGCAATTTGTGGCCCCCCCGTATACGAGGGCCGACCCCCCGCCGGAGCGGGAGTGTGGGATTCCCTCCTGGAAGGAGGACCCACCCGGGGAATACTTTGCAAATTACGACTATCCATACTTCTACCTCCGACACCCCGGGTCGCGGTCTCTTTTTTCGGGGGTGAGCTCCCCCATCTGAAGAGTTAAATAAAAAGGAAAGATAGTTAGAGATGAAAGAAAAGGTGGTGAAAGATAGAAAAACAAAATAAAACGAATGCAAAAACAAGAAAGTTAAACAAAATAGGTGGTGAAAGATAGAGAAGAAAAGATAGCGCCAGCCTTCAGCCGCGTGAGTACCTCACCCCGCAAAAGACGGGGTGGCGCACCCAAGCGTTGCCCAGGGCCACGAACGAGGACGAACTGGCTGAGCCCCAGCCCCAACCTAACCTAACCTAACCTTTTTTTTTTTTTTTTTTTTTTTTTTTTTAGGAGGGGAAATACGTTACGTATCCCCCACCGTCTCCGGGGGAAGGCGGCAGGGGTATGTCGGACTCCCCCGGCGCAATGGTGATGAAAAGCGCCGAGGTTTACCGACTAAAACCCCTCCATGCCTCCTTCTGCGCCAATGCGGGGTCATGGGAACTGCGTGATACTACTACCACGACCCCGCAGCGCGTGCCGCGCCCGGCCCTCTCCTATCGCGGCGGCCGGATGTAGTGCCGCCGCCTGCCTCACCGAGAGCTCCCCGGGCATTGGGGAGCTGTCCATCTCGGGGCCCACAATGTGGGCGGCGATCCCCCGATCACCGCCCACGGGCCTAGGCTTCCACCTCCATGGCGGGGGCGGTCGGACCCGCCCTTGCGCCTTCGACTCTAGGCCTTCGTGGCCGAGTCTTTGGGGGAGCCTTTCCCTTCTTGGTGCCGGGGGGTGGTTTGGCCAGTGCGCAGCCACTACTCCCCAGCACATGCTCCTTCTCTGGCTTCCCCATCGTCTCGCACAAGAGACACTTTGGGGGGGCCGTACAGTCGGGTGCCCTGTGCCCCAGTGCTCCGCAGTGGAAACATCGACCACTGAGGTCCACCGGGGACGGGCACTTAACGGCTAAGTGGCCGGTGTCAAGGCAACGGTAGCACCGCTTTGGCCTCGCGGCCAGCAGCACTACCCTCGCCGAGACCCAGCCGACCTGTAGCCGCCCTGCACTCGTCAGTCTTTTGGCTGCCGCTACCGGTGCGCACAGCCAAAGACACCTCTCGCCCCTTCGGCCCACTACGACCTTGCCCGACCGGATTTCGCCGGCCGAGCAGCCTCCCTCTTTGGCGACCGCCTCTATAATGTCGGCGGCCGTCGTCGTATCGTCGAGTCCGGTGAGCAGCATTTCCGCGCGCTTCACCGGGCGACCGACCCTGACTAGTCCCTCGTCCAGAACCGCCCTCATCTTCGTAGCAAGGGCGTCCGCCTTCTCCTGGGCCCCCTCTCCCGATAGCTCGAGAACGCGGGCGCCCGTTTCTGCCAGGCGGAAGTCGACCTTGTAGATGCCGAGTTCCGCCAGGCAGATTTTCCTCTTCGCCTCCGTTAGTATGGAGGCGTATGTCGCCCTCCCCTCCTCAAGCACCCCCTCCTTGAGGGTGAGGGTGATCGCCGCGGTTTTGGGGGGCTTCAATTTCGCCTTCTTTTTCTTTGGGGCAGGCTCCTTGGCGGCACCCCTTCTCGCCTTCTTTTTACCGCGTCCGCGCGACCCGTCTGTGGTCCGCGGAGCGTCTGTCGTAGGTGGGGCGGTCGTAGACCCCCTCGCCGCTTCAGCCTCCTGTGCGGCCAAAGTCTTTCTCTTCCCCTTCTTTCCTTTCTTGGGCGGTGCAGGTGCAGTGGGCGCCTGTGTAGGCGCCACCGTGTCCTCCGCCGCCCCTTTCCTCTCCTTGGCCGTTGCCTTCTTCGGCTTTGGCCTCTCCTTCGGCGCCTCGACGCTCGGCGCAGGTGCCGGGGCCAAGAACTCCCGGTCCCTGTCCGCTGCGAGCGGAGGCCTTCTTCGAGGCTCCGGCGGAAGACGCTCCTCTAGGCCGGCCAGCCTCGCGTTGAGCATGTTGCCGAAGGTCTCTATGTTTGCTCTAGAGACCTCCGCCAACAGCTCACGCATGTCCTTGTCCTTAGGGCGGGAGGCCTGTTTGCGCAACTCGTCAAGCTCCTGGCGCAAATCGGCCATTTGCTCTTCGAGGCGCTTGTTGTGGGCCTCCAGCTTTGCTACCTCTTCTGTCGCGGTGCGATATCGCACCTCGTTGAAGGCCGACGCGACGGTCACCACCGCCTCCTTTAGGTACCTTTGATAGGTACCTTTGAGGTTGGAGGACTTTGTGGCAACCATGACGACGGTCTCCAACGCGGCCTGCACTGCTCCGACCAGCGCAGCGCTCGTTCGCTCCGCCGCTTCTTCTCGCGTAAGAGAAGTAGCGGGGAGTCTGATGGGGGAGGGGCTAGAACGGATGGGCGCTCCAGCATTCCTCGCCCCACGAGCCACTGCGGCGATCTCCTCCTCGGCCTGAAGCCGAAGGGCCTCCGCCTTTTCTCTATTCAGGTCGGCCTTGGCCTTGGCCAGGCCGACATACTGGCCGGTCGTCGGCGGCCGGCCACGCCCTCTTTTTGGTTTGGGCGCCACCCCCTTACTGATGGGCGGCGCCATGTCCTCATCTGTGTTACGCCGCTTACGGGCAGTCCTGTCCGGGTTTGCGGGCAGCCCCTCAGAGTCCAGCGACATGTTAGACACGCTGCTGGTGTCTGAGGGACAGTCCTCGCTGTCTTGTTCGATATTGGGGCTTTTGTTGTACAGCACGCGATCTATATACGCGCGCGGTACGCCCTTCGTATTGCCTCTCAATTCCATCTTCTCCAGAAGCACGAACAGCCGACGCTTGCCGTCAAGCTGCGGCTTGGAGAAGTCGACATCTTCGTCGGTTAAAGGGTCCGTTTCCGGCGCGGTAATGTGCGCCAGACCCGGACCCGTTCGCTTTGTCGCGTCCCTGTCCCTCTCCGTCGTTTGCACGACCGCCTCTGCCTTCATCGCATCTTTTGACCCCTCCGTATACACGGGCCTACCTCTCCCCTGCGGGAGAGTGTGGGATTCCCCAGCATTGCTGCCGGGACCCACCCGGAGATTCTTTTTTTGGATACGATCTGCCATTATCTTTCTACGACACCCCGGGTCGCGGCCTTTTTTCAGGTGTGAGGTCACCTATCCGAAGAGTAAAATAAAAATGAAAGATAGTAAGAGAAGAAAGAAAGTTGGTGAAAAGATAGAAAAAACGAATAAAACTACAGCAAAAACAAGAAAGTTAAACTAAAAAGGTGGTGAAAGATAGAAGAAGAAGAAAGATAGAGCCAGCCTTCAGCCGCGTGAGTACCTCACCCCGCAAAAGACGGGGTGGCGCACCCAAGCGTTGCCCAGGGGCACGAACGTGGACGCACTGGCAGACCCCCAACCTAACCTTTTTTTTTTTTTTTTTTTTTGACGGGGGGAAATACGTTACGTATCCCCTGCCGCCCCCGGGGGAGGGCGGGAGGGGTATGACGGGCTCCCCCGGCGCGAGATGGAGTGCGCCGGGGTTTACCGTCTAAAACCCCCCGATGCCCATCTTCAGCGCCTTTAACGGGGCCGTGGGAATCGCAAAGCATTCTTCCACGACCCCGCAGCACTTGCCGCAACCGGCCCACTTCCAAATGCCGCAACCGGCTCCTTCTCCGAGAGCTCCCCGGGCATTGGGGAGCTTGTCGTCTCGGGGCCCATATTGTGAGCGGCGATCCCCCGATCACCGCCCACGGGCCTATGTCTCAACCTCCATTTCGGCAGGGGCGGGTTGAGCCACCCTTGCGCCTTGGGCTTGCGGCTTTTTATGCCGGGCCCTGGAGGGAGCCTTACGCTTCCCTTTCGTGTCAGGGGGCGGCTTTGCGAAAACGCAGCCGCCGCTCCCAAGCACGTGTGCCACCTCCTTTTTGCCAGTGGCCTCACACAGCGAGCAGTGCGGATCCGCGCCGCATTCTGCCGCCTTGTGCCCCGGCTTCCCGCATCGGAAACAGCTCCGGCTACGGTCCACCGAGGACTGGCATTTCGCCGCGACGTGGCCGGTGTCCTGGCATCGGTAGCACCGCTTAGGCCTCGCGGCCAGCAGCGCCACCTTCGCCGAGACCCAGCCCACGCGAAGCCGCCCAGAAGTGAGCAGCTTTTTAGCGGCCGCGACGGGGACGCTCATCCATAGGGATGCGTCTCCTCTCGGTCCCATCACAACTTTGCCCGACCTGATGGAGCTGGTCGGGCATCCTCCTTCTTGTGAGGCCGCCAGGATGACTTGGGCGGCCGTCACAGAGTCGTCCAGCCCGGTGATGCGCATCTCCGCGCATTTCACCGGGCGGCCGACTCTCACTATCTCCGGGCTGAGGACAGTCCTGAGCCTCTCGGCAAAGGCGTCCGCCTTCTCCTGCGCCCGCTCACCGTCGATGGTGAGCACGCGCGCGCCAGTTTCCGCCAGGCGGAAACCAAGCTTGGGGATGTCGAATTCCCCAAGATCGATCTTCGCTCTGGCCTCCTTGAGCAGGCTGGCGTACGTAACCCCCTTCTCCACAGCCTTCTCCTCAAGAGTGAGGGTAACGGCCGCAGTGACGGGGGTGCGCAGTTTTGCCTTCTTCTTCTTAGGGGCGGCTTTGGATGGAGTAGCCGCCCCCTTCTTCTTCTTGGCCTTGCGTTGGACAGATGTCCACGGGGCCTCGGCGGTTGAGGGGTTGTTGGTCTCCCCCCCTTGTGCCGCCTCCTGAGCGGCCATTGATGGCCGCTTCTTCCTTGTCTTCTTTTTAGCCTTAGGGGCGTTTGGCGGGGTGGGTGCAGGCGGTGCCTCTTTTGGGGCCGCCGCAACCTGCGCCGTCACTCTCGCGTAAGTGGGCGCCTTTGCCTTTTTCGGCTTCGGCGCCTTCGCCTTTTGTGCCGCCGGCGCTGGCGTGGTGCCAACAATGGCACTGTCCGCCGCCAGCGGGGGTCGTCTTCTGGGCTCCGGCGGGAGTCTGTCCTCCAGGCCAGCGAGCCTTGCATTCAGCATGTTGCCGAAGGTCTCGATATTGGAGCGCGAGACCTCCGACAACAGCTGCTGCACGTCTTGGGTAGCGGGCCTGGTCGCCTGGCGCCGCAATTCCTCCATCTCTCGACGCATAGCGTCGATCTGCTGCTGGAGCCGCGCATTCTGCGCCTCTAGGGCCCGCAGCTCGTCCGTTTCACAGCGGCCCCTCAATTCGGTGACGGTCGTTCGGATGTTGTTGACCGCCTCCTTGAGGAACCGCTGAAATGTCCCCTTCAAGTTGGAGGACCTGGATGCCACCATTGTTATGGTCTCCAGGGACCTCTCCACGCTTGCCATAAGGGCCGCGTTTGTCTTTTCCGGTGTTTCGGTCGGCGCAGGACTGGCGCGAAGTGAGACTCGCGCTTCCCTCGCTGTCCGTGCCGCCTCTATTACCTCCTTCTCTGCTTCGAGTTTAAGACTCTCCGCTTTCTCTCTATTGAGCTCCGCCTGAGCTCTGGCCAAGCCGACGTACTGGCCGGTAGTTGGAGGCCGGCCGCGTCCTCTCTTGACCTTAGGCACCGCACCTGTACTGGTAGGCGGTGCCGCTACGTCTTCGTCCGGGTTTAACCGCCTCTTTAGGGGGGTCGTTCGTCCGGTGGGTGCGGGCAATCCCTCGGAGTCCAGCGACATGTCAGTCATGCAACTGGAGTCCGAGAGATAGTCCTCGCTGTCTCTATTCGGGTTGTCAAGTCCTTGTTTTGGCGGCGGCATGATCACGTCGCGCGTGAGTAGCACGCGCGGCAGATCTGTGTCGCCCCGTGCCTTCTTCTTTTGCATGAGCTTTAGCATGCGCTCGACCCCGTTGGGCTGAGGCTGGCTAAAGTCCACGTCCTCATCCGTGAGTAAGTCCGCCGCTGGTGCGGTAAGGGGCACCGGCTTCGAACTCGCGCGCGTAGTCGCGCCTCCCTCTACTCCACTCGCCGTCGCAACGGCCTCCACACCCCCACTCGCAATGTCGGCACCCTCCGTATACGTGGGCCAGACTGTGACCGAAGAACCTTCGGACACAGTGCGGGATTCCCCGACTGTTGTCGGGACCCGCCCGGAGAAACTTTTTCCATTACGACCTTCCATTCCGTTAAACTCCGACACCCCGGGTCGCGGTCTCTTTTTTCGGGGGTGAGCTCCCCCATCAGAAGAGTTAAAACAAAAAGAAAGATAGTTAGAGATGAAAGAAAAGGTGGTGAAAGATAGAAAAACAAAATAAAACTAAATGCAAAACACAAGAAAGTTACACAAAATAGATGGTGAAAGATAGGGAAGAAAAGAGATAGCGCCAGCCTTCAGCCGCGTGGGTACCTCACCCCGCAAAAGACGAGGTGGCGCACCCAAGCGTTGCCCAGGGCCACGAACGAGGACGAACTGGCTGAGCCCCACCCCCAACCTAACCTTTTTTTTTTTTTTTTTTTTTTTTTTTTTTTTTTTTTTTTTTTTTTTTTTTTCGACGGGGAATGCATTTACGCATGCCAAGAGGGGCGGGGAACCCCCGAGGGTATGTGGGACTCGCTACGGCCGAGAGGATGGTATTTGACCGCAGCCCTACCCACTAAAACCCGTCGGTACTCTTCCACGTACCGCTATTTGCCGGGCCACGGGGACGCGTGAGCTTGCTCCGCAACTCGGCGAGCGTGCGCCTGCATGGTGTTAGCAGGCCCTTCTTCTTCGGAGCAGCACTTGTGGGCTCCTGAGGCCGAACAGAGGCCCTTCCAGGGCTTGTATAGGCCTATCACTCTGGTGTCGCGATGCACGAAGAGTACACTGTGCATCGCGACCAACTCGGGGACTCGGTGCAATGGGCGACGGCATCCCCACACCGCCGCCCCGAGTTCCCCAGCTAAGGCGGGACATTGTGGTCATCTTGGTTGACCTGTCTTCGTCTTGGCCGGCTTCTTCGACGAGGATCGAGCGCCTCACTCTCTCTTATGCGCTCGGCCTCTTCTTTCGCGGAGATGACTTCGTGAGCGAAGTCCTCCACCGCTCTCCACTCTTGCTCGCTCCTCACCATTGCACGAAGTAGTGCTGGGAGCGAGATGTCTGTTCCGATGGCGGCTGTGAGTGCCGCACGTTGTCGATTCCAGGAGGGACACGCCGTGATGGTGTGTTCGGCCGTGTCCCTGTCGTTGTCACAGTGGTGACATCGCGTGTTGTCCTCTCTGTTCGCGACCTCGCACAGGTACCGACCAAAGCAGCCGTGCCCAGTGAGCACCTGTGTGAGTCTGAAGGAGAGCGCGCCGGTCTTTCTATTAAGCCACTCTTTCAGAACTGGGCGGATGGCCAGCACCAAGTTGACGCTCACTTGCGGTTCTTGAAGCCTTTCCTCCCACAGTTCTATGGTCCTCTCCCTTGCGTGGTCCCTCCACCGACGTACGGCGTCCGGAAGGGGGTTGCTGCCCCCCGCGCGAATCGCTGCGCCGCGCCAGTACACATCGGCGAGGGCTTGAGCGTCCAGATCCCATGGGACGCTTCCGGCGAGCAGGCATGCCGCATCTTTTGAGATGGTGCGGTAACCACGCACTGCCCGCGTTGCCATTATTCTTTGGAGCCTCCCTAGGGCAAGCCGATTCGTGGGCGACAGATCTTCAGCCCAGATCGGCGCGCCGTACATTACCATGGAGCGAATAACGCCCATGTATAAGCGCCGACACGTCAGGCTCGGCCCTCCGATGTTCGGGAGGAGCGAAGCCAAGGCCCCCGCTGACCTGCTGATCTTCTCGGTCAGGCGGCGAAAATGATCTTTAAAGGTCCATCGGCCGTCGAGGACCAGGCCGAGGTACGTCATCGAGGACGCCACGTCAATTCTTGTTCCACTCACAATGACTCCCAGACCGGGCGGAGGCGAGTTCCTCGGCCCGTGGAATGATAGGGCCTCGGATTTATGGAGAGCCACCGTCAGGCCCAGTGCTTGAATCCTCCGGACTACTAGTGGGTGCGGGCAATCCCTCGGAGTCCAGCGACATGTCAGTCATGCAACTGGAGTCCGAGAGATAGTCCTCGCTGTCTCTATCGGGAATGTCACGTCCGTGTTTGGGTGGCGGCATGATCACGTCGCGCGTGAGCAATACGCGCGGCAGATCAGGATCGCCCCTCAGTTTCTTCTTTTTCATGAGCTTCAGTAGTCGCTCAACCCCATTGGGCTGCGGCTGACTGAAGTCCACGTCTTCGTCAGTTAAAATGTTCGCCGCCGGCGCGGTAATGTGCGCCAGCTTCGAACTCGTTCCCGCACTTGCGGCCCTCTCCTTATCGACCGCCCTTATGACGCCCTCCTCATCCGTCCTCGCAATGTTGGCACCCTCCGTATACGTGGGCCAGACTGTGCCCGAAGACTCTTCAGACACAGTGCGGGATTCCCCGACTGACGTCGGGACCCGCCCGGAGAAACTTTTTACATTACGACTATCCATACTCCAAAACTCCGACACCCCGGGTCGCGGTCTCTTTTTTCGGGGGTGAGCTCCCCCATCAGAAGAGTTAAAACAAAAAGAAAGATAGATAGAGATGAAAGAAAAGGTGGTGAAAGATAGAAAAACAAAATAAAATTAAATGCAAAACACAAGAAAGTTAACAAAATAGGTGGTGAAAATAGAGAAGAAAAGATAGCGCCAGCCTTCAGCCGCGTGGGTACCTCACCCCGCAAAAGACGGGGTGGCGCACCCAAGCGTTGCCCAGGGCCACGAACGAGGACGAACTGGCTGAGCCCCAACCTAACCTAACCTAACCTAACCTAACCTTTTTTTTTTTTTTTTTTTTTTTTTTTTTTTTTTTTTTTTTTTTTTTTATTGATCTCGCAGGGGAAAGGTCATTACGCCCTTCCCGGGTTGGGGGGCCCGGGGGTATGTGGGACTCCCGGCGCGACTCGCCGGTTTACCCACTAAAACTGAACCTGCGGATTGCCATCAGCCGCTATATGGGGAGTGTCCTGGATCTGTCTAGCACAGGACACCCCCCGCGACCGGCCGGTCTACCTCTATAGGGACCGGACTTCCACCACAATTAGGGGCCGCTCCGACAACCTGAAGCGTCCCCCTCGGCGCCGGGACTAGCTAAGCCGGGGAGGTTCCCATCCTCTCCCGGAGCCCCGTTAGACGGAAGATTGGAGGTTCGCAAAGCGACGTCTCCGCACTCCCGTCCTACGCCGGCGGAGCGGAACAGAGGATTGATCGTTCTCTCTGTCCCGCTCCGCGGCCTCTTTCTGCGAAATGACGGCTTCGCAGAAAGAGACCGCCGCCTGCCAGGCCTCATCGCTCTCGAGCATGCAGCGCACCACACTCGAGAGCGATAGGTCCCGCCCAAGCACTGCCACGAGATCGTGGCGCTGCACGGCCCATCGGTCGCACACCTCTAGGGTGTGCTGGGCCGTGTCCTCCGCAGCGCCACACTCGTGGCAGGCTGGCGTAGGCTCCCTCCTGGCGCACCGAAGCATCCATGCCCGGTGAGCACCTGTGCAAGGCGGAAGGTGAGGGGTTTTCGCTTGCGGCGCATCCACGCCGCAAGGACCGGACGCAGTGCCGCGGCCGTATGTTGGCCGTACGGCGACTGCTCCAGAACCTCACCCCACCTTCGTAGCAACCACTGTTGCCCCAGCCTCCGCACTCGCAAGAGCTCCTCCCACGTCGGAAACTCGCCGTTCTGTGCCCTCCTCTCTGACGCGAAGAGGTGCACCTCGGCGAGCACCGACGCCTGGAGCTCCCACGGCGGATCTCCAGCCAGGGCAGTGGCCGCCACCCAGGAGACTGTACGGTAGCCCCTGATTACCCTCACCGCTATGACCCGCTGCGCTCTTCGCAGCTGGGCCTTATTGCGAGCGGTGAGGGAGTCCGCCCAAATAGGGGCTCCGTACAAGGCTATACTCCGACACACCCCGGAGTATAGCCGCCTGCAGGCTTCGCTGGGCCCTCCTATATTAGGCAGGAGTCGGCCCAGCGCTGACGCCACCCTCACGACCTTCGGCCCCAGTTGTTGGAAATGGGGGCCGAAGGTCCACCTCCCGTCCAGGGTGAGTCCGAGACACTTAAGGGTTGGACTCACCCTGACCTCCGTCTCTCCGATAAGGAGTCGTGCTCCGGGCGGGGGCCTTTCCTCCCGGGTCCGCGGAAGAGAAGGGCTTCGGTCTTGTTCAAACGTACCCGAAGCCCCAACCGCTCTATGCGGCTGACTACGAGGGATACTCCCACCTCAGCCAGCCGCGCAGCCTCCTGGTATGTTCGTCCCCGGGACGTGACATAGGTGTCATCCGCATAGCAGATGACACTCATCCCGGGGAGAAGGCCGCTCCGCAGGACCCAGTCGTAGCCGACGTCCCAAAGGTTCGGTCCCAGAACCGAACCCTGCGGGACGCCGCACTCGACTCTCCGCCTCTCTAGGGACCCCGACCGGTCCTCGTACACGATCTCCCTATCGGAGAGATACGCGTTCAACAGCCTCCCGATATACGGAGGCACGCCGAAGAAATTCAGTGCCTCCCGTATCACGCTGTGGGGAAGGCTGTTGAAGGCGTTGGCGATGTCCAGCGACACCGCCACCACCACCTCCCTCCCGCGTTCCGCCTCACCTGTCACCGACTTGAGGCGCCCTATCGCGTCGATGGTCGACCGACCGGCCCGAAACCCGAACTGCGAATCTGACAGTCCGGGCCCCGGGCCTTCCTCCAAATGCTGAACAAGACGGGAGGCTAGGATACGTTCAAACGCCTTACCCGTCTCGTTCAGCAGTACGATCGGCCGCACCGCCGACGCACAGTCCGGTGGTCGCCCGTCCTTTGGTAGCAGGACGAGCCGACCCTCCTTCCACGCCTTCGGGAACTGGCCGCACTGTAGACAGCGGTTAAACAGTTCCCGAAGGCTGTCTTCTAGATGCACGAGAGCTATCGACAGAATCCTCCCGTGCACCCCGTCCGGACCGGGCGCCTTCTTCTTGCTACGGAGGCGGGACAGAACCGCCTCCATTTCCGCGTCGGTGACAGGTGGCGGAACACCCTCCACCATCGAGTTCGGCGTCCGTCGGGCCATTCGCGGCGGAGCGAAGCCTACCGGGGCGTCCGGGAATAACTCCCGGACGATGTTCCCCAGTAGCTCTGGCTGGAGCGCTTCCGTCAAGGGGGCCGACTGGGCGCGAAGTTTGTCTCGCGCCCTTTTATATGGTCGGCCCCAGGGATCGTTCTCGATCCCCTCTACCAGCTCCAGCCACGCTCGCTCCTTGGCCCGACTGATGGCCAGCTGCAGGATCTCTCTTTTCGCCATGTAGACCCTGTACAGCCGACCATTCCGCTCCACGTCCTGGGGGCGGCACCGCCTGCTGCGAACGTAGGCGCGACGCGCCGCATTGCAGGCGGTGCGAAGGTCGGCCAACTCCGCCGACCACCAATACACCGCCCGTCGAGGTGGGGGAGGACCCCAAACTCTCGGCATGGCTGCTCGACACACGCTAGAGAGCACGTTGCCGAAGCAGCCAGCCATTTCCTCCACCCCCATTCCCTCGCAGGACGGGAGGCTCCAGCGGCCGACGATGGCCGCCTCCTCCGCCAGTTCCCGGTTGAGTTTTGAGAGTGCCCAACGCGGGAACACGCTACGCCCCCTGGACTGCGACGCCGAACTCGATGCGGAGGATGGAGACACCTCAAACCTTATGTAGCGATGGTCCGAGAGTGTCTCCACCTCCGTTTCCACCCTCCACCCCTCCACCCGACGTGCGACAATGGGAGTGGCGAACGTTAGGTCCACCACTGACGAGCCCGTTCGCCGCACGCACGTCGGGACTGTCCCTCTATTGAGCAGGGACAGCCCCGCGGCCAGCGCCCACTCCTCCACCTCTCTTCCCTTCGGGTTCGTGACTGGAGACCCCCACGCCGAGGACTTGGCGTTGAAGTCTCCCGCCACGATAACGGGGAGGGGAGCTAGCCTCCTCACGAGCGGCCCCAGAACATCAAGGAACTGTTCCAGGGCCGCCAAATTTCGGTTCGGGGAGAAGTACACGCCTATTACTGCGTACTCTCCCCAAACCGCGACCACGTACCCGGGGCCCCTCATTCTGGGTATGAGGGGGGGTCCACCGCCTGGCCTCACCACTATGGCGACGGAGCCCTGATCGTCCCCAGCCCAATGCGGCTGGGGAGGGACATAGTAGGGCTCCGAGACCACCGCCACGTCAACACACCACTCCGCCACGGCTTGCAGGAAGAGATCCTGGGCCGCAACGGAGTGGTTGATGTTGGCCTGTAAGAAGCTGAGATGTCCTGGCATTATTCTGACATCTCAGCTTCAGGCGCCGCCTCTCCCCTCCCAGATTGAGAGGAGGGGACTTTCCCTCGGGTCGATGGGGGATTGCATAGTCTGCCCCCCATCACATGGCCTGCTGGTCTGCTTGCATCGGTGCAGACCGCGCACTTAGGGCTCGCCACCTTGCACCCGGATGCCGAGTGCCCGGGCTCGCCGCAGCGGTAGCATAAACCGCTGCGGTCCTTGGTTGAGGGACACAGCGCTGCAAAGTGCCCAAGGCCCAGGCACCGGAAACAGTGCCTGGGACGCGCATCTACCAGGTGGACCGACACTTTGGTCCACCCAACAGCAATGCTGCCCAACGCCACCAGTTTCTTGGCCGACGTCACTGGGCAGCTCATTCGGGCAAAGCCTGCCCCCATCGCACCCCGATGTATCTCGCCCACCCAGACCTGGGCGGGGAGACAGCCAGACTCCCTGGCGACCGCGGACTTGACGCTTTCCACGGTCGCAGAATCAGAGAGGCCCGTAAGCTTAAAGTCTGCACATCTTACGGGCCTGGAGATCTCTGCCTCCTCCGCCAAAACATCGGCAAGGCGAGCCGCCAAGTTGTCCGCCTTTTCATGGCTGGAGGCGCCGGGTATCTCGATGAGCCTAGCTCCGGTCGCCGACTGCCGAATCCGGAGAGGACCAATACCCAGCTCCTCCAGTTTAATCTTAGACTCCGCCTTCTGCAAGACGGAGCCGTAAGTCGCGCCGTTCGTTAAGGCCTCCGGCCGCAGCTTAACCAGAACGGCCGTGGAACGAGGCATCACCACTTTTGGCCTCTTCACTGCCGTTGGAGGTCTCGGTTGGGCCGTCTTTTTAGGGGCCTTGCGGCGGACAACTTCGGTCCATTCCGTTGTAGGCCTCTCCGTGGCACCTGCATGGATATTAGCAGGTGCCTGCGTCGCCTCTGACGTGGATGGACCAAAGTTGGACCAACTCATCAACTTTTGCCCCTTTCCATTTCCCTTACCCGCACTCTTTGCAGGGGCAGGGGCTCGTCGTACCTCTGGGCGCACCGGGAGAGCTGGGAATTCCTCCCGAACCTGACGGCGTATCTGCGCTGACCCTAGCACTGGTGAGGCAGGTCGGTCCGTCATCGTCTCTACCGAAGCATCTGCTCCCACCGCCGTCGGCGCAGGACCTTGCTCATTCGCGGCCCCCCCGCGGGCTGCCTTCCTTTTATCGGCCGCCAGAGGCGGGCGAACAATAGCTGGAGGCGGCAAACGGTCCTCCAATGCCGCAAGTCGCCCATCCACCAGGTTCCCCACCAACCTGGCGATATTGCTCTCCAAGATGCCCAGCTGTTCGCTGGACATCGGAGAACGTCTCTCCTTCGCGGCCTCAGAGCGACTTGTTTCAAAGTCGCGCTTGTAAGCGCGAACTTCTTCGCGGAGATTCCCGAGCTCGCGACGAAGCCTCCCATTGTCCGCAGTAAGGCGGCGAGTCTCCTCGACTATAGTTCGCGCCGCAAGCGCGTCTATGATCATCCTAACCGCGGAGGTGGCGCGCTGTATTTTATTAGCATAGCCACCTTTGAGATTAGAGGACTTGGCAGCAATGCCGAGAATCTCAGCGAGATTGCCCTCGGCGGCGCTGATCAAGTCCTCCGGACCCATTCTGTCCACATCCAGGTCAAGCGGCCCCAGCGGCTGAGGATTGCTCCCCGCAGTCTCCTTCCTGAATTTTTTCTCTAGGGAGGCAACAAATTCTGCCGCCCTAGCCTCCTCCGCTCTTTCCCTAAGCTCTTGGCGAGCATTTGAGAGCCTACTCGCCGAGCCGCGCGCCTTTCCTCTTTTGGACATCTGGGTCCTTGAAGCACTGTCGACGCCAGTGCCAACATCCTCCGTGTCAGAGCCGGAGACCTCCGAAAAAGGACGCTTAGAAGCCACCATCTCCGACTCTGACATTGAGGGCATCGATTCCACGCCCAAAAGTTCTTCCAGAGTCACTCCCGCACGAACGACACCCTGTGATTGTCCTGTGGGCCGAACCGCTCTCACCTCATTTCCCAACCCCATTCCATCAACTCCTTCCTCAGCACTCCTCGATCTCCCAATATCCCTAAATGATAATATAAGCCCCCCTGCGGAAGACCTACTTGCCCCCCCCAAAGAACGACACCCCTCCCCTTCCATTTCGTCAACACCCCTAGGCATAATGCCAATAATAAAATTGGGGGTGCCCCAAGGCACACCCCTGGTATTAAAAAGACTACAAACAGATGTTCAGGCTGATGGCCCGAACACAAAAACCTCACTTGAACTAAAAATAACTCAAGACCAACACCAATATAGAAAGTAAAAACAACCCTACACTAAAGAATAAACCTAAACTATTATTTACAAAATATTTCCCCCCCCCCGCGGAGGTCACCCACGCAAAATAACACCGGGACAAACTCGTCGACCAGTGCTAATTTACATGGATGACTTCCCGAATAGATCCTATACAAAACTAGTATAAGACGAAAAAACACAAAAAATTTAATATCTCCAGAACCCGTCGGAGTTTTGGGATAAAACCTTCACCAAAAGATAGCTTAACGAATTGCGCTTCGTAAGGCACCCTGAACTCTAACATCCGTCGGTATATACACCCTCCACCTAAGGAAGTTAAAGCTCAACCTAACCTAACCTAACCTTTTTTTTTTTTTTTTTTTTTTTTTTTTTTTTTTTTGTTTCCGGAGGGGGAAATGCATTACGCATACCACCCGGGCGCAGGGGGCACCCGAGTGGTGATGTGGGACTCCCGTATAGGCTAATGAGACCCACGGTTTACCCACTAAAACCCCCCCCCCACCTTCCTCCACGCCGCCTTGCGACGGGGCCACGGGAACGATACACACATCCGCGACCCCGCCGGCGGCAGGCGCACCAGATGGTAAGGTGCGCCTCCCTCCTCCGCCTCCACCAGTACTGCAGCAGACTCCCCCCGAGTCTGCTGCAGTACTGGTGGAGGCCAACTACACCTCGGCCGCAGAGGATAGGGCAAGCGGCGCATCGTAATACCAAACTTGCCTCTTCCCCTGCGGCCCCACCGATGCCGTTACCGCGCGGAACGGCCCCGCCAGCTCGCAGGGGGGTAGGGATAGCGGCACAACACCACCACCCTCTCCCCCTGCGATCCTCCACGGCCGCAGAAGATAGGGAGTACGGCGCACCGTAATACCGGCACTCCTCTTCTTCTGCGGTCCCACCTCCAGGCGCGTCCGCAGCGGACTGGCTCCTCCAGTCCGCTGGGAGCGCCCCTCCTCGGGCCGGCCCGGCCTCCTGCCAAGCCGGCCCTGGTTGCCTCTTCGCTTCACCGTGGTCCCCATCCACGGTTACTGAGCCCCTCCGCCACGACAAGGCGGGCAACCATCGGGGGGAACCTAACCTAACCTAACCTAACCTTTTTTTTTTTTTTTTTTTTTTTGTTATCGCAGGGGAAAGGTCATTACGCCCTTCCCGGGTTGGGGAACCCGGGGGTATGTGGGACTCCCGACGCGACTCGCCGGTTTACCCACTAAAACTAACCTGCGGATTGCCATCAGCCGCTAAATGGGGAGTGTCCCGGATCTGTCTAGCACAGGACACCCCCCGCGACCGGCCGGTCTACCTCTATAGGGACCGGACTTCCACCACAATTAGGGGCCGCTCCGACAACCTGAAGCGTCCCCCTCGGCGCCGGGACTAGCTAAGCCGGGGAACCTAACCTAACCTAACCTAACCTAACCTAACCTTTTTTTTTTTTTTTTTTTTTTTTTTGTTTCCGGAGGGGGAAATGCATTACGCATACCACCCGGGCGCAGGGGGCACCCGAGTGGTGATGTGGGACTCCCGTATAGGCTAATGAGACCCACGGTTTACCCACTAAAACCCCCCCCCACCTTCCTCCACGCCGCCTTGTGACGGGGCCACGGGAACGATACACACATCCGCGACCCCGCCGGCAGCAGGCGCACCTGATGGTAAGTGCGCCTCCCTCCCCCGCCTCCACCAGTACTGCAGAAGACTCCCCCCGAGTCTGCTACAGTACTGGTGGAGGCCAACAACACCTCGGCCGCAGAGGATAGGGCAAGCGGCGCACCGTAATACCAAACTTGCCTCTTCCCCTGCAGCCCCACCGATGCCGTTACCGCGCGGAACGGCCCCGCCAGCTCGCAGGGGGTTAGGGATAGCGGCACAACACCACCACCCTCTCTCCCTGCGATCCTCCACGGCCGCAGAAGATAGGGAGTACGGCGCACCGTAATACCGGCACTCCTCTTCTTCTGCGGTCCCACCTCCAGGCGCGTCCGCAGCGGACTGGCTCCTCCAGTCCGCCGGGAGCGCCCCTCCTCGGGCCGGCCTGGCCCTGGTTGCCTCTTCGCTTCACCGTGGGTCCTCAACCACGGTTACTGAGCCCCACCGCCACGACAAGGCGGGCAACCGTCGGGGGGAACCGAACCTTTTTTTTTTTTTTTTTTTTTTTTTTTTTTTTTTTTTTTTTTTTTTTTTTTGATCTCGCAGGGGAAAGGTCATTACGCCCTTCCCGGGTTGGGGGACCCGGGGGTATGTGGGACTCCCGGCGCGACTCGCCGGTTTACCCACTAAAACTGAACCTGCGGATTGCCATCAGCCGCTATATGGGGAGTGTCCCGGATCTGTCTAGCACAGGACACCCCCCGCAACCGGCCGGTCTACCTCTATAGGGACCGGACTTCCACCACAATTAGGGGCCGCTCCGACAACCTGAAGCGTCCCCCTCGGCGCCGGGACTAGCTAAGCCGGGGAGGTTCCCATCCTCTCCCGGAGCCCCGTTAGACGGAAGATTGGAGGTTCGCAATGCGACGTCTCCGCACTCCCGTCCTACGCCGGCGGAGCGGAACAGAGGATTGATCGTTCTCTCTGTCCCGCTCCGCGGCCTCTTTCTGCGAAATGACGGCTTCGCAGAAAGAGACCGTCGCCTGCCAGGCCTCATCGCTCTCGAGCATGCAGCGCACCACACTCGAGAGCGATAGGTCCCGCCCAAGCACTGCCACGAGATCGTGGCGCTGCACGGCCCATCGGTCGCACACCTCAAGGGTGTGCTGGGCCGTGTCCTCCGCAGCGCCACACTCGTGGCAGGCTGGCGTAGGCTCCCTCCTGGCAACCTTGCACAGGTACGCACCGAAGCATCCATGCCCGGTGAGCACCTGTGCAAGGCGGAAGGTGAGGGGTTTTCGCTTGCGGCGCATCCACGCCGCAAGGACCGGACGCAGTGCCGCGGCCGTATGTTGGCCGTACGGCGACTGCTCCAGAACCTCACCCCACCTTCGTAGCAACCACTGTTGCCCCAGCCTCGGCACTCGCAAGAGCTCCTCCCACATCGGAAACTCGCCGTTCTGTGCCCTCCTCTCTGACGCGAAGAGGTGCACCTCGGCGAGCACCGACGCCTGGAGCTCCCACGGCGGATCTCCAGCCAGGGCAGTGGCCGCCACCCAGGAGACTGTACGGTAGCCCCTGATTACCCTCACCGCTATGACCCGCTGCGCTCTTCGCAGCTGGGCCTTATTGCGAGCGGTGAGGGAGTCCGCCCAAATAGGGGCTCCGTACAAGGCTATACTCCGACACACCCCGGAGTATAGCCGCCTGCAGGCTTCGCTGGGCCCTCCTATATTAGGCAGGAGTCGGCCCAGCGCTGACGCCACCCTCACGACCTTCGGCCCCAGTTGTTGGAAATGGGGGCCGAAGGTCCACCTCCCGTCCAGGGTGAGTCCGAGACACTTAAGGGTTGGACTCACCCTGACCTCCGTCTCTCCGATAAGGAGTCGTGCTCCGGGCGGGGGCCCTTTCCTCCCGGGTCCGCGGAAGAGCAGGGCTTCGGTCTTGTTCAAACGTACCCGAAGCCCCAACCGCTCTATGCGGCTGACTACGAGGGATACTCCCACCTCAGCCAGCCGCGCAGCCTCCCGTCCCCGGGATCCATGTTCGTCCCCGGGACGTGACATAGGTGTCATCCGCATAGCAGATGACACTCATCCCGGGGAGAAGGCCGCTCCGCAGGACCCAGTCGTAGCCGACGTCCCAAAGGTTTGGTCCCAGAACCGAACCCTGCGGGACGCCGCACTCGACTCTCCGCCTCTCTAGGGACCCCGACCGGTCCTCGTACACGATCTCCCTATCGGAGAGATACGCGTTCAACAGCCTCCCGATATGGGGGAACCTAACCTAACCTAACCTAACCTAACCTAACCTAACCTAACCTAACCTAACCAGTCTGAGCCCATCCGCGGTCCGAGCAGCAGCTTTTTTGCGACGCTCCGCACTTAAAAATCTGAAAAAGTGGTTTAAAGTAGTCCGATTTTCATAAAAAAGGTGTCGCTGGAATCGTCTCGTCGCCCTCTACACGCGGGCGATTACGGCGCACCTTAAACAAGTGAAAAAAAGTGGAAAAAACAGTGAAAAACTAAAAGAGATAAAAATAAAAAACTTTAAAGTGACATAGTGTAAGTGATAATAAACGGATTTTAAATTAGATTAGTGGACATTGTGTGGGATAGTGACCCTTAAGTGTGTGTAAAAAATTGTGGTTGTAAAATAAGTGTAAGGGCCAATGACCTTTAGTTTTAGTTTTTAGCGTCCCCACGAGGTAGGTGAATTAGTGACCTGTGCTACTCGGAATACAGTGCACCAGAAAGCGGTACAGGAGAGCCGGCAAAAACCGCAAAAAGAAAAATTTTAGGACACACAGGGGGTGAGTGGTGTAATTATAAAAAAGAGAACTTTAACAGTTCGCCACAGCCAGAAGAGTGGAGACGCGTGGGTTCTGATTAGCGCTAAATTAGCTGCTCCCCAGCGCCTAAACACCCCAACAAAAAGGGTAAGTGCCCCCCCCCAAAAATTTTTCAGGAGAGGGAAAAAAACCCTTTTATGAAAAACTAGCTGGCGCACTGAAACCAGGAGCTGTCTGAACAGGAGGAGGGTGCAGACCAGTAGAGAACACCGCCCCCCACAAGACGGCACAAACCCCGCAGCTCTGGGACAAACAGGAACAGAGTTAGGGGTAAAAAGGTGAAAAACCGGGATAACCCTGGAATAATAGGGACTACCGGGATAGCAGCAGCACGACCGTATAGCCGGCAGCGAGACGAATCTCTGGACACCCCGCACAGGTAAATAGGTCAACCAGAACGGGAGTTATTGGCAAAAAACTTTCGGCGGCCATTTTGTCCGCCATTTTGGCAAACATTCAACCTCCAATAGCTCCCGAACCGTAAGACATACGGCAACGTGCGACGGCTCGTCGTAAAAGGCGCGACGAGAGGAAGCTGACAAACGTCGAAACCAGTCGGGGAAAAAGGGGGAATAGAATCCCCCCAAACTCCCCCACCATAAGAAGGCCAAGGTAAGGTAACCCTAGGTACAAGGAAACCCCGATCCGTTACCTCCAAGGCCAAGGGAGTTATCAGGAAATTAACATCGACTTTGACGTTTGTCGGCCATTTTGAAAAATTTAAAACGGCCATATCTCGGCAAGGAAAAGCCGCAGCGGAAAGCGGATTGCGGATTCCGGCAGCAGGGAAGAAGGGCTACCCCACACGCTAGGTCGGGACCCAAAAATATTAAAAAATTTTACGGAAAATTTTGGTACCGAAACGGACCAAAACCTTATAGAGGAGAAGGAGCCAAGCCGAAAAAACCCAAGGACGACCCACCTGCGACGCACCGTCCCGGAGATATCGGCCCTTAAAGTTCGACTTTGACAGTTCTCGAACTGTCAGAGGGCCGACAAAAACCCGGATATCTCGGCTCCCAGCAGAGATACAAGCACGGGACTTTCTTTGGAGTACTGGGCGTCACCTCGGCTACACACCCACCGAATTTGGGACAAATCGGAGTCATCAACCCTTGAAGTGGGAATCCGGGGGGGAGACCCGGAAAACAAGAAAGGGTTCCAAAAGCCTTAAAGAACAAGCCCAAACACCAACCCTCTGCGACCAACCGTTCCGGAGCTAGAAAATAAGGAAAAAACTGGCAGCCATATTGGCAGCCATGTTGGAAAAGTTCGAAGGCCAATAACTCCGCTCCCACTGCTCGCAGAGAGTCGGGGTTTTCTCCAGAGTCATCGGCGGCGGAAGCTCTACGCAGGGAGGTCAACGTTGAAGACCTGGAAGAGACGCGAAGACCTGGAAAAGAGAAATATTCACCTGGAGGCTTCTGGACGTCGCAGAAGGCTGCAGTTTTCGGGTGCTGGCACTGGGCGAGGGTGACGACGCTACACCTGGAAGCCCACAGCACCTGGAACACCTGCAGCACCTGGAAGAGAAAAAGAAAAGAAAAATAACGCGACTTACCTGCTGGAAGCTGCTGTGCTGACCGGAACCGCTGCGAGACCTGGAAAAAGAAAACAGATTAAGGTATTTATATAGTCATTAGATTAACGACCAGTAGCCCCTATTGGAGCTACTGATTAGAAATAAGGTTAGCTAATAAGGACCAACTACACTATTTTTAGTGTAGTTGTTAGGATAGTTTTTGTCGTGTGTGCCGCTTAAGTTATAGGACAAGTTGCCCCCCTTGGAGCAACTGACAGGTACAAGTATAGCTATAGTGGATGAACTGTGATATTATTGATATTTAAACCTGACGTATCTATAGCTAAATTGACTGTGATATTATTATTATACACCTATAACCCCATATACTAAGTTAGGACCAGCTGCGTCATTTTAGCGCAGCTGCTAGGCATAAGACATAGAATAGGAAAATAAGTAACTAGGAATTTAGGACCAACTACATCATTTTTGGTGTAGTTGATAGGTTAAGTTTTCAATAAAAAATCTTATTATTCTAATATTATACAATTTTATAACTGACGCGCTCCCCCGAAGAATTTACAATTTTAAAATTTTAATACTATACAACTATTTTAAACATACATAATATATATCTTTACCTTACATTTTATAAATTAGTGATTTTAAAAAATTGTTTAAAAATTAATAATGGCTACGGTATACACCCCGATTAACAAAGGCCCTAAAAACCCACACCGTCTGTCCATGGAGGGACCGATGACTGATGGTAGCGGTGGGGGAGGTAGTAGCCGCCGAGGTAGTCCGGTGGTTGAAGATAGGGTACAGTACGATGCTGACTCTCTCGGTGCCCTCTTGGCCGAGACATCAAAAACCATACAAAATAGCGTCTATTTGCTAAACCAGACCAGAAACATGAGGGGAGATTTGAGGTCCGGTTTAGCAAATAATCTCACCAAAATCTCGAGTCAGATAGGGAAGGTCGCCATGCTGAGTAGGAAAAGGACGGAAATGGACAGTAAAAGAGAAACTAGGGAGACTAGGGAAGTGGAAGTGCAGTGTGAAAAGAGTGAAAGGGAGGTATTAAGGGAATGTGCAGAAAATATGAAAGAGATAGAATGTAAGGAAGTAATTCTCGAGATATACAAAATGCTCAAAGATACGATAATTGAAAACGGAAATAATTTAAAAGAGTATGTAAGGGAAGTGAATGAAAACACAATAGAAACAATAACAGAAGAAATTAATAACTCAAATCAGGATGTCAGAAAAGAATGTGAGGATATGAAAAGGGAGATGAATGAAAGAATAGAGGAAATTAGACAGATAAGCCAGAAATCGGTGAAAGAGAGTAAGGAAAGTATGAAAAAGTATGTAAGGGAAGTGAATGAGAGAACAGTAGAAAAAATAACAAAAGAAATAAGACTAAACCACGAAGAAGTGGTAAACGAAAATCAGGAAAATAGGAAAAATTTAGATAGGGCAATTGAGGAGTGGGGGGCCAGGGCTCCGGCAGTACTGCAACCAGCGTCATACGCGAGTGTGGTTGGTGGCGGTGGAGATACCCAAACCACGCCACCGGAACCAAAGCACATGACCCTCCACTCCTTAGTTGTAACAGATAAGGAAAATCACATGTCGGGCACGGAAATTATAACTGGGATAGGAGAGATAATAGAGGCTAGAAAGGAGGGGATAAAAGTAGATAGGATTCGTAAAGGAAAAGAGAGAAAGGTCATCTTAGGATTTAGGGATAAGAAAGAAAGAGATAGAATCAAAAATAAAATAGAGAACAGTAAAAGAAACTTTGAGGTGGAAATAGTTAAAAACAAGGACCCACAGGTAGTGCTGTATGGGGTGCTCAAGCCGACCACTGACGGGGAAATCCTCGAGGCAATTAGAGCCCAGAATGAGCACCTCATGTAACCGCTCCCTGATGGGGCAGAAAACAGAATAGCTATAAAATATAGGAAGAAGGGGAAAGATGAGCAAACGGAGCACGTAGTACTGAGTGTGGCCCCGGGGCTGTGGCAGCGCTTTACTAAAGAGGGCTACATTTACATAAACATGCAGCGCGTCCGGGTAGCCGACCAGTCCCCGCTAATACAGTGTTCGCGCTGTTTAGCGTATGGACATGGAAGGCGACAGTGTGATAGCAATACTGACGAAAAGTGCTGCCACTGCTCCGGAGCACATCACCAGTCCAAATGCGAGAAACTAAAAGACGGAAGCAAAGCGTGCTGTGTGAATTGCTCAATAGAGAAACTGGATAGGGTAGACCACAACGCATTCAGTGCGGAGTGTCCGGTACGACGGAAGTGGGACGCTATAGCACGGGCAGCCGTAGCGTACGATAGCCAGGAGGAATAGTAGCAATGGTACCAGTACGGCCAGAATAGCTCAAATAAAAACTAGCTGGCATTTGTCAAAAATTGTTTTTGGCGAATCCAATTTGGTGTAAGCAAAAAATTGGCCATTAAAATCTTAGCATATATATGGTTATGATACATAACACAGCATATATAGCTCAAGAAATAACAACTGTGTAAACTGATACTATTGCGGCTATAAACCACCTTGGTTTACCACGGTGTGCATAGCGTACCACAAATGCAGGGAATTATTGTAAAAATAATCTCTCGGCAAACCGCCCGGCCGGGCAGTCCGCCCTGGGCACGGAAAGACCGAAATACAGAGAAGTAGAGAACTAGATATAAAACAGATAGAAGGTTTGAGAAGGAAAGAGAATGTAAAGTAGAAAATTAGAAACTAAAGAAAATTGATGTAAAAAATCTGGAACTTAAACAAACTATAAATAAAGTAAAAGTAGAAGATAAATTTAACAGTAGATGAAAATTGTAGAGGAAAATTGTAATAGTGGAATGTGTGGGTTAAGCCGCTCAAATACATAATCTATAGATAGAGAATATAAGAAATTACATATAAGTAAAAAATATAGAAATAAAGAAATAAGTAGAAGTAGTAAATAAGTATAAGGTGAAATTGTAAAAAGGGGTAAATGTTAAACGTAAGCAAGTAAATGTAGTCGTAGACGTTAGCAGGAAAATGTGACAAAGAGAAAGAAATTGATATAAAGTATTAAAAAAAGGTAAATTAATAAATAGTGTAAATGAAATATAGTTAGAACAGAAAAAATGGAAATGTAAAAGAAGTGAGATGTAAGGAGTCGTATAAACGATAAATATTGTAAGTGAACTGTAAATTAATAAAATCACAATTTGTAAAAAATGTAACAGGAAAATGAGGTTAAGAAGTATTAAATGTAAATAGTGATAAAAAGAGGAATGTAAATAGATTAGAGAAGAAAATGAATGTAAACTAAATAAATAGAAGAGTGTAAAGATAGTTAAACCAACAATTGTATTAGGAATAAATTAAAATATATTAGTCACAAATAAAACAATGAAAACAATTGTCCTGGCTAATGGCCGGGGGAACAAGAAAAAAAAAAAAAAAAAAAAAACCTAACTTTTTTTTTTTTTTTTTTTGGGTTTTTTTTTTGTTTCCGGAGGGGGAAATGCATTACGCATACCACCCGGGCGCAGGGGGCACCCGAGTGGTGATGTGGGACTCCCGTATAGGCTAATGAGACCCACGGTATACCCACTAAAACCCCCCCCCACCTTCCTCCACGCCGCCTTGTGACGGGGCCACGGGAACGATACACACATCCGCGACCCCGCCGGCGGCAGGCGCACCTGATGGTAAGTGCGCCTTCCTCCCCCGCCTCCACCAGTACTGTAGCAGACTCCCCCCGAGTCTGCTACAGTACTGGTGGAGGCCAACCACACCTCGGCCGCAGAGGATAGGGCAAGCGGCGCACCGTAATACCAAACTTGCCTCTTCCCCTGCGGCCCCACCGATGCCGTTTCCTAGCGGAACGGCCCCGCCAGCTCGCAGGGAGGTAGGGATAGCGGCACAACACCACCACCCTCTCCCCCTGCGATCCTCCACGGCCGCAGAAGATAGGGAGTACGGCGCACCGTAATACCGGCACTCCTCTTCTTCTGCGGTCCCACCTCCAGGCGCGTCCGCAGCGGACTGGCTCCTCCAGTCCGCCGGGAGCGCCCCTCCTCGGGCCGGCCTGGCCTCCTGCCTAGCCGGCCCTGGTTGCCTCTTCGCTTCACCGTGGGTCCTCAACCACGGTTACTGAGCCCCACCGCCACGACAAGGCGGGCAACCGTCGGGGGGAACCTTTTTTTTTTTTTTTTTTTTTTGATCTCGCAGGGGAAAGGTCATTACGCCCTTCCCGGGTTGGGGGACCCGGGGGTATGTGGGACTCCCGGCGCGACTCGCCGGTTTACCCACTAAAACTAACCTGCGGATTGCCATCAGCCGCTATAAGGGGAGTGTCCCGGATCTGTCTAGCACAGGACACCCCCCGCGACCGGCCGGTCTACCTCTATAGGGACCGGACTTCCACCACTATTAGGGGCCGCTCCGACAACCTGAAGCGTCCCCCTCGGCGCCGAGACTAGCTAAGCCGGGGAGGTTCCCATCCTCTCCCGGAGCCCCGTTAGACGGAAGTTTGGAGGTTCGCATAGCGACGCCTCCGCACTCCCGTCCTACGCCGGCGGAGCGGAACAGAGGATGGATCGATCTCTCTGTTCCGCTCCGCGGTCTCTTTCTGCGAAATTACGGATTCGCAGAAAGAGACCGCCGCCTGCCAGGCCTCATCGCTCTCGAGCATGCAGCGAACCACACTCGAGAGCGAGAGGTCCCGCCCAATCACTGCCACGAGATCGTGGCGCTGCACGGCCCATCGGTCGCACACCTCTAGGGTGTGCTGGGCCGTGTCCTCCGCAGCGCCACATTCGTGGCAGGCTGGCGTAGGCTCTCTCCTGGCGACCTTACACAGGTACGCACCGAAGCATCCATGCCCGGTGAGCACCTGTGCAAGGCGGAAGGTGAGGGGTTTCCTCTTGCGGCGCATCCACGCCGCAAGTACTGGTCGCAGTGCCGCGGCCGTATGTTGGCCGTACGGCGACTGCGCCAGGACCTCTCCCCACCTCCTCAGCAGCCACTGCTCTCCCAGCCTTTGGAATCGCCTTAGCTCCTCCCACGAAGGGACCTCGCCACGTGACCTCCTCTCTGCAATGAGGAGGTTTATCTCGGCGAGGACGCTCGCCACGAGCTCCCACGGCGGTTCCCCCGCCAGGGCAGTAGCTGCCGCCCAGGAGACTGTACGGTAGCCCCTGATGACCCTCACCGCTATGACCCGCTGCATTTTGTGCAGCTGGGCCACATTACGCACGGTGAGGGCATCCGCCCAAATTGGGGCTCCGTACAGGGCCATACTCCGACAGACTCCGGAGTACAGCCGCCTGCAGGCTTGGCTGGGCCCCCCCACATTTGGTAGGAGCCGGCCCAGCGCTGATGCCACCCTCACGACCTTCGGCCCCAGCTGTTGGAAATGGGGGCCGAAGGTCCACCTCCCGTCCAGGGTGAGTCCGAGACACTTAAGGGTTGGACTCACCCTGACCTCCGTCTCTCCGATAAGGAGTCGTGCACCCGGTGGGGGTCCTTTCCTCCCAGGTCCGCGGAAGAGCAGGGCTTCGGTCTTGTCTAGACGTACCCGAAGCCCCAATCGCTCTATGCGGCTGACAACGAGGGCTGCCCCCTCCTCAGCCAGCCGCGCGGCCTCCTGATATGTCCTTCCCCGGAACGTGACGTAAGTGTCATCTGCATAGCAGATGACGTCTGCTCCGGGAAGGATGCCGCTCCGCAGGACCCAGTCGTAGCCGACGTCCCAGAGGTTCGGTCCCAGAACCGAACCCTGGGGGACGCCGCACGCGACCTGCCGCCTCTCTAAGGACCCCGACCGATCCTCGAACACGACCTCCCTATCGGAGAGATACGCGTCCAACAGCCTCCCGAGATACGAAGGCACTTCGAAGTAGTTCAGTGCCTCGCGTATTACGCTGTGGGGAAGGCTGTTGAAGGCGTTGGCGATGTCCAAGGACACCGCCACCACCACCTCCCTCCCGCGTTCCGCTTCATCCGTCACCGACTTCAGGCGCCTCACTGCGTCGATGGTCGACCGACAGGCCCGGAACCCAAACTGCGAGTCTGACAGTCCGGGCCCCGGACCCTCCTCCAAGTGCTGAACGAGGCGGGAGGCTATTACGCGTTCAAACGCCTTGCCCACCTCGTTCAGCAACACGATCGGCCGCACCGGCGACGCACAGTCCGGTAGTCGCCCGCCCTTAGGTAGCAGGACGAGCCGACCCTCCTTCCACGCCTTCGGGAACTGACCGCTCTGTAGACAGCGGTTGAACAGTTCCCGAAGGCTGTCTTCGAGGTGCACGAGAGCTATAGATAGAACCCTCCCGTGCACCCCGTCCGGACCTGGCGCCCTTCTCTTACTACGGAGGCGGGACAGAACCGCCTCCATTTCCGCATCGGTGACGGGTGGCGGAACACCCTCCTCCATCGAGCCCGGCGTCCGTCGGGCCATTTGCGGTGGAGCGAAGCCTGCCGGGGGGTCCGGGAACAACTCCCGGACAATGTTCCCCAGCAGTTCCGGCTGGAGCGTTTCCGTCAGTGGGGCCGACTGGGCGCGAAGTTTGTCTCGCGCCCTCTTATACGGTCGACCCCACGGGTCATTATCCAGACCCTCCACCAGCTCCAGCCACGCTCGCTCCTTGGCCCGACTGATGGCCAGTTGCAGGATCTCCCTTTTGGCACGGTAGACCCTGAACAGCCGGCCATCACGCTCCTCGTCCTGGGGACGGCGCCGCCTGCTGCGAACATAGGCGCGGCGCGCTGCATCACAGGCGACACGAAGGTCGGCCAGCTCGGCTGACCACCAGTACACCGCCCGGTCGGGGGGAACCTAACCTAACCTAACCTAACCTAACCTAACCTAACCAGCTGCCCTACATAGATCGAGAAAATCTATTCACCCTCTATTATTACCGCCCTAATCACCTCACAGATGTAACTCAAGAACTACTCTGTACACACACACATAGATGCCCGGAAGACGTCGTTTACGCGCTAAAACACATCCACAAGGGCATCTACTCCTCAAGTACCATCGTAAAATCCCTGTCGATAAAACCCAGGACAGGGGCGGAGATCCCTAAGGACGAGCCCAACACTCTACTTCTAACCTACACTCAAGTAGAGAAGAAAACCCTCACAAACCTAGGGTACGGGAAGGGCGAAGGTTCTAAAATCCTCACGATACACGAGGCACAGGGATTGTGTTATGAAAGAGTTTACATCGTTAAACAACAGAAGAGGAAAATACAACTACACGACAGCGCCTTACACGCGGTGATCGCCCTGACGCGTCACACGAAGGAATGCATCTACTTTACAGATGACAGCGACGACGCGCTGGGCGCCTTAATGAGAGAACCGATCAAAATGCCCCCAAAGACCATCATGGAATACAATATGCAAATGGCAATCAAAAACAGGGACGAAATTACCACCAACAAAATAGTCTCGGCCATTATTCCATGAGGGCACAAATGGAAAACACCTCGGACAAACAAACACCAACACAAAAACTTAACCGGCGGTAACCAGGAAGAGTGCCACCTAGACCATCATGGGTTTCAACATTAAAGGCAACCAAAACAGAGACCAAATGTCTCGGCCTCAAAACCCATGATGGCCCAAAGAAGAAGAAGATGACACCACCCCGGAAGTTTCAAGCCTGATGACATCAAACTCAAGAAGATGTCCACAACCACAAAGGCGAAAATTCAGCCCGGACTGACAACACCAAAAACCAAACCGGCGGTAACCAGGAAGAGTGCCACCTAGACCATCATGGGTTTCAACATTAAAGGCAACCAAAACAGAGACCAAATGTCTCGGCCTCAAAACCCATGATGGCCCAAAGAAGAAGACGACACCACCCCGGAAAATCAAGACTGATGGCATCCAAATCAAAAAGATGACCACAAAACAGACGAGACGACATCAGCCACCATCCGGTGGCCAAGAAAAAAGTAAACGCCTTCAGGGTACAGGGCAAATTAAATTGAAATATTGTAAAGAAATTGACGAAATACGAATAACAATGTATTAAAACTTAACATAACAAGGGCACGGCCCAACTCGGTCTGTGGAAAAAACAAAAAAAAAAAAAAAAAAAAAAAAAAACCTAACCTAACCTTTGAGGGGGATACCGCTCTTGAAATAGAGTTGAAGGCAAACGGGGTTTTGGAGAAAATAAACGAGTAGGGGGAGTTGAACAAGTTGAAGTTCGCCCCCCACAAAACATGCGCCCTATTAGTCACGCGTAGACTAAAATATGACGTGCCCCGACTCGCAATGGGGAGTGTGTTTTTACAATACTACGATGAGATCAAGGTGTTGGTACTGACCATAGACTGCGGACTAACTTTTAATGCCCATGTAGGCAATATATGCAAGAAGGCAATAAGTAGGTATAAACAGCTAGCTAAAGCGGCCAGAGTAGGATGGGGGCTTAACCCCCAGATAGTTAGAACGATATATATGGCCGTGATAGAGCCGACTATCGGGTCCAGAAAAGGCTCAACTCCGTCCAACGGGGTTTTGCCCAGAAGATTTGCAGAGCATACCGGACCGTCTCCCTGAACTCTGCAATGCTGTTGGCTGGGATAATCCCTCTTGATCTCAGGATACTCGAAGCCTCGAGGCTCTACGAGATCAAGAAGGGGATACCTCACCCGGTATTGAGGGACAGGGAGGTGGAGCGGAATGCTCCAGCGATCGAGGACCCACATCCGGCAGAGCAGGAAGAGCTGAGGTTTGGGTTGGTAGACGAGAACTCTTATGCGGACGTGGTTGATAGCCACGTCCATAGGATCTATACGGACGGCAGCAAGATTGAGGGCCGAGTCGGAGCCGCACTCTCCGTCTGGGAGGGCGAGGCTGAGACGAAGGCCGTCAAGCTTGCGTTGCCGCCGTATTGCACCGTCTACCAAGCTGAGCTTCTAGCGCTCCATAGAGCTGTAGACATAGCCTGCAAGAGCGGAATGGCGAAGGTCGGTATCCTTAGCGATTCCAGATCGGCCCTCCAGGCTGTCACCCTTTGTTCCCCTCATCCCCTGGCAGTGCAAACAAGGGCGGCCCTCCGAAAAACTGCATCGCAGAGGCGGGAGGTCTACCTGTTTTGGATTAAGGCGCACGCAGGGTTGAGAGGGAATTAGAGGGTCGACGAATTAGCCAAGGAGGCCGCGCTGGGATCGAAAAGGAAGCCTGACTACGATCTGTGTCCTGTTTCATTCGTCAAGCGTATCTTAAGAGAGGATACGGTTGAGGAATGGGACAGGAGATATGAAGTGGGAGGGACGGCCGGAGTCACAAAGCTCTTTTTCCCAAGCGCTGCTGCCGCATACAAGGTAGTCAACAAGATAGACATCACACACTACACCACACAGATTCTGACTGGACACGGTGGGTTCGCCTTGTACTTAAACAGATTCAAGTTCATGTCAGCCAGGAGTTGAGGAGACGGTTCCTCACCTGTTACTCGAGTGCCCGATTTTTGCTAGCAGTAGATATGATACTGAGCAAAAATTGGGCATATCGATTACGGGTGAGAGCCTGTCTTCCATCCTGGGGGGAAAAAGAGGGAAATATTCCTCGAATATTGTAAGAAGATTGTGGGTGTAGTTTGTAAGAAAAATTGTGATATTCTAGTGTGATGTTAGTTAGGTTCTATTTATTATACGAGTTCTGTGATATTAGGTTAGTCTTTTACACTGTGCCGTCGTCTTATTGTTGTCTATTTATTGGTTGTAATTATTGTAGTTGAATTTTATTGAATTATTATTATTGAATTATTTATTAGAATTATTATTTAAATTGATTTTACTTAATTTGAACATCTCAACATTTGTATTTTATATTTCGCCGACTGTTGTAAAAAAGTCAAAAATTTGACAAGTACATTGTACTTCATACTGTCAGATTACTATTGTAAGAAATAAAAATCGTTGTAAATATAAAGTAATTATAAGAAATTGTACAAAACAGTAGAAACAAGATTGAAAAAGAATAAAAACAAAAAAGATGAACAAAAAGCCCTGATAACGTTAGGGGGAGGACAAAAAAAAAAAAAAAAACAACCTAACTTTTTTTTTTTTCCGGAGGGGGAAATGCATTACGCATACTACCCGGGCGCAGGGGGCACCCGAGTGGTGATGTGGGACTCCCGTATAGGCTAATGAGACCCACGGTTTACCCACTAAACTAAGGGGCCGCTCCGACAACCTGAAGCGTCCCCCTCGGCGCCGGGACTAGCTAAGCCGGGGAGGTTCCCATTATCTCCCGGAGCCCCGTTAGACGGAAGTTTGGAGGTTCGCATAACGACGCCTCCGCACTCCCGTCCTACGCCGGCGGAGCGGAACAGAGGATTGATCGTTCTCTCTGTCCCGCTCCGCGGCCTCTTTCTGCGAAATGACAGCTTCGCAGAAAGAGACCGCCGCCTGTCAGGCCTCATCGCTCTCGAGCATGCAGCGCACGACACTCGAGAGCGAGAGGTCCCGCCCAAGCACTGCCACGAGATCGTGGCGCTGCACGGCCCATCGGTCGCACACCTCGAGGGTGTGCTGGGCCGTGTCCTCCGCAGCGCCACATTGGTGGCAGGCTGGCGTTGGCTCCCTCCTGGCGACCTTACACAGGTACGCACCGAAGCATCCATGCCCGGTGAGCACCTGTGTAAGGCGGAAGGTGAGGGGTTTTCTCTTGCGGCGCATCCACGCCGCAAGGACTGGTCGCAGTGCCGCGGCCGTATGTTGGCCGTACGGTGACTGCGCCAGGACCTCACCCCACCTCCTCAGCAACCACTGCTCTCCCAGCCTTCGGAACCGCCTTAGCTCCTCCCACGAAGGGTCCTCGCCACGTGACCTCCTCTCTGCAACGAGGAGGTTTAACTCGGCGAGGACCCTCGCCACGAGCTCCCACGGCGGTTCCCCCGCTAGGGCAGTAGCTGCCGCCCAGGAGACTGTACGGTAGCCCCTGATGACCGTCACCGCTATGACCCGCTGCATTTTGTGCAGCTGGGCCACATTACGCACGGTAAGGGCATCCGCCCAAATTGGGGCTCCGTACAGGGCCATACTCCGACAGACTCCGGAGTACAGCCGCCTGCAGGCTTGGCTGGGCCCCCCCACATTTGGTAGGAGCCGGCCCAGCGCTGATGCCACCCTCACGACCTTCGGCCCCAGCTGTTGGAAATGGGGGCCGAAGGTCCACCTCCCGTCCAGGGTGAGTCCGAGACACTTAAGGGTTGGACTCACCCTGACCTCCGTCTCTCCGATAAGGAGTCGTGCACCCGGTGGGGGTCCATTCCTCCCAGGTCCGCGTAAGAGCAGGGCTTCGGTCTTGTCTAGACGTACCCGAAGCCCCAATCGCTCTATGCGGCTGACAACGATGGCTGCCCCCTCCTCAGCCAGCCGCGCGGCCTCCTGATATGTCCTTCCCCGGAACGTGACGTAAGTGTCATCTGCATAGCAGATGACGTCTGCTGCTCCGGGGAGGATGCCGCTCCGCAGGACCCAGTCGTAGCCGACGTCCCAGAGGTTCGGTCCCAGAACCGAACCCTGGGGGACGCCGCACTCGACCTGCCGCCTCTCTAAGGACCCCGACCGATCCTCGAACACGATCTCCCTATCGGAGAGATACGCATCCAACAGCCTCCCGAGATACGGAGGCACTTTGAAATAGTTTAGTGCCTCGCGTATTACGCTGTGGGGAAGGCTGTTGAAGGCGTTGGCGATGTCCAAGGACACCGCCACCACCGACTTCAGGCGCCTCACTGCGTCGATGGTCGACCGACCGGCCCGGAAGCCGAACTGTGAGTCTGACAGTCCGGGCCCAGGACCCTCCTCCAAGTGCTGAACGAGGCGGGAGGCTATTACGCGTTCAAACGCCTTGCCCACCTCGTTCAGCAACACGATCGGCCGCACCGCCGACGCACAGTCCGGTGGTCGCCCGCCCTTAGGTAGCAGGACGAGCCGACCCTCCTTCCACGCCTTCGGGAAATGACCGCCTTGTAGACAGCGGTTGAACAGCTCCCGAAGGCTGTCTTCGAGGTGCACGAGAGCTATAGATAGGACTCTCCCGTGCACCCCGTCCGGACCAGGCGCCCTTCTCTTACTACGGAGGCGGGACAGAACCGCCTCCATCTCCAAGTCGGTGACGGGTGGCGGAACACCCTCCTCCATCGAGCCCGGCGTTCGTCGGGCCATTCGCGGCGGAGCGAAGCCTGCTGGGGGGTCCGGGAACAACTCCCGGACGATGTTCTCCAGCAGTTCCGGCTGGAGTGTTTCCGTCAGTGGGGCCGACTGGGCGCGAAGTTTGTCTCGCGCCCTCTTATATGGTCGGCCCCAGGGATCGTTCTCGATCCCCTCCACCAGCTCCAGCCATGCTCGCTCCTTGGCCCGACTGATGGCCAGCTGCAGGATCTCCCGTTTGGCATGGTAGACCCTGAACAGCCGACCATCACGCTCCTCGTCCTGGGGACGACGCCGCCTGCTGCGGACATAGGCGCGGCGCGCCGCATCGCAGGCGACGCGAAGGTCGGCCAGCTCGGCCGACCACCAGTACACCGCCCGTCGAGGGGGGGGGGAGGACCCTCAACTCTTGGCATGGCTGCCCGGCAGACGTTAGTGAGTACGTCGCCGAGACAGCCAGCCACTTCGTCCACCCCCAAACCTTCCAACGACGGGAGGCTCCAACGGCCAACGATGGCCGCCTCCTCCGCTAGTTCCCGGTTGAGCTTAGTGAGTGCCCAACGCGGGAACCTGCTACGTCCCCCGGATACCGACGCCGAGCTCGATGCGGAGGCTGGAGACATCTCGAACCGTATATAGCGATGGTCCGAGAGTGTCTCCACCTCCGTTACCACCCTCCACCCTGCCACCCTGCGCGCGACGTCGGGAGTGGCGAACGACAGGTCCACCAGAACCGCCCGTCCGCCGCACGCAGGTGAGGACTGTCCCTGTATTGAGAAGGGACAGTCCCGAGGCTAAAGCCCACTCCTTCACTTCCCTCCCCTTCGGATCAGTGACAGGGGAACCCTACGCCGAGGACTCGGCGTTGAAGTCCCCTGCCACCACCACGGGGAGGGGGGCTAGCCTCCTAATCAGCGGCCCTAAAGCATCGAGAAATTGCTCTAGGGCGGCTAGGTTGCGGTTCGGGGAGAATCAGACTCCAACAATTACCACATCTCCCCGAACGGCAACAACATATCCAGCCCCCCTCATTCTGGGTATGAGGGGGGGGGCCAGCACCTGGCCTCGAAACTATTGCGACGGAGCCCACGTCGTCCCCAGCCCAATGCGGCAGGGGAGGGACATAATAGGGCTCCGCCACGACCGCCACATCTATTAACCACTCCGCCAGCGACTGCAAGAAGAGATCCTGAGCCGCGGCGGAGTGGTTCACATTTCCCTGAAGGAAGCCGAGATGTCCTGGCATTACTCGGACAACTCGGCCTCAGGCGCTACCAGCCCCCTCCCCGGTGGATTTGGGGAGGAGGAAAACTTTCCACGAACTGATGGGGGGTTGCACGCTCTACCCCCCATCACATGATCCGCCTTCTTGCCCGCGGCTAGGCAGACCGCACACCGGAGCTCCTCCTGGCAGCCGGCAGCCTTGTGGCCCTGCTGACCGCAGCGGTAACACATGCCGCTGCGGTCTGTTTCGGAGGGGGGACACAGACACGCTGAGTGCCCCTTACCCAGGCATCTGTAACAATGCCTGGGACGAGCCCCCTCATGCTGGAGCCGTACCTTGCTCCAGCCGATGCGAATTGCGCCAAGCTGGAGCAGTCTTTTCGCAGCTGCCAGCGGGCACGACATTCGCACCGAGCCGACCCCCCGTGGGCCGAGATGAATCTCCCCGACCCACACTTGCCCCATCGAGCAGCCCCCTTCCGCAGCTACTGCTGCTCTTACGCCCTCTTTCGTCGCGGTCTCGTCTAGACCCGTCAACCTAAAGTCGGTTGTTTTGACGGGCCTGACCACATCCGCGACGCCCGCCAAC
Organism: Phengaris arion; assembly: GCA_963565745.1. Classification (NCBI taxonomy): domain Eukaryota; kingdom Metazoa; phylum Arthropoda; class Insecta; order Lepidoptera; family Lycaenidae; genus Phengaris; species Phengaris arion. Next base: position 23,147,261 of record OY751440.1, on the reverse strand, counting down.
AACGCACCCATTTTTTCTGCCAGGACGTCCGCTTGTTCAGCACTGGCACGTCCCGGCACCTCGATAAGGCGTGCCCCCGTGGCCGCCGTTCGTACCCTTAAGGGCCCAATCAATCAATTTTGATGTGCTGTTGGGCCCTGGTCAGCACGGAGGAATAGGTTTCCCCCTGCTGAACCGCCTCCGGCCGAAGCTTTATGATGACGGCGGAGGAGCTAGGGAGAACGAGCTTAGCTCCCTTCTTCTTTGCCTCCTTCGAGGCTGGTGGCGCATTGTTGGCCTTGACCTTCTTTGGCGCCTTGCGCTTGGCCACCACGGTCCAGGCCTCCTTGAGCGCCGAAGCCGCAGGCTGTTCTGGAGCTGCGGGGCGCGCCTCCTCCAGGCGTCCCTTTTGGTGCGACTTTTGGGGCGCGTTATGCGGCGCCTTGTTCTCCACGGGAGCGGACGGACCGAAGCTAGACCACTCTGCTCCCTTCTTGCTCTTTTTAGAGCTAGAGCTAGGAGCTGGTCTAGCTGCCGCGCGCACCGGCAGTGACGGGAACTCCTCGCGAGATGCCCTGTTCCGCGTTGCCACAGCTGGCTCAGGCAATATTGGCGACTTATCTCGCGCAGCCGACACCATCCGATTTTCTATAGCGGGCTCTTTGGCCACCTTCCTCTTATCGGCTGCCAAAGGCGGGCGCATTATGGCAGGAGGCGGTAATTTAGCCTCTAGCACCGCCAGTCGACCATCGACGAGGTTGCCAACAAGCCTCGCAATGTTGCTCTCCAAGATGCCCAGCTGCTCGCTGGACATTGGAGAGCCCGTCCCCTGGGCAACAGCAGTTCTGGCCTCTTTGAAGTCCCTCTTGTAAGCCCGGACCTCATCTCGGAGATTCGTCACCTCCCTTTGGAGCCTATTATTGTCGGCCCTGAGGCGACGAGTCTCCTGTACCACCGTTCTCGCCGCAAGTGCGTCCAGGACTGCCCGAATCATACCGGTGGCCCGCCTTATCTTATTGGCGTAGCCACCCTTCAGGTTCGCGGACCTGTTGGCGACTCCGAGGATCTCCTTCAAGTTATCCTCCGCAGCCTCCATCAACTCTTTCGGGCCCAGCCTGTCCACATCAATGTCCAGAGGGCCGGGAGGGATCTCCTGGACTTCGTCCCCTGAAACGGCCCTCAAATAGGCCCCCCTGTCCAGGGCAGCCGCAAACTCGACCTCACGGGCCACCTTAGTACGCTCCCTACGAGCCTGACGAACATCAAGACCGCCGCCAGATCTCCGGGTCCTACCACGCTTGGCGATGCCTTTCTCGGCCCGAGCATCATCACCAAGACCCTCCGTTTCAGAGCCGGATAACTCTGAGAACAGCCGTTTGTTCCCATCGGCATCCGACTCCGACATCGACCAGTCCGCGACTCGTTGGGGAGTCCCCAATAACTCCTCCAAGGTCACCCCAGCACAAACGCGGCCTGAGTCGCGCCTCCCCGACTTATCCTCTACTCTCCCAACGTCCCCAAACTCAAGTGTAAGCCCTCGTCCGGAACGACTTCTACCCCCCCCTTCATATTCAACCGCCCTCCCCTCGTCCTCATCAACACCTTTCGGCATATCGCCGACAGTAAAATTGGGGGTGCCCCAAGGCACACCCCTGATATTAAACTCGACTACAAAGAAATGTTCAGACAGATGTATGGGAAAAAATTAAGAGATAGTCTAAGACACCAAAATTTGATTATCTCGGGAACCAGAAGAGGTACCGAGATAATTCAAACGCCAAATAATCGCCCCAAATGATACCTTTCGGTAGACACCCTGAGCACAAAGGTCCGTTGGCTGGCATAGGCTTCGGGGGGAACCTAACCTAACCTAACCTAACCTAACCTAACCAGTCTGAGCCCATCCGCGGTCCGATAAGCTGCTTTTTTGAAACGCTCCGCACTAAAAAATCAGAAAAAGCGGGTTAGAGTGCTCCAATTTTGACGATCGAGGTACCGGTACGTTAGTCTCGGCGCCCCCCACACGCGGGTGATATTACCAAGCTTAAAACAGTGAAAAAAGTGCAAAAAAACCGACAAAAACAAAAAGTGTAAAAATTTTAAAACTTAAAAGTGCAATAAAAAGAAAAGTAGTAAACGGATTTTTAAAAACTAAAGTGGACTTTGTGTAGGAAAGTGACCTTTTTATGTATAGTGAAAATTAGAATTATAGACTGAGTGCAAGTACCAGTGACCTTTAGTTTTAGTTTTTGGCGTCCCCACGAGGTGGGTGAATTCGCCACTTTACGTAATCGGATTATAGTGATAAAGGAGTGGCAGACAAAGAGAAGAGAAAAGCTGTGAAAAGAAAAATTTTATCGCCTATAGGGGGTGAGTTATTCAATTAATAAAAGTGAAACTTTAAAAGCTAATAGCAAGAAGACCGGCTGAGACGCGTGACGCGATTTGAGGCGCTGATAATTAGGCCCAGAACATCGCCTCAACCCACAAATAGAAGGGTAAGCTCCCCCTATACAAATTTTTTCCGGAAATCCGAAAAAACCGGTTTTTTATAGAACAGCGGACAAAGCGAGCAGGTACAGCCGGAAAGAGACGACACGCTAAGGGAAGGAAAGAGCGTACAAAACCCTAGCAGGAGACACCTCAACCACCTCTCTACGACGTCCCAGGCCCTAAATAAAGGAAAAAAGGTGTTTTTCCGGGATAAATCGGGAACAAAGGGAGTGACGCTTTTTAGATTACTGCAGGCAGACAGCCTGTGAAGAGACCTTTCCCCTGACAATCCGCTTAGTAAAATCGGCCAATAAACATCGGAGTTATAGCCAAAAGAAACTTCGCGGCCATTTTGTCCGCCATCTTGGCAAATTTTAAAACGTGTATAACTCCCAATCTAAAAGTAGGACAGCAGCGAGCGACACCTCCCCAAAAAGGAAATAAGTAGGAGCAGCCAACCAGAGTGTTACCGGGGAAATTTTAGGGGAGATTGAAACCCCCCCAAACTCCCCCATCGTTAAACACCCAAGGTAGGCAAACCCCCCACAGGAGGAAACCGCGATCCGCGCTGAAGAATTTTGACGGAGCTACGACCTATATAAGTTTAACTTTGACAGTTGGGCGGCCATATTGGGAAAATTAAAAGTCAAATAACTCGGGAACCAAAAGCCCTAGAGAGGTGCGGTTTCCGAGTCCTGGCAGCTTGGGGGTACAGCTACAGGAATCATCCAAAAAATTATAGAATTTCCCGGAAAAGTGGAAAAATTTTCCAAAAAATTTTCCACTCTTGAAAAGCCCAGAAATAGACAGAGGGGAAAGAACCGAGACGAAGGAACCCAAGAAGGGCCCATCTCCGACCAATGGTTGCTGAGATACGGGGTCGCAAAGTCGGCATCTGACAGCCGGATACCTGTCAAACCCTCGACAAAAACCGCGATATCTCAGCTCCCAGTCAAGATACAAGTTTGGGACTTTCTTTGGGGTATTGGGCATCACCTTGGCTAAGCATCTCCCAAATTTTAGCCAAATCGGAGTCATCGATCCTTGAAGGTGGAATCTGGGGGGGAGACCTGGAAAACCAGAAAGGGCTCCAAAAGCCTTGAAGAAAGAGACCAAACTCGGACTAGTTAGCCCAAAAGGCAAGGAAGCGGCAAAAGAACTAAATTTCCAGACCGAAAATAGGCCGCCATCTTGGAAATTTTAAAAACCGGATAACTCCGCTCTCAGACATCGTAGAGAGACGGGGTTTTCACCCCAGACATTGGCAGCTGAAGCTCTATCCAGGCAAGCAAATATCCAACACCTGCAATACGGGTCAACACCTGGAAATAGAAAAAACTTACCTTGAAGCCTCCGGACATCGCAGGAAGCTGCAGTTTTCGGGTATCACCACCGGAGGAGGGTGACGACACCTCACCCGGAAGCCCGAACACCTGGAACACCTAGAACACTTGCGGCACCTGGAAAAAAAGGGAAAAAACACCAGAACTTACCTGCCGGAAGCCGCCGCACCACCTGGAACTGCTGAAACACCTGGAAAGAGCTTAGCCTAAGGTACTATTTATTGTTATTAGTTTTAGTGACCAGTAGCCCCTATTGGAGCTACTGATTAGTAATAAGTTTAGCTAGTAAGGACAAACTACATCTTTTGTGTAGTTTAAAAATTTTTAAGAACTATTGTACAAAGCTGTGTCATTTTTGGCACAGTTGATAGGATAAATAGTGAAATATTATAGCAATTTGGACCAGTTTGTCTCCCTATTGGAGCAACTGTTAGCATAAGGATATTGTAGGACTATATATAGTATATATACATACAAATTTACAACAATTATAAATAAATATACAATTTACAACTGACGCGTTCCCCCAAATAATTCACAAACCACAAACTATATATATTTGCTTTTACGTTACATATTTACATCAAATAAAATGGCTACGGTGCACACCCCGCTAAATAAAAGCACCAAAAACCTACATCGTCTGTCCATGGAGGGACCGATGACCGGTAGTAGCAATGGTGGAGGCAGTAGCCGCCGGTATCTGCTAAACCAGACCAGAAACATGAGGGGAGATTTAAGGTCCGGTTTAGCAAATAACATCACCAGAATTTCAAGTCAAATAGGGAAGGTCGCCATGTTGAGTAGGAAAAGGACGGAAATGGATAGTGAAAGAGAAATCAGGGAAACTAGGGAAGTGGAAGTGCAGTATGATGAGGATTGTGAATCGAATCAAAAATATATGAGAGAACACGATACCAAAGAAATGCTTCTCGAAATATATGGAAGATTGAAATGTTTGATAGTTGAAAAGGAAGAAAGTATAAAAGAGTATGTAAGGGAAGTGAATGAAAAAACAATAGAAACAATAACAAAAGAAATAAGATCGAACCACGAGGAAGTGATAGTTGAAAATAAAGAGAGTATAGATAAAGTAGTAGAAGTAGTGGAGCAGTGGAGGACCGATGCCCCCACAAACCCACAACCAGCGACTTACGCGAGTGTGGCGAGTGGACAGGGGGAAATCCAGACTACATCACTGGACCCCAGGCGCATGACCCTCCACTCGCTGGTAGTTACGGACAAAGAGGATTTCATGACGGGATCAGAGATAGTAGAAGAGATAGGAAAAGTTATAAGAGCAAAAAACGAAGGAATAAAAATAGATAGAATAAGAAAAGGGAAGGATAGAAAAGTTATTATAGGTATTAGGAATAGGAATGATAGAGATAGGGTTAAAAATAAAATAGAGGAAAGCGGAGGTAAGCTCGATGTACAAAGTATAGAGAACAAGGATCCGCAGGTTGTGCTGTATGGGGTGCTCAAGTCGAATACGGACGATAATATATATGACGCTATAAGAACGCAAAATGAGCACCTCATACAGCATATCCTGGACGGGGATGAGGACAGGATGAAGGTAAGATACAGGAAGCGTGGGAAGGATGATGGCACCGAGCACGTGGTGATGACCGTGTCGCCGGAGATGTGGATGTGCTTCACCAAGGCGGGCTATCTTTACATAGATATGCAGCGTGTTCGAGTCGCCGACCAGTCCCCCCTAATACAGTGCTCGAGCTGTCTAGGGTACGGACATGGGCGGCGATTCTGCACTACCGCCGAGGAGAGGTGCAGCCATTGCTCCGGGGCGCATCACCAGTCTCGGTGCGAGGAGCGTAGGTCAGGGACCAAACCGCGCTGTATAAACTGCGAGAAGGCCGGCAGTAAAAACACGGAACATAACGCATTCAGTGCGGAGTGCCCGGTCCGGCAGAAGTGGGACGCTATGGCGCGCGCAGCAGTCGCGTATAGTCCGGAGGACCAATAGTGTCAGTACTGTCCGGGGGAAAATTGGAGGTAATTAAAAATGCATTTTAAAAACACCAATCAAGCAAAACAAGTGGACAGTGCGACACTGTTGGGGGGAAGCTAGGCATATATATGATTATGGTGACATAAATTAGCATATATAGCCTTAGTAACCGAAACTGGACTATCAGCGTATGTGCGCGCCATGGAGTCTCACAAGGAATGCGAAGGATTCATATGAGTATGAATCCTGAGCATACTAATTGTCGGGGTGGACACTTCGACCTGGATGAATAGACGAAGGGACTTTAACTTAGACTGACTGAGACAAAAACAAGAAATGAATGATAAAAATGTAACAAGGAAAATAAAAATGAAAGTGTTAGCGTTTATGGAAAAGCGGGAAATAGAGGCACAAGAAACGGAAAGTAAAACTAAAAAGAATGATGGAGCTAGGAAAATAATATAATAGCCAAACATAATATAAATTAAAATAGAAATGTAAGGGTAAAGTGAAATTAAATTGAAATGAATTGAAGTGAATGGAAATTGCCAATAATGAAGGTAACGTGAATTAATGTAAAATAGAAATAAATAAATAAATGTAATTGAAAATAATGACAATAAGTATAAAAAAGAAATGTAAAATATAATAGACAAAATAGTGTAATGTAAAAATAGAAATAAATAAGAAATGTAAAATGCCAATGATGTAAATTTATAGATGTAAATATACATAAATGTAAGAGGAAAAGTGAGATTTTAGATAAGAAAAAGAAATTATATGAGTGTATGCAGGTTAAAAGTAAGATAGTTGAGAACGTAATAGAAATGTAAAATAAATAAGTAAAGTAAAGAATAGATCAAAAGCAAAATAAAATCTGTTAATAAATGTAACTGAAAATAATGTTAAAAAGTATAAAATGTAAAGTAGAATAAAAAGAGAAATGTAAAATCAATTAGTAATGCGAATAAATGTAAGTAATATAGAAATGATGTCAGATAGTAGAATTAAAAAACATTGTATTAGAAATAATTTAAAATATGTAAGCAGAAACTGAAATAAACGAAAACAATTGTCCCTGCTTACGGAAGGGGGAACAAAAAAAAAGAAAAAAAAAAAACCTAACCTAACCTAACCTTTCTTTTTTTACGGGGGGAAATACATTACGTATCCCCCGCCACCCCCGGGGGAGGGCAGCAGGGGTATGACGGACTCCCCCGGCGATGGAGTGCGCATCACATCGAGTGCACTCTTTTTCAAACATCTCAATCCATTGACTTGCATTTGGATTCCTTGTAAATTTTTTCTATCACAAATATTTCTGCAAAAAATTTTAAGTTCTGCTGCTTAAAACTACTAGTTTGTGTATTTTCCATGAATCTCGCAAATAACTTTTCAAATATATTTGCTTCTGTCGGCAATGTACTAACGGTAACAGTTTCTTCATTACTCAGTTCCTCCAGATACCGGTCATTAAATTGTATATTGTTAACTGTATCTAAATAAGCTTCGGACAATTATTTTGTCATTGTTATCCATATTTTCCGTTTTTGGTACCTTTTCTTTAGACTATTTTTATTTTAGTATAGGATGCTGTAGTTATTATAGCTTTATGATGTCTAACTCTGTGCAATTCTTCCGGTATGGCATATACTTTGCTGTCCAGGGTAGCAATTGGTTATGCATAAAATATTAGATTTTCCATCACTGCCAGGTAACAGGATATAATTATTCGAATTGAAGTTTTTCCATATTTTTTCCTTTTTGATAAATCAATTGTAGTTTTCTAATACGTCTAACTTTGTGTTGCTCTGAAATTAGTTTTATTACTTCACCTTTGGATTACAATTAATAATACAATAAAACATTACTAACTTTAGAAAAACTATACCTGAAATTAGAGAAACGACAATTAATGTTTTTTTCTCACTATTTAACCATTCACTTAAACATATCTCTATATAATTCTTAAATCCTTTTCTAATTTCAACTTGTAACGATTAAAAGCAATTTTCCATAGTCCTCCTTGGTCTTCTATCTCTGCCATTTTGTAACTTGTACCACAGATAGCCAACTTTTTTTTGCATTTATCAGTTGTCTACTGATAAATGCGCGCCAAAATAAATTAGACGGAAATACAATTCCTTTTTTCTCATATATTATTAGGATAATAATATATTAATAATGATAAGTGAGAACCAATCTAATATATTATTAGGATAATATATTATTAATAATTAAAGTGACGGAATATAGATTCTCTCGTTGTTAACTTTTAACGGTTGTTTACGTCACGTGGCTACGTCACGTCAAACCTCTAACGCAGTTGCTGCAGCTGAGGCTGAACTTAATCCTTTATGTGCATTTTCTGCACATACCAATTTTTTCCTAAGGATGTGGATTTTCTTCAATTCGTTTCCAGTGCGATTATCACAAAAAGAGTTTAATGGGTGTTACGGGTGAAATTGAAATAAAAAAAAGATTTTCCGTGACAATATATATTAAACAAAAAAATGGGGGTCGTGGGCAGAAGGCCGTACGGTCTGATCTAGCCTCTTGGTGTCAAGGTGGTGGTATCTAAAGGGCTTTAATCCGCGTGGGAACTTAGCTGAGGATCCAGGTGTCTAGCACGTGGCGGATGCGAGATAGGGCTCCAACTCCTGGAAGCTTCTCCGTCACCGCTGCGTCCGTTCGTCGTAGATAGATCGTCTCAGAAAAAAATAAATCCCCGTCCAATGACTATCAGCACTCTGAACTCCAGCTAGATATAAGTCCTTTTTAATTGGTGCCTCGAATGCTGTAGTTGGCGGTGTTTCGTGCCCCAAATCAAGTTCCGTGATACACGGGATTAAAATATAATTACTATAACGACTACATCTTGAGTCTTAGCGAAAATTTAATTCGAAAAAGGAGATGTCATTCCAAGAAGTACCATATATATACATTTCCTTCCTCTTTTTTAAACTTTTGACAACTATAAACTAAAGCGTAAAGATAAGAAATCCAGAAATCAAAATAAGAAGATATTATATCAATAATCAATTTATTATGTAATATAATATTAGAAATTTACTGTATTTTCATTATTAAAAACTAAATTATTATTTTTCAAAGATTTAAGACGAAAGTAAAATCGATCTACGAACTAAGTATTAAAGCAAGGCTGACGCCGTTAGTAAGGACGTGCGCCGATAGATGGCGCTTTAAGCCTCGAAAAATGACTAAATAATTAATTATACAAATCATAGATGACGCGAGTAACGCCAAAATAATCGATTTTATGGAAAGGGAATGTAACTACGTTACATATCCCCCCCTGTTACCGAAGGATTTTGAGTGCTCTAAGGAAAAATCCTGAAATAGCTATTAAGCTACATATAAAAAAAAATTAGTGCCTTGGAAAAAAGAAATTCACCAAATTATCAAAATGAAGAATTAGGAAAATAAAAAATTTTGAACTGGAAGATAGTGCTAGTCTAGTGTTTACACGCATAAAACCGACAAACTTTTCACACCATACTACATTCACCTATATTCATACGTCATCATACATACAAATTGCACATCACATACATACTTCAACTTTCATATTGCATCTGGTCATAAACAGTGTGACTCGAGACGCCCTAACACACGAGTATTGTTCTCCGTAACAGAGGTAGAACAACACAAGTCGAAGCTAAAACGTTACTAAAGAGATAACGAACAGCAAAAAAAACGCGAAACTACTAGCCTTCCAACAAAGTAACATACCACTTTAATAGTTTTGACTGCATAAGAAAGACCCCTTATTAAAGAAAAGAATCCAAAAAAATATCCTAGGTGGATAGAGCGCAGCCAATCCAAAGTAGTATAATAGTATTTGCAGCAAAAGAAAGACCCTTTATAATAGAAATAATCCAAAAAAATATCCCGAGATGGATAAAGTGCTGCCTAACTAAAGTATACACCTACACAACTCCTTAACAGTGAGAGCTGGTATAATATTCCTAATCAAAACTAAGGCTAGTAGCCTTCCAACAAAGTAACATACCACTTTAATAGTTTTGACTGCATAAGAAAGACCCCTTATTAAAGAAAAGAATCCAAAAAAATATCCTAGGTGGATAGAGCGCAGCCAATCCAAAGTAGTATAATAGTATTTGCAGCAAAAGAAAGACCCTTTATAATAGAAATAATCCAAAAAAATATCCCGAGATGGATAAAGTGCTGCCTAACTAAAGTATACACCTACACAACTCCTTAACAGTGAGAGCTGGTATAATATTCCTAATCAAAACTCCATACTCCAATTCAGTCATTTTAAGCAAAACAAATTTTATTTTTCCAGACATTGAGAAATAAATTTAAAAAAATTTAAAGATTTTTCCAAAGTTAAGTAAGTTGTCAAAAGGAAAATTTATTAAGAAGATAAGTAACTAAGTAAATTCAAAAGTTTAAAAAGAAATTAAGTTTTTCCAAACTATTTCAATGAATTTATCAGAAGTTAAATTCAATTTTAAAAGTTAAATTAACAAGAAAATTCAAGAAAAATTTTCACAAGCCTAACGGTGAGTATATCTGTGTTGAGAAAATACAAAAATAATCAGATGTATTCTCTAAAAATACACAAAAAATATATAATTTGTAATCAGTAGTATATAACTAACTACAAAAACAACAAGTTCTACAGACTATATGGTACAGACCATATACAGTAAAATGAAAAAACAAACAGTATAAAGTTTATTAACAATTTTAAACTTTACACAACAACAATATGATTACTAGTTACTAATAAGTATATCCAACGCTCATAGTAAGTTAAGATTAAAATAAAGTTAAGTTAAGGTGATAAGTCAATAGCAAAATAATTTAGAATACGAATTTAAGGTTATATGTAAATATCTATGTTGAAGTAAAAAGTTAAATTAAAGTTTAATTAAAACAAGGGTTAAGGCCAAAAAGATCACATAAGCATCATTGAAGATGATGCTGATGTGTGTGCATGTATAGTGTGGGTATGTGTAAAATAAATAATATGTGTGGTAAAACAGATAATATACAATATAAAATGAATATCAATATCCTGCCAAAAAGACAGGACCAAAAATAGAATAATAATAAATATATTTAATAATAAAGAATAAATTTAATAGTCTTTATAAATTTAATATTATGTCCACTGTGAAAAAAAATACAGGGTTCCTTATGTATCACGGAACCCTAAAAAAAAAACAGTGGGTGTGTGCTGTAACGTTACCTGCCTCTTACACGTGTCCGTTACGTAACCTGAACCAATTCTACCCCGGGCCCAGACGGGTAAAAGTACTGAGAGAGTTGAATATGAAAGACGGCACAAAACAAACACCAAATACTGGACACACAGACCCAGGAAGAGACACCAGATGCCAGACCAGACGAAACCACGTTTATGGGCGCCAATTGTTACGGGTGAAATTGAAATAAAAAAAAGATTTTCCGTGACAATATATATTAAACAAAAAAATGGGGGTCGTGGGCAGAAGGCCGTACGGTCTGATCTAGCCTCTTGGTGTCAAGGTGGTGGTATCTAAAGGGCTTTAATCCGCGTGGGAACTTAGCTGAGGATCCAGGTGTCTAGCACGTGGCGGATGCGAGATAGGGCTCCAACTCCTGGAAGCTTCTCCGTCACCGCTGCGTCCGTTCGTCGTAAATAGATCGTCTCAGAAAAAAATAAATCCCCGTCCAATGACTATCAGCACTCTGAACTCCAGCTAGATATAAGTCCTTTTTAATTGGTGCCGCGAATGCTGTAGTTGGCGGTGTTTCGTGCCCCAAATCAAGTTCCGTGATACACGGGATTAAAATATAATTACTATAACGACTACATTCATTCCAAGAAGTACCATATATATACATTTCTTTCCTCTTTTTTAAACTTTTGACAACTATAAACTAAAGCGTAAAGATAAGAAATCCAGAAATCAAAATAAGAAGATATTATATCAATAATCAATACATTATGTAATATAATATTAGAAATTTACTGTATTTTCATTATTAAAAACTAAATTATTATTTTTCAAAGATTTAAGACGAAAGTAAAATCGATCTACGAACTAAGTATTAAAGCAAGGCTGACGCCGTTAGTAAGGACGTGCGCCGATAGATGGCGCTTTAAGCCTCGAAAAATGACTAAATAATTAATTATACAAATCATAGATGACGCGAGTAACGCCAAAATAATCGATTTTATGGAAAGGGAATGTAACTACGTTACATATCCCCCCCTGTTACCGAAGGATTTTGAGTGCTCTAAGGAAAAATCCTGAAATAGCTATTAAGCTACATATAAAAAAAAATTAGTGCCTTGGAAAAAAGAAATTCACCAAATTATCAAAATGAAGAATTAGGAAAATAAAAAATTTTGAACTGGAAGATAGTGCTAGTCTAGTGTTTACACGCATAAAACCGACAAACTTTTCACACCATACTACATTCACCTATATTCATACGTCATCATACATACAAATTGCACATCACATACATACTTCAACTTTCATATTGCATCTGGTCATAAACAGTGTGACTCGAGACGCCCTAACACACGAGTATTGTTCTCCGTAACAGAGGTAGAACAACACAAGTCGAAGCTAAAACGTTACTAAAGAGATAACGAACAGCAAAAAAAACGCGAAACTACTAGCCTTCCAACAAAGTAACACACCACTTTAATAGTTTTGACTGCATAAGAAAGACCCCTTATTAAAGAAAAGAATCCAAAAAAATATCCTAGGTGGATAGAGCGCAGCCAATCCAAAGTAGTATAATAGTATTTGCAGCAAAAGAAAGACCCTTTATAATAGAAATAATCCAAAAAAATATCCCGAGATGGATAAAGTGCTGCCTAACTAAAGTATACACCTACACAACTCCTTAACAGTGAGAGCTGGTATAATATTCCTAATCAAAACTAAGGCTAGTAGCCTTCCAACAAAGTAACATACCACTTTAATAGTTTTGACTGCATAAGAAAGACCCCTTATTAAAGAAAAGAATCCAAAAAAATATCCTAGGTGGATAGAGCGCAGCCAATCCAAAGTAGTATAATAGTATTTGCAGCAAAAGATAGACCCTTTATAATAGAAATAATCCAAAAAAATATCCCGAGATGGATAAAGTGCTGCCTAACTAAAGTATACACCTACACAACTCCTTAACAGTGAGAGCTGGTATAATATTCCTAATCAAAACTCCATACTCCAATTCAGTCATTTTAAGCAAAACAAATTTTATTTTTCCAGACATTGAGAAATAAATTTAAAAAAATTTAAAGATTTTCCCAAAGTTAAGTAAGTTGTCAAAAGGAAAATTTATTAAGAAGATAAGTAACTAAGTAAATTCAAAAGTTTAAAAAGAAATTAAGTTTTTCCAAACTATTTCAATGAATTTATCAGAAGTTAAATTCAATTTTAAAAGTTAAATTAACAAGAAAATTCAAGAAAAATTTTCACAAGCCTAACGGTGAGTATATCTGTGTTGAGAAAATACAAAAATAATCAGATGTATTCTCTAAAAATACACAAAAAATATATAATTTGTAATCAGTAGTATATAACTAACTACAAAAACAACAAGTTCTACAGACTATATGGTACAGACCATATACAGTAAAATGAAAAAACAAACAGTATAAAGTTTATTAACAATTTTAAACTTTACACAACAACAATATGATTACTAGTTACTAATAAGTATATCCAACGCTCATAGTAAGTTAAGATTAAAATAAAGTTAAGTTAAGGTGATAAGTCAATAGCAAAATAATTTAGAATACGAATTTAAGGTTATATGTAAATATCTATGTTGAAGTAAAAAGTTAAATTAAAGTTTAATTAAAACAAGGGTTAAGGCCAAAAAGATCACATAAGCATCATTGAAGATGATGCTGATGTGTGTGCATGTATAGTGTGGGTATGTGTAAAATAAATAATATGTGTGGTAAAATAGATAATATACAATATAAAATGAATATCAATATCCTGCCAAAAAGACAGGACCAAAAATAGAATAATAATAAATATATTTAATAATAAAGAATAAATTTAATAGTCTTTATAAATTTAATATTATGTCCACTGTGAAAAAAAACACAGGGTTCCTTATGTATCACGGAACCCTAAAAAAAAAACAGTGGGTGTGTGCTGTAACGTTACCTGCCTCTTACACGTGTCCGTTACGTAACCTGAACCAATTCTACCCCGGGCCCAGACGGGTAAAAGTACTGAGAGAGTTGAATATGAAAGACGGCACAAAACAAACACCAAATACTGGACACACAGACCCAGGAAGAGACACCAGATGCCAGACCAGACGAAACCACGTTTATGGGCGCCAATTGTTACGGGTGAAATTGAAATAAAAAAAAGATTTTCCGTGACAATATATATTAAACAAAAAAATGGGGGTCGTGGGCAGAAGGCCGTACGGTCTGATCTAGCCTCTTGGTGTCAAGGTGGTGGTATCTAAAGGGCTTTAATCCGCGTGGGAACTTAGCTGAGGATCCAGGTGTCTAGCACGTGGCGGATGCGAGATAGGGCTCCAACTCCTGGAAGCTTCTCCGTCACCGCTGCGTCCGTTCGTCGTAGATAGATCGTCTCAGAAAAAAATAAATCCCCGTCCAATGACTATCAGCACTCTGAACTCCAGCTAGATATAAGTCCTTTTTAATTGGTGCCGCGAATGCTGTAGTTGGCGGTGTTTCGTGCCCCAAATCAAGTTCCGTGATACACGGGATTAAAATATAATTACTATAACGACTACATTCATTCCAAGAAGTACCATATATATACATTTCTTTCCTCTTTTTTAAACTTTTGACAACTATAAACTAAAGCGTAAAGATAAGAAATCCAGAAATCAAAATAAGAAGATATTATATCAATAATCAATACATATGTAATATAATATTAGAAATTTACTGTATTTTCATTATTAAAAACTAAATTATTATTTTTCAAAGATTTAAGACGAAAGTAAAATCGATCTACGAACTAAGTATTAAAGCAAGGCTGACGCCGTTAGTAAGGACGTGCGCCGATAGATGGCGCTTTAAGCCTCGAAAAATGACTAAATAATTAATTATACAAATCATAGATGACGCGAGTAACGCCAAAATAATCGATTTTATGGAAAGGGAATGTAACTACGTTACATGGGCACATGGAGAATCAAACGAGGATCATTTTTAGTGAAGAAACCCAAAATAAAAAAAATGCACATATGATCTTTGCAAGGCGCAGCGACGATATCAGAAATTAATGTGCTCACATAACTAATTAATGTAAGCCATTTTGACATACATACGCATGATTCACTACCTTCTCAACGCGAGTCTTTTTCATACACACAAATTTTGTTTCATTCAAAAACCCATATATATAGTAAGACGAGTAGACGAAGTACCTATAATATTATAACATACCCAATTATTATGACGTGTATACCAATATTATTTATAATATAGAAATGTCAATAAAGTAATAAAGTAATGCAAGTATCAATGCATTTTACTTAACTATATTAGCCCGGCGAGTACCTTTGAGTGCGTGAGCCGAGCGTCTTGCGCGCGTCCGCCCGCCTGGCGCGCTGTCTACAGTTCCGACAAGCCCTCAGGCCCTCCAGGCGGCGCCCTCAACGCCAATTTTTGTTCCTAAATTCTTCTGTATACTATTTAAAATATTCTAATCTTCCAAATGAAATTAAAATACCAGAAAAAGAAAAGGTGAACTATTTCAATTTCGGCATTCTTATGACTTTTAATGTAGGTATGACAAATTTATATAAGTAGTAAAAATTACATTTATCAAACAGTCCGAAACACTATTTACAGAAGTTTTGTATCGAAGTGAGACACGATCAGTCAAGTACGATAGCTGTTGGCGCCTGCAGTATATTTCAAGCCTTTCTCTTTATTGATTTCCAATAAGGCGTTATACGCCATCAAATTTTTCTTATCCTTATTTTATAAAGGATGAAGGTATTTTTATATCAGTGCAGCGCTGCCATACATAGTTAAGTGGCGCGGTGCTACGTGCCCACTACTCCGTTCTACAAGCCGCTACGTGACCGCTACGTGCGTGCTACGAGCCTCTACGCAGGACGTAGGGAATAATAGTGCCAATAGTGGGAACATAAAACATTTTGTATGTGTGACGTGAACGTCCAACTGAGGTACAGTTATTGCCGGCGACCTCCGCGCCCCGACGGTTAGCTCCTCCGTCCCAGCTCAGATGGACACTGTCACGCCGAGTTAAACAAACAAATAGTTGCTTTTTCTAGTGTTTAAGAGCTACGAATCTCCTATTATTATTATTGTTGTACTCAATATTATTATTTCAACTTTCATGTGCTACCTTAAAGATAAAAAGGTATCGCTCTTGCACAATATTGTACAATGCATTCCGCTTATCCCGCGAGAAATAGTGAGACAGATCCTAACGTAATAAAAAATCTGAAAGGATAGCGCGGCAATAATGTGGAGTGAGTGCACCTCACCTAAGTGGTGCAGGGGCGGCACTAGCCAGCAGCTCCTCGCTCTATAGACAACAACTGCGGCACAGCACTGCAACAGCACCTGATACGGAGGTCAATGCAAGATATCAATAGTATCGCCAATAATTTGATTAAAGTAGATAAATATTGACATACACCGACAGACAATAATAGGCTAGACGACAATTTTTTTTTATTGCATGAATGAATTATATATACCTATTATATAAATAACCTATTTTAGTACCAATAGTGTGCATTTATTTTTTTATTGTATTTAAATTTGGAACACATTTTCACACATTTCACAGAACACACACAACAACGTCACAATTTTTCACTCCATATTTTTTTTTTCTCAGATAATATATTGTATTAATTCTGTAAATTATCAATTATTATATTATTTTATACCGCTAGTCTAGCTTTATTTTATTATTAGAAGACTTCAGACTCTTCTGTAATAATGCCGATAGATATTCGATCTATACAAAATAATTAGGTATTATAACTTGATAAAAGTAAAAGGAATTAGGAATTTAAATATGTGTATAATATAAATGTATTAAATATATTTCCGTTGTCTGGTAACCGTAACACAAGTTCTTCGAGAACTTACCACGGGAACAGATTGACGTGGTGTGAAAAAGTTCATAGATAAAAAAAATGTAGTTTTGCATTTTGAAGTTACAAAAAAGTTGAAATATTTTTTTAAAAACATTTATATAAAAAAACCTACATTTGTGCATATGGCCATGCATTTCCTAGCAACATTACTAGCGTGTGACGTCACCTACTAGTACGACTTCTATATGGGGCGTTTTCACGAGACTCACAAAAGTGCCTCAAACAATCCGCAATATCTTCAAAAATATTTTCTTTTAGAATACTATTCCTTTTTTAAACTGTCTTATTTTTCGGTGCAGTATTAATTTATGTAATAATCAAATACAGAAAAATACCGTACTCGTAACATAACTCTCGACAAATTCCCCGCGATAAATTTAAGCGAATCTTCGGAAACGGTTCGACAGAAAAAAATTGTGAAGAGCGTCATTTAGGAACATTTGGATGCGATACAATTTTCCTCTGAACCGATAATGGCTGCCCCGAGTTCCCCGCAGGGGAGGAGTGCCCTGTACGGAGCTCAGAACCTCAATTTTCGTATTTAAAGTAGACTTTCATTTTACTTTGATTGTATTGTAAGTGAAGCGATTCGTTATCATAAACTGATTTTATGACGTTTCGACCAATTAAGAGGCGTCAGACGTTTCTTTAACGTTTGCGAGAATACCGTATATATATTGTTGCAGGTTTTATTTAGCAGAATTGACCCTCTGAGTTCTGACGAGTCGTAATTGTTTTTCAATCGGGAATCACTTTCAATCTTAGCGCTACTTAAGTATAGACGCAATTGTTATAATCAGCAGACATCTGGTTAGTCATATGGTGCACGTTTTAAAAATTGAATAAAACATTTTAAACTATAATATTGTACTGTGTAATCCAACGCTGTACTCTTTCTTCATACGATAAATGAATAAACACTTGTGGTTTACCGTAAATATTCAAAGTAGTAATTATATACGTAATTGTATTTATTCATTTATTAAGTAAATAAAATACATTTCTTATTTTCTATGGCACATTATTATAGAGTAATACAATAATATCTTAACTACAGTACGATTTATTGAACATCTGAGTTAGATAACTGAATACCTGTATTTCACACAACAGCGCTCTTTGTTTTACAAATATAAAGGCATGGTATTTATAGTGGTTAACTCATGTCGAGTCATTTAGTCCGTATATGAAGTGGTCCACATACTTGACTTCCCCATGGCTCTGACTGTCCTATGGATGGATGGATCCTATGGATCTACACTTCCATGAGAAAACATAATTTCTGTCTCAATTTAGACCTTATTATGAAGCACGGCTTAGAACGAGTCTAAAGAAAACCCTAGGTTTAGATGCGCGAGGGTTTTCTTTACCTAAATCTTGTATTATTTGAAACAGTCGTTTAATATCAAAACTTTAAACTGGTTCAGTTCTGGAATCTGGAGTATGGATTTTTTGAGCGGGTCAGTGCGGGTGTGAATGACGACATCGGCTCATTAATTAATCATCCCCTGAGAATGAATCTATCGTTAGCCGGCGCGTTACGTCATCGCTCTGACGTTTAACGACTCGTTAGACAAATGACTTTTGATACAAAAAATAATTGGCACGCTCAAGAGCTCTATTGTGTAGGTACAGCGACTGTGTCCAAAAGAGAGGAATTAAAAAAGGGATCTAGCTATTAAATATGAAAAAACTTTTTGTAAGTTGCCTCAAAATGTAGGGACTATGTGTTCATCAAAAAGTGTCAATGCTTTATACCTATTGGTACTTTAAAACAAAAAAATTAGAAGCCAAAAAAACTAAACCATTGCTACCACATTATTAAGATAACCAGATAGTTATGATTTATCATCATCACGTTCATGTAAGTATTACCAGGGGCGTGCGCTCCTTGTAGGCAGAAATGCAGTGCTTTACTTGTCATTCACAGATATTTTAATAAAACGTTCGTACGTTTTAGATGACTTTAATTAATAGTAAATAAATAAATTAAAAAATATAATAACTTAAAAACGCCTAATATTTTATAAACAGCAACTCATCTCATGCCGTTGCGTTCTGCAGGACATATCATCGCATGTATGTGTAATTTTCATACTTCGCAAACGCACACACCCATGAATATCGACATGATTATATAGCGGTAACTCATGCGGCAGGCGATGGCCTTCGCCTGGCGTGGGCGCCCGTGGCGCGAGCTTGGTACTACAACGAGTTCTATGATTGTCTGTATAATGTTATTTACTGAGAAAACTTACTAGATGGCACTATACGTGGAAATTATAAATGACACTATTTTCAGAGAACGAACATAACCAAACATAACTAAGTATATTATTATCTACGTACTAACGTAGTATATTATTATCTCTGTGCTATAAAGATAAATTGTTAAATAAGCGCCCATAGCGCCGCCTGCGCGTTGCGTCGTCGTTTTAACTAGGCCGCCATCTATCGTGAATTGACGATATTTAATTTGAAGAGTCCCGTAGTGCCGATGTACTTTATCAATTCAATTTTTAAAAAAGAGGGCGTTGTATGAATAAAATATTGATATAAATTCATATTTTATTCAGTAATCATTGAAAATTTTGAAGAATTAAACTAAATAAATCAATGACGTAAAACAAAACAAGTTACATGGCGGTTTAATTGTGCTTTTAATGTGATTTACTTTTACATGGTTCACAATGCTTACTCGTAGCGACATCTTTACGTACTGAGCATGTACTTCATTTTCCAATGTATGAAACTGACCAGACATGGTTCGGCTATCCGATCGCTTCCGAAAACCGCCGAACTGGCTTGTCGGAAATTATTCGTTGCCTATAATCCGAGTAAAAATAATAAGCCGCGAATCTAATACATCGACGTATGCACATTATGCATTTTTGTTTAGTAAGGTTTTATTTGTTTAAATAGAAGAAACTTTTTGTGTTTCGCGGGGGCCATATTGCATATTTCATGTGATAAGCATTGTTTACAATTTAATCGCTCCAGTTTATTTATAGTTTTCTTAAAAGATTTTTCATTTTAACATTTGGAAGTGTGTACATTTAACAGTTTATTACTGAGTTTATATAATAATTGTAGTGATTTGCTTTTACTAGTGCGTTTGTTGATTTTTTTTAAATGTTATTTGATTGTGAAGTTTGCGTTGAAAATGTGTGTTTATTAAAAATTAAAAATAACAAGTTCTCACAATTGTCATTCAGTAAAAAGATTCAAATTCTGTCTAAAGGTAGGTGTGTACCCGAGTTACAACAATCAAACCAGCAAAAAAATAATGTAACTCGAAAATTTCATGTTAAAAGTTATGAAACGTATAACTGGCTGTGTGGTTGTGTACACACAATTAAATTATTCTGTTTTCCTTGCATATTATTTAGTAATTTACATCGGGATATAGTAATCTCAAGTAACCGCAACCTTGAATATGTGAAAATTGAAGCTAACTGACTGGTGAGTAGTTATAATATTTTAAAATATGCTTATTATTTTACTTATTAGAATTTCTTCCGCCGCGACGATCGATCGCTGTTTTGTCTGCGTTGTCGTAGAAGATGTACATGAATAGTAGTACATCTAAGACTTGCTCTGTTGGCATGGTTTCGACTTAGAGATCCGTCGCTTGGCTGTAACTATGCTAAAAATCTATATACTAAGGCGGGTCAATAAGTCCGTGACTTTTTGAATTTCTAACCTCCTTACTGAAAAAGCAACACTACTCCTGTCAACAGGCATCTGTCAGTTGACTCCTATCAAAATTTGAACTTGCTGCGTCAGTTAGTTTGTGTTTTACAGCTATCTTTATCAGACTATCCAGTAACTTAAGGAAACAATGGAAAAAAGTGAATTTCGTGTGCTTATTAAGCATTATTTTTTGCGAAAAAAAACCATTACCGAGACCAAGGCTAAGCTTGATAAATATTATGGGGACTCTGCACCATCGATTTCAATGGTAAAAAAGTGGTTTACTGAATTTCGTTGTGGCCTTACAAGCACTGAAGATGCCGAACGTCCTGGACGCCCAGTTGAGGTCTCTACATCCGAAACAATCGAAAAAATTCACGATATGGTGTTGGCCGACCGAAGATTGAAAGTGCAAGAGATTGTGGAAGCCATAGGCATCTCGCATGGCTCAGTGGTTTCAATTTTGAATGATCACTTGGGCATGAGAAAGCTTTCCGCAAGATGGGTGCCGCGTTTGCTCACAGTCGACCACAAACGCAATCGTGTAACAACTTCACAGGAAGGTTTGGCGTTGTTTAATTACAATATGGAGGAGTTTTTTAACCGTGGACGAAACATGGATCCATCACAATACACCAGAGATCAAACAACAGTCAAAACAGTGTGTTTCTAAGGGTGAATCGGCGCCAAAGAAGGCCAAGGTGGGTTTGTCAGCCAATAAAGTTATGGCGACTGTTTTTTGGGATGCACGTGGGATAATCCACATTGACTATCTTCAAAAGGGAAGAACAATTAATGGGGAATATTATGCCAACTTATTGGACCGCTTCAATGAGGATTTGAAAAAAAACCGACCTCATTTGGCCAAGAAAAAAGTTCTTTTTCACTAAGACAATGCAAGGGTGCACACATGTGCAGTTGCCATGGCAAAAATCCATGAATTGGGCTATGAATTGCTCCCACATTCACCCTATTCTCAAGATTTGGCTCCGAGTGACTACTTCTTGTTCCCAAACCTGAAAAAATGGCTCGGTGGAAAAAGATTTGACTCCAATGATGAAGTCATCTCGCAAACAAAGGCCTATTTTGAGGACCTCGACAAATCATATTTTTTGGAAGGGATAAAAAAATTGGAGAAACGTTGGACAAAGTGTATAGAGCTCAAGGGGGACTACGTTGAAAAATAAAATGATTTATTTATCAAAAAATCTGTGTTTTATTCCAAAAGTCACGGACTTATTGACCCGCCCTCGTACAAAAAAGTTTTTGTGACCGCGTACTTCGCCGCATACCCAGTGTCATAATCCTGTGCACGCCACTGAGTATTACAGATAATTGAAGTAGATCGGTTTTGTCGTAGCCCATGCCTAGACACAAAATATAGTCGTCTCCACTAACCCCGATGTCGTTTGTATTAATATTCATAGAGCGCGGGCGAGCGCGGGGAGCGGCGGACCGCGCGGGAGGAGCATTTAAATTCATCTCGCTAACGCTGAGGCAAATCAGAAGTAAAATATTCAAATATTGACTGCATTAATACAACTGTGGTGGACCACTAATTGACATAAATACTCACAGTGAATACTAATATAGTGATTGATAACATTTCACTTCGACGTTTAATAGGTCAGTAAGTGTTTTAAAAATAAATAGAATTAGATTATTATTTAAAAATAGAATAGATTGAGTAGATAAATAGTTAAAACTTCAGCCAAATCTAAAAGGAAGGAAGGAAGGAATCATTTAGAAAATAAGTTTTATTTCATACTTTTTGTGCATTTTTACTAAGTAAGTTTTTAGTAAGTCGGTTTAATTTTTTGTTTAAAATAATAATAACTTTTCCATTTTAAGTGATATTTGTTAAATTGATAATACCACATTTTAAGAACGTTTAAAATAAAGGATCGAATGTATAATTGAATACGCGCCAAGCTTCCATTAGGTATTGTATATAAGATAATGATGATAATTACTGTATGTTACATAATGGCATATTCTTGCAGTTCTTTAAACAATGTCGAAATTCCGAAACGCGTATCTTTAAAGACTGAGGAAAGAGGAGTTCCGTTCAGTGCTTTTGGATCCAGGGTATACCTTGGTGCAAAATCTTACTTTTTGTTACCATATGATTGGGTTACTTGATAAAAAGTCGAAATCACTATATGTGTCTATATAAATTTTGAGGAGTCCCCTCGATTCCTCATGGATCCCATCATCAAGTCACCACTTTTGTGAAAACCCTTTACAACAAAAAAATAATTTTGAAAATCGGTCAACAGACGGCGGAGTTATCGTTGAACCGACTTCCAGAAAAGGAGCCGAACGCATACGCCTCCTTTTCTGGAAATCGGTGCAAAAGTAGGAAAACTCTGGACTACGTAATATTAAGTTACTCTATTTCATAATATTATGTAGGCCGTAAGCCATTTATCATCTAGGCTTAAGATTATCACGCAAAATGCTTTATAATATACAGATATAGCGTTTATTAATGTCACTTAGAAAAAATTACTAATAATAAGCGGGACACGATGATAATTTATCGTCGCGGCGTCGGGTCGCGTGGGGTCGGGATTAGTTCGGGTCCATTTGTCAGCGCGCCCCGGGGCCCACCGTCCTCCGCCACCTTACTTTTGACAATATCGCCCGCTAATTAAATTATCACGGACTTGTTTTATCCCGCCGCGGATTTTGGGTTAACTTATATAAAACAATTTTAAATTTGTTCGTTTTTAGATTAGGACATGGCTGACCGAGAACTTTCGGAACTTCACACAAAATACCATTATGGTTTGTATGTTAATATTTATTTATTTATTTATTCTTTATTAGACTCACCAATAGTAAAAGACACATGCACTGATGTGTATGCTACTTATAGACGTGTACAACATTCATAAACAATGGTAAGTATTTAATATAATATTAATCAATAATTACCTCACATTAAGTACGACAATCAAGAAACTTACTGCTCGTTTATTTATAAAAAGATTTGCTCCGGTGAATATTGCTTGAGCTACAAACATAAACTCTCTCCGCGGTTATAATGGTCGTTTTATCGCCGCCGCTGAGTGTCTCTCGTAAACTGTGCGATAACCCACCTTTACCATTAACTGCAGGGGGGTTGGGTTAGGAGGGGAAGGTCGCGCGACACGCGACAGACTACAACCACGACACAAAACTCGGAGCTAAACTGTTCCAAATAGCAAACAACTGCTAACTGCAGCAATGTACCTCAGAAGCAACAACATAATCGAAACCAGTCTGCTGGTTAATAGATGGTTGTGCATTACCTTATCCAAAGGTACATTGACATAGTGAAGTGCAGAGTAATCAAAAGATTGAATTTAAAAAAAAACGAAAATAAAAGTTGCAACTTGCAACTGCTCTGTAACCATAGCTGTAACACTCGCCTTCATAATAAAATGTCAAGTGAATTTTAGTGGACATAATTTTTATAAATTTTGGAAATTAAAGCTGTCATCATGATGAATGTGGAAAGTTATTACATTACAGCGGCGTGACCATGACGTAGCGTTACCATCACAATTCGGCGTGGCACACCAGACATGACATACTTCTACAGACAATACATTTTAGCCAAAATAAAGTAATCATGACAATTACAAGTTAATAATATGCGTTTTATTGTTACAACTAAAGAATTACCATTAGGGGGATTTTCTGAAACTGAATAAAGATTTTTAAGATATAATAATTCGCGTGTTGCATGCTGCAGCGCGCTGGGTTGCCGCACGCTACAGCACCATTACTGTATACTGTGTAATGTAGACTGCACTGGGCACATTATATAAATATCCTGTCCTCTTCTCTTATCTAAATCTCATCTAATATAAAAATGGATTGCAATTCCAATGTCTCGCTAAACTCGAGAATCAATGAATCAATTTCGCTAATTTTGGTCTTTAAACGACGCGGAAGTTCAGGGAAGGTTTAAACGGTGAGATATTATTACGTAGGAAAAATTGCGGGCAAAATACTAAATACACCGTTTGAATTTTCCCAACTGTTCACTGTGTTCAATTTGTCACTTCGCTGTCAAATATTTATAGCTGCGTTCAGTTTACCTGTTTAGTTTAGTTTAGTTTATAAAAAAATCGGCGTAAATGTACGAGTGTTGGTGTTGATTGTAGTGTACGTGTGACGTAGGTGTAAGTGACAGGTGTAGTTATTTATTCCAGTTTATAGTTAAGACAGAACAACGTAGTGTATAGCTAGTATTTTATATTATTTAATATATCGTAACGGTTTTTGTGATTTGTGATACTAAACTAAATTCTTATCGGGGAAATTTAGAGGACAAAGTGTATATTTCGTCTGAATGGAAAAAAGCTGTTCATTTATTTGTACGAAACTAGTCACGTCCATCGACCATGTCGCGAAAAGTTTTGAAGCGAATTAGTAAACTATGCGCACCAATACATACTTATTTATAGAATTGACCGCATGCGACATTTTGGTATAAGATACATTTCTGGCCTCATATTTGCCCAAACAGACCACGCACTTATACAATAACAGTAAACTTATATTTACGATTTCAGAGAAAGCGGTAATTTTGGAGCCCAGAACTGTAAGTCCTATTATTCAAATAAGCTTCTGCTAGGGACTTAAGTATATATTAAATTTATATTTTCTCTAAGAGCATTTTATGTTTTTTCTGGGAGGGTTTTATGTCAAACGCAGAACCGGCGGGAGGCGTCGCGTTGTCCGCTGGGCCCGGGGGGGACTAACCTTTGTTTTTTCCCGAAATACATACTACTTAAGTAATTCGAAAAAATATACGGTTACATACTTCGTAAGCCGCCTCGTATTACAGAAAAGGTACAAGGAGTTTTCCACGAGTAAGAAAATATGCAAATTTCTAGATAAACACCCCACGCACCTCCTACGTTTGTCGTGTGACCGTATTCCGCTCTCTCCGTATTGCAACTTTCAAGGGAAAATTGTTTGAACCTTCGTTATTTTTTTTAAGATACGTAAAGAAATTATGTAGTTTAGATTCTTTACTACCACGACATATAGTAGCATCGGTTTTTTTTCTTTGTAAAATAGCCTATTTCAGTAGCAATAGCAATGTTCCGAGTTAACGAGGTTGTAGGACGAAGCGCATGTCACACTCGTGTCCCGTCACACGTGAATGTCACGGCGGCGAACGTTTGGCTCCGGAATTATCGTTATTTTATCGCCCGCCCTGGACCGGAGCCCGATAACTAGTAGCGAAAATAAATGGCATCTCGTCTGCATATGCGCATATCAAATTCTAACCCATAGGTAGGCGCGTCCATAAATGTGAGGAAACACCTGCCCTAGCAAAGACAGCACACACACACACACACATACACACATGTTGTCGAAGCTCCCCGACAAGTTGGTACGCAATACCAACTGCAACGGGCAACAAGGGACCCGGAGCTACCGTCACACTACTACAGCTTATCTCCTAGCACTAGATGATGCCCGCGACTTACAATTTCCATACTACCCGCGACTAAGCGTTCATTTTGACGCGATAAAAAGTAACCTATGTCCTTTCCGGTGGTCTACTCTATATCTGTACCAAACATCGATATCGGTCCAGTAGTTTCGGAGCCTATTCAATGCAAACAAACATACATACAAACAAAAAAAACTTTCCCTCTTTATATTATTATATTAGTATAGAAGTGTAGATAACGTGTGTGAGGTCGTCACAGTCGCTGCAAAACGGCCGTAACCTTGACTCAGTTCTACCCCTACCCTCATTTGCATGAGTACATGGTACAACTGAGTCAAGGGTAGTATCGCTACGACCCTTGACCGTGACGTCACCACGCTGACGTCGCAACTCTTTATATTACCGTTTTACTTGTTTTAATTCACATATTACATAAATTAATGTAAATATTTTAACTAAAAGGTGGCCTCGCGCGAGTTTCTTACGCCGCACCGGTTCTTCTCTTCGCTGTAAATCTTACTGTAAATAATTTATTAAGTAACTTTAATGACTTAAATTTCAGCTTTAAATAAAATTTAATTTCAAACTTAAAAGTCACACGAAGGATCAATCATTGATGACGTTGAATGTACGATGCTACCAAAAGCGAGAGGATTAAAAGTTTTAGTTCGTGTGTCGAGTTGTCGACGTCGGAGAGCGTGTGGAGGACCTAAACTCCTTGACGCGACGCGACGTGAATATGACACGACGTGAGATTGATTTTCGTGTCGCGGTAACTGAAATTTGCTGTAGCTCGGTGGTTACTGAAATCTGAACTAAATATTACACTGAAACTTTTAACAGTTAAGTGTTTACCGAACAGTAGTAATGACAATTATACTTGACGGATTACGTGGTCCTGTAAGGTCCTGTAAGGTCCTAAATGCGGTCTTTAAAGATACACATACTAAACATACTTTATACGTCAAATATTTCTTTTGCTGAAGTCGTTTTACTAATTAATACGAAAAGAACTCTTGCTCTCGCATAATTCTTTATTAGATGTTTAGACGTTAAGCGTCAGTTCACACCGCGACGCGTCGCGGCGCGGTATTTTCAAGATACCGATTTAAAATTGAACTTTATTACAACAATATACACAAGAAGATATACGTTTTATTGCAAGATTTAGAATTTCGAGCTGCACCTAAATGTGTAGTACTCAGGTGTAGCGAATGAAGTTTTCGTTAAAATGCCACGCCGCGTCGCGTCTCGGTGTGCGCCGACCCCAAAGTTCAGTGTAGGAATTTGGAAGCGCCAAACTAATGAATAAAGTCAGTTTGACACCGGGACATAATATATTACAGCTGATCCTAATGGAGGCCCTCAGCTGTTTAATTAGGCGGCTACAATGCCGGGTAAGCTGATAAAAATACACGGATTGCCCTCCCACTACCCACTACCCACTATCCACCACCCATGAGTGTCCACTACCTATACTCTGAGATAATCGAGTGAACCGAGCTCAGCTCTTAGAGCTTTAAAAATGACTATAAAATATCTCCATGAAGAACAAACACAGATGCGGGCAAGCTTTTTAAGCGTAAACCTTTTATTAAAACCTATCAAGTGCGAGTCAGACTCGCGCACGTAGGGTTCCGTACCATTATACCAATATTTTTCATGTTTACTAATTATTTCGTTATTTTTGTACGAAGTTTTCCAAGTAAGTGCATTTTACAATTGGGCGTCTATAACTCCTAAACTGACAAAGTTATGTGAGCCATTATAGTTTTCTTTTAAAGTTCATCACATCTACTATCATTATTTTTTCTTTTTTTTTCAGATTTTTCGAGCCGGCCGTTTAGCTTTTTGAGGGGGGCGGGGTGGGCTATTTTAACAAAAATGCGCCTTATGGTTGAATATCTCCCAAACGGATACTTAAATAAAAAAATCGTCTTAGCAATCTCACAATGTTTCTAAAAGACCTTAGCCCCACATATGGGGTAGACGCGAGAAAAAAATCACCCCCACTCTACGTGTAGCATTTTTCGACGTGGTAAATACACATATGCAAAGTTTCATCTATCTAGCGCTAATCGTTTGGGTGGTTATCCGAAGACAAACGGACGGACATAACGAAATCATAAACGTTCCGAGACGTAAACTATGGAACCCTAAAAACTCTCAATTACGTTTGCTTTTATCTGGAGAAGATATAAACTTATAAAGTATAGGTTTTATGTTATATTGTAAGGGCCAAAATTGGCAAAAGCGTCTTTAATCTTCATACGAATATTATGAAAAATTAGCTATCGTTCAAATCTCGAGTTCAAAGTTCGAGAGTAGTACGATGATTTTTTATGGAAATAACAACAACTGCGCGCAACTGCCGATATTTAACGACTCTTCATAATATACGTATCTAATATCTATTTTAGAAAATGTAGGAATACAACAAAGCCTAAGTACTGTAAAGCTTAACTAAGGCATAGTTTTCACAATTCTACGTTTACGTTAGTTAGCTACTTATTTCGGCGAAGGCACTAGAAGCACATAATACTGAGTGCTAAGTGTGAGTTTTTATTTTTTTATTTTGTTGGAATTTGTATGTGATTTGACCTAGTTGTCGCGTTTACACCTAGATGGCGCTGTACAAATCACATACAAATTCCTAGTAAACGCCAAACGCGCTCACGGTCGAATGCGAACAGAAAAACTCACACTTAGCATTCGGATAGTGAATAAAATATAATTTGTTTTTAACAATTTTCAAAACTCAACCAGATTTCTTCCACATTTAAACATGAAATATTATACGGTAAAACTATAAAGGGGTCGCGACTGGCGTATGGTATCTGGCAAGTGCTCGCATCTCCGGAGAATAACAAACAACGATAGGTCGCGTGATGAGATGAACTTTTTCAATATGTCATCTTTCTACCCCAGCGGGCTTAGCATGGCGATCCGAAGAAATAATTTTAAAGAAGAAGTATTCTATCCAAAACAGTTCGTTGCAAAATAGTTCTTAATACATGGTAACAAGGTCGTCAATAGAAGCTTACATTTCTAAATAGCCATATTTCTAAAATGGCTGCCGGGAAATATTCTGTTAAAACTAATCAAATTTTCAAGTAAATGACTAAACGTAAAGAAACTATTTGTCTTGGTCCGTCATGATGTGGAGTAGATGACATTATTGTAAGACTATTTGACATTGAAATAAGAAAACGTTTCTACTTTAGCTGTCATAAGAGGCCATTCTGTGAGCTCATGCTCGGGAAGAAAAGAAATGTTGTTTCTCATAACGACGATGCATCGACCTTGCTGCCATACAACTATTTTGCTCTAAATTGTATTAATGTTTCTTCAATCTGTCATTTTGTCGATTCTACGGTGTTCCTAGGGTGCGCATGCTAGGCCCGCTGGAGACCAGAGTTGTACAATATACAGGCTGCGACTGGCGAGGGAACTACTTGGCTGTGGATGTGAAGAATGAAAATAGTCAACGACATATTTAGTTGGTATTCGGTTGCCTCAACAAACTATTAGAGCAACTTTCTGAATATTTAGAACAATTCTTAAAATCGATATGATCGTTTATACGTGATAATTTACGTTGAAGTAATGAAGATAAAACATTCGGCCTTTAATCTTCAAACGGAACGTCTTTCGGAAGCGGAATGAATTAAAATTATCACTTTTAAAGCTAATACATTACATCCTATCATCCTATCACGTTCAATCTTCATTTATCTAATATCATCTATTTTTATATTAATTACTTAAGATTTAAAGATGTTAAAATATATTAATAAAATATAAGCTTCAAGTAGTTCGAAACGCCATAATCGATTTTAGTTTTTTTTTCTTTTTATTCGGCGGTTTAAATTATTTTTTACCTACTCGTGCCAATTAAGACGGCATAACATCGTTTGCTGGGTCAGCTAGGAATATTATAAAAGTTTGACACACCGTACTTAGTGTATTTTTAGAGTTTATGTTCTTGAAATCAATACAACCTTAAATAAGAATTAGAATATAACTCAGCCCATTGATATCCTACACCACCATTTTGTTTATAAACAAAATTAAAAATTTTAAACAACCCCAGTATTGTCAAGCAGTGAACGAGCCGATTATAATGAATAGCTAAGAACACTCTCAATCGTGCCAGCATTTAGAAAAAACGGAAACCGAACCTTTCGTTATGGAGCTCCGATACCACAGACTCACAGTCAGACAGACACATAAAACTTATAACATCCCTGTTTTTGCGTCGGGAGTTAA
Organism: Phengaris arion; assembly: GCA_963565745.1. Lineage (NCBI taxonomy): Eukaryota > Metazoa > Arthropoda > Insecta > Lepidoptera > Lycaenidae > Phengaris > Phengaris arion. The sequence continues at coordinate 23,116,909 of OY751440.1, read as the reverse complement.
AAACGAGCCACAATATGAGACAGACGAATGACGATGTTGTGAACAATGAACGTCGCGTCCGCAGATGAAATCTCGGTGTAATTGGGTTGACCGTTCAGCGCGATAAGACTGCAGAGTTAAATATGGCGGGAGATCAAGATCATATGGTCGGACAGAGGCGGAACAGCAGACTTCAGGCATTAAGCGTTAATTAATTATCGGGGACCTCAGCGCCCGGCGGAAGTGAGTTACCAAAATGCGATTACGTCCCGTCGTGCGTCGCGCTGAAGGATTCACTTTCCTCCGACAATCTCATATAATTAGGTTGAACCGTACTTTTCATAGAATATTATTTAAGAGTTTTACTACGCTACGCTACGCTTTCACACCAAGTAGATTGTATGATCTTTCGATCTCACCTTTAGGATAAAGTATCTTAATGTTTGACCAAAATGAGCAGTAAACTCTTCTACATATATACTCTATCTATATACTCTATCTATAGAATTGTTAGTAACAATTTCTTTTTGGAGTGAGCCACCCTAATCACTTAGAGGTATGAAAAATAGCTTACAACCTTACTGATACCTGGCGAATACACGTCCAGCAGGCACCATTCGCACCCTAGAAACACCGAAGAACCGACAAAATGACATTGAAGAAACAATACCATTCGGAGCAAAATAGGTCTTATTGTAAGGCAGCAAGGTCGATGCATCGTCCTTATGAGAAACAACATTTCTTTTCTTCCCGATCAAATGGCCTCTTTTGACAGCTAAAGTAGAAACGTTTTCTTAATTCAATGTCAAATAGTCTTAAATTAATGTCAAATATTCCACATCATGGCGCTCCTAGACAAATAGTTTCTTTACATTCAGTCATTTACTTGAATATATTTTGTTCGTTTTTGACAGAAGATTTCCTGGCAGTCATTTCAAAAATATGGCTGTTTAGAAATGTTGACTTCTATTGACGACCTTGTTATCACAGAGAACTATTTTGCAACGAAATATTTTGGGTAGAATATTTCTTCTTTAAAATTATTTCTTTCATAAATTCGGTCGCCGTTTTGAAGGTGTTCTCTAACAAACATGTTTAAATATTTTTAGATTGTGTTGTCTAATTGTGGTATTACACTAATGAAATATATCTTAATCCAAACTCCAATCTTACTTTTAAATGTCATTGATATTAATTTGATCAAAATATCTCTTTTCCCTTTCTATTTCGTATGTGTCTATATTTCCTTACCTTGTACATTTGATGAAGTCATCATATTCTTACTGAAAAAATGTATATCATATTGTAGTATTGGTGTGCGCAATGAACGTATACCCGCTAGTGTGTGCCGGGGGCCAATTTTTAGGTACAAGGCGCTAAAGTTACGGAAAATTGTACTCACTTTACTAACATTCTGATTTAGTATCAATCTTATTGTTTTGGTTTTATAATAACGTAAGCTACAAAACTTATTGATTTTTTTTTTCTTAACTTAGTATAAACAGATATACAGAATGCTTGGTTATGCGAGAGAAATATTTAACCCAACATTAGGTTACAATATTACATAAGTAATGGCAGTACGCATATCTAAATGTTCGTAATTTACAGAAAAATAACATGATTAATATTTCCTGACAACTCGCACGTCGCATGGACACCATCACGCTGCCGTACAACGCGTCGGCTTCAAGGTCACGCGCTTGTCGAGTTGTACGGGCGCGCGGTGATGAATTTAAGTATTTTATAGGATAATCTGGTCAAAATTATAGGTCACAAGTTATATTTATTTTTTGAACGAGAATCGAACACTGATTACGCTTCTTGAATATTTTTTTTTGTTAACCGAGCATTCTGTATAAAGATTATAAGTTTAATGATTTTTATTTCTACGTGGATGATGTTCCATAATTTATTTCTATGAAATGTTTACTTGATGAATACTTGGTTTTATAAATTAAACGAACAAATAAAATGAAAAACGTTACAAATAAATTTCACAAAAGTAGCTACGAAGGCGTGCAAGACGTCACCGCTCACCGCTCGTCGCCAGCCGCTGCGCTACAGCCGCGCCGCAGCCGCGCCGCAGCTGCGCTGCTGTGTTCGAGACAGCTCCATTAATTGATGTAAATTTGTATGCAAAAAATTTCGTCGCTGCCGCCCGAGTTCGAGGCAGCGGCCTAACGCCATAACGCGTGGTACTTGACAGATGAATGATGACAGATTTCTAATAACATTCAGCTGATTTATAATAAACAATTTATCATAAACTTTACAAAAGTCGAGTGTTTGTTGGCGATACATTATGGCTGAAAAGAATTTATTTGCTACAATATATTATAAAATGAACGATGTTTTCTGTTTGGTAGTTTGTGAATTATCGTGAATTGTGATTGTAAGTTGTGAACAGTAGACTGTTATAATTTATATTATAACAGTCTAATGTTCATAGCTTGCTATTATTAGTGAATCGTATAGATCATTAAGAATGGAGATTCGAAGAAATTTTATACTTATTATATTATGTAATTTCGTATACTTACGCGAATCTCGCTCATTGCAAATTAAACCGCTTACGGATTGTTCTCGTAAAGAAACCGAAACGTCGGCAATAAACCGACACGTAGTTGTAAAGTCAGTTTTATTTGTAATAATATTATCAGGATTCAGGACATATTATACTGACTAAGAGCGTGGGTGCACTATCCAATGTATTTTATAGCTACCTAGCTTTTGCACGTAAATAAAGTATTTCACGGGAACACTATACTTTTTCGGAGTATAAAGTAGCCTATGTGTTAATCGAGAGCATAAACTACTGCCATACCAAATTTCATCAAAATCCGTTTAGTAGTTTTTGCGTGAAAGAGTAACAAACATCCATCCATCCTCACAAACTTTTACATATTTTATAGCAGTAGCATAGTAAGATAAGACGCACTTATTATAATAGCCGAGCCAGGAAAAACAATTGAAAAAACTTGTACAAATTTTCGAAATGTTTTCTACTAACGTGAGTAAAAATGTTTTGTTGTAAACCGTTACGTTCGCTAAAGAAATTTTGCGTTGGTTTCGCGGGAATTTAACAGTTGACACCGCTTCCAATTATTTTTGGGAGTCCCTGTCTTCCAAAAATTCAACAAACAGTCGTCATCCAAGCAGGCAGCCTCTGCACAAAGCAGCTTTTTTAAATGTTGACGTTGATTTCTGTCACTGCAAAATGGAAAAATTTCCGTATTTTTTTATCATAAAAATCGTACTAAGCGTTGTGTTTTTTTGAAATATTTTCATATAATGTTACACATCATATGCGAGTACTGTAAGGGTTTTTATGTATGGTAAAGTGTGTGTGGATAGATGTTGATTACCGACGATTTTACGCCACAGCTGTTTTAGTATATTAAGGATAGTTTAAAGCTTGCATACCATAGGCTACTTGTGGATTGTGGGCTACTTTTCTGTACGCAGAATAGATAGATCTGCGACTACGGTAACAGAGTCGTGCTTACAATATCTAGTACTATCGGCAATATTTAGTCGTATAACGGCCCGTTTCAATCATTTGACGGTTTTTTGCGATACAAATTTGACGTTTCGAACAAATAGTTATTGGTAGATAGGCTATTGAAACGGGCCATAAGAGTCCTATGCTCGAAATAAAGTTCAAAGGTCATTCATGTCAGCTCGAGTGCTGGCGGGTTCAAGCGTGGGGTCACCGCCCACCGCTTATTGTCAAAGTTCAACAGTTGGCAAATGTCACATAAACTGAAGATATTCCTCCAGCTGCAACATCATTAGATGTTTCACAAAATCCGATCCGTCACATCACGCGGTGGTTTGTGTGGGCGCCGTTGTCAGCTATCATCATCCGCAGAAACGTCACGAGCCGCCGAGTAACGACGGCGTATTAACAGACGCGTGTAACTCGACGCCAAACATAATTATTGGTGACAAACCGCGCCGCTCGCGACGTCACGCGGTTTGCTAATATTATAACGTTGAATACTTTGTCGGAAAAGCCCTGAATCGCTCCCGCGGTTTATATTGAAAGCTCCATATCTCCATTAACACAAAGTATCTATAAAATCCCGCTGTCGAGCGATGGCGCTAGGTATTTATTATACCGAGGCTCGGAGGCGGGAAGGCCCCCTCCCCCCTCTTTTATTGATACTGCAATTATACATAATAATAGTATCGAGCACGTTTAAGTAATAATACCTCAATAAACCAAATATTTTACAACAGCTACCCTAATATGGTAGTTGACTAAAATACTGCTCGTGCGCCTTTGATTTTGCGTGGAGTCACAAACCCACATCGGCACAAACTTTTGCTTTTAGGTCTACAACTTGTAGTTTAAATATAAACTGGACCCATTTACTATTTAGTTCAGTATCAAGCATTCTCAATCGTCATCACCAGCAGAATTTTCGGCGGTGCGCAATAGAGGAAGGAGGCCGCACAAATCTTCACAGAGTTACGGCCGCGTTACTTCACTCCATAGTCTATATATTCTGTTGGACTTTATTGCTTTTACGTAATTACACTAGAACACTGTATTGTATTGTAACATACGCAATACACAACTATAATAGTTTCCATAGTAATTCTTATTTTTCTACATCTTATACTTATGAGTAGAGAAGGCTAGTTCTCCTTGATAGGGAAGCCCTAGGGAGCCTATTATACAGATAGGTAGGGATTTGGATGAGGGTCTTCAAAAGGTAAGTGGAAAGTGAAGCCGATAGGAATGGAGTTATAGGAACACCACGCCATTGATTCTTATATAAAATTCTCGTGTCACTGTGTTTGTTACTGTTCACGACGAACCTATCAAGGTAGCAATATCTAAACAGTAGATTCATATTTTGTTGAACAAGTTAAAAGTAAATTTCATATAAACTGTTGTTAAAACCTTTGGTAAAGTAAATTTCATTAGTAAAATCAGCTGTTTAAGAGTAATATAAGTCATAATGTAAGTCTTAATAGACACCTGTTTTTTATGTAATAACTAGATTCTTATGAGCTACTGCTATTTACTTAAATAAATGTGTCAATTATTAAAAATTAGTGTAGTACTTATGACCTACTTCAAAGTAGGCGTGTTAGCCCGCATGGGGATGTTTCCGCGGCTTTTCCGCTAGGGGTCGACTGTGGCTCCGGTAGACACTTACTATGCGAAAGGGACCGAACGGGCGAGGTAGTATGAATATAATGAAAACCATTTTTTGTAAATTACTCGGTTCCCGTCAGCAACACATAAATGAGAATTGTAATTATTATATGGTAAATGTATATAACTAGAATAAGAACATTATAATAATTTTATAATACTTTATATAGTAAACATAAAACAATGTTTCGAGTAAAGCGGGTGAGGCCGTCGGTAAAAATATAGGGCCGGCGGCCATAAACGGTGTAGTTCGCTCGTAACCAGCCGCACAGTAAGACGAATCCCTGCCTCACCGCTCATCGAAGTAGTGAACACTGACCATTGGTATTATTTTCTGCATTCTAATTCCTTTTAATCCTTCACCCTACTATTTTTCCCCTGACTTTCCTAGTACCCTTTTAATTTTCTTCCCCAGTAAAATTCCCTTGATTTCGATTCCCTTCTGTAGCCTTAGGTAATATAGATGTGTTACAGTTACAAAACTCCTCCGAAACGGCCGATTTCTTCCGATCTTCGTTTATGATTTGTTATTAACTCAATTTTCACCCTTCTAACAACCACCCCCATTGTTTCATAGTGATAAGGACCGTAATAATCTTCGACCCTCAGTTTTATAATAATATACAAAACACAAAATTTAATAAATTCTAGAAAAAGGTTTGGAGCACTTTGGGTCACCCGACCGGAATGCGGAATGCCGGGTAAAGGGAAGAAGTCAAAACCGTACCAGTTTGTGAGGATGTATAGATGGATGGACGGATGGATGTTTGTTACTCTTTCACGCACTGTTGAAATTTGGTATAGTAGTAGTTTTGGCTCTGGTTTAACACAAAGGCTACTCTTTATCCCGGATAAGTACAATGTTTCCTTGGGATGCGGTATTATGCGGGCACTAGCTAGTACTTATACTATAATATTATATTATAATATTCTACATAAGTATATATAACTCTCACTGTAATTATTATATTTTATTACCCCTAACTACGACAGACAGACAAAGTGTAAATGAATGATCTAGGAATGTTTACATGAAAACGGACATTCGCGACGAGGAAAAAAAACATATTCCAACAAAATAACAATATTATCTTCATCTGTTCGTGTCGTGTTTTGCTTTTTGCGAAAATGCAAATTTTTGTTTAGCAATTAACTAAATTGCACATATTTTATATTAAAATGTTGTCAAAATGTTAAAAGCATTTGTTCTTCTTCCAAGAATTTAATAATTTTAGAGGCAAGTGAAACAGTAGTGTTTGCACAAAGGCTAAAAGAACCAGACTTCTAGTGTTATTAATTAGTATGAATGTTGCCAGGTCGGCGGGGGTCAGCTCTCAATAACTTAATAATTGAACGAGATTACAGTGAAATTAAAACGAGCACTGGCGGTAAACATTTTAATGCCCCCACCCCTCTCTGCCTCCTTGCCTCCTCCCCCACTGTCCGCCGAGAGCCGCCAATTAAAACTTAACCAAGTTTGTATCTTTTACTTACTGAAGTTTCGCGAAGTCCGGACGCAGATTACAGCGCGTGGCCGATGTAAAAATAATTGTTATTGTACCCACACTCACAAGTTACAGGGAACTCAAAACCACTACAGGGTACTGTAGTGTATATTATTAATGACAGACGGACAGGTTTTAATATATATGTTATTTCGCAGTATCAAAGTGTATTGTTACATTAGTTACTTACATTAGTTTAAGAACTTAGTTATTATGGTTAAATAAAAAAGTTTTGTTATTCTTTGCTTTTCAGTTTTTTCGCTGGTTTAATTTCTGTTAAAAACTTATTATTTTATAATATTTTGTAGCTACAATCTAATAATCACTATTAACTACATGCTTAAGGTCATGAATGGTTAATCATTTTAAGTTTGTTGTAATGAACAACTCAGCATTAAAACCTGTGAAGTGAAGCAAATGGTGATGATGATAAATATAAATTTAGGAATAGCAAATTTTTAAAGATATCGATATCGGTGATGACTATGAGAAATACCTATTTCATCTTATGAAGATGTATGGTGTCATAATGGTAGTGATGATGATAATGATTACTGTAATTGGCATAATAGCATATGCTTTTTCACAAGTTGCTGATCTTTAAACAACGCTGAAATTCCCAAAGATGTATCTTTAAAGACTCAGGAGTTCTGTTCAGTGGGTTTAGATCCAAGGTATGTATCTAGGCATAAAATATAATTTTTGATAGCATATGGCTGTTACTTAAAAAAATTTCGAAATCACTATAGGTGTTCATATAAATTTCGAGGAGTTCCCTCGATTTCTCATAGAATCTATCACCAGGTCTACCATTTGGTGACAATGGGATCAACTAAGAAGTATTCCTATTACAACAAAAAAAGAATTATCAAAATCGGACTACACTGTATAAAGTAATGCGTAGTCATACATAAAAAAAGAAAACATACCCGTTGACTTGAGAACGAACATGTTGAATTTTTTTTGTTGAACATGTTGAATCGGAGTTCAATTTTTTCCTTTGCAAGAAGTTATCCAAATTTCGAAAAAAATGGTAATCTGTTGGTGCAAGGTCCGGGGAGTACGTTGGATGTCTTAGACATTCCAAGTGAAGCTCCACTAATTTGGTAGCTGTCTGTTGTGCAGTGTGTGGTCTAGCGTTGTCCTGAAGCAGCAGTGGCCTAGAGCGAATGACCTACCTCAGTTGTTTAGCAGCTAGCTTTTCCATCATGATTTTCAGTTGCTGGCAATAAACATCTGCTGTAATCGTCTGGCCAGATTTAAGAAAGCTGCAGTAAGTGACACTGGCACTAGTCCACCAAACGCTCACAAGTATCTTTTTTTGAGTCAATTTTCACTTGGGCCAGGCTTTGACTGGTTCACCAGGGTTCAGCCATTGCTATGAGCGTTTCCGATTATCGTACAGGATCCACTTTTCATCACAGGTAATGATTCGATTTAAAATCCCTTCATTATTGTGCCGGTTAAGTAATGTGACGCAGCAGTCGACGCGCGTTTGTCGGTTTGCTGTACTCAATTCATGAAAAATATAACTTTAGATATTTTACAATCTTTTGAAAATGAGTGATTTTAACACAAAATTACTTTCTATGTGGGTCTGAAAATTAAGAAACTAATTAAAAACGACTTCCAAAGTAAAAATTCACCAAAAATATGAAATAAAACTTATTTTTTAAATAATTCCCTTTTTAAATTCGGCTTAAATTTTAACTATTTCTCATCAATCGTCCTAATTTTGAAGTCGATGCTGATATCGAAACAATATACTATAATATTTTATAGAACTCACGTTCAAATTTGCTGGTACCGACTTCAAAATTAGGAAGATTGGGTAGAGAAATAGTTAAAATTTTAGCCGAATTTAAAAAGGAAATTATTTAGAAAATATGTTTTATTTCATACTTTTTGTGCATTTTTACTTTGGAAGTCGGTTTTAATTTTTTGTTTAAAGATAATATTTTTTCTCTTTTTAGTTAAATTTATTATCTACATTATTATGAACACATTGATATCGGTGCACAAAACTCTGATGAGCAGTGAGTACCTATGTCAACATAATAATATGTTGGTATTTCTTGTGAAGGCGGTGGTGATGATGATGATTATCACTGTAAGTAATATAATGGCATATGCTCGCAGTTATTTAAACAACGCCGGAACCCCCATACATGTATCTATAAGGACTCAGGAGTTCTGTTCAGTACTTTTGGAACCAGGGTATACCTTGGTACAAAAGCTTACTTTTTGGTAGCATATGCTTAGAATACTTTAGAAAAAATCGAAACCGCTATATGTATCCATATAAATTTCGAAGAGTTCCCTCGATTTATCATGAATGGCTCAGCAGGTCTCCACTTTGGTGACAAATTTCGAATCATAGCCAAAACAAAACAATTTTGCAAATAGGTTCACATACGGCAAAGTAATTACTTATTTTCAAAGATATCCGTGTCTGTGTAAAATGCTATAAGAAGTACCATTTATATCATCATTATGTGATGATGTATGGTGTGATGACGGTGTAACGATGATGATGATGATGATGATGATGGTGGTGATGATGATGATAATGATGGTGATTACCGTAATTGACATAGTGGCATATGCTTGCAGTTCTATAAACTACGCCGAAATCTCCAAACGTGTATAATATTTATAAGGAGTCAGGATTCTGTTCAGTTCTTTTGAATACAAAATACCAAATCTTACTTTTTGGTAGCATAGGTATGCTTGAACCACCCGATCGGTCGGATCGGATAGTTCGACCACTTTGGATTGTTTTCTTAAAACTCAGAATATATAATACCTATATAATATATAATATATAAATAATAATGAAATAATATAACTAAGAATTATACAAAAACTTCAACAAAATTGCTACTTTCTTGCTTACTTGTTTTCTAGCGGCAACAGAAATACAATATCATCTGTGAAAGTTTCAACTGTTTAGTTATGGCCTATAATGTTCCATGAGATACAGCTGGTGACAGACAGACAGACGGACAGTGGAGTCTTAGTAGTTGGGTATTGTTGTTAGTTATTACTTGTTACCCTTTGGGTACGGAACCCTAAAAGCTTTCACAACACAACAACAAATTTTGCGATTGATTATTATTATTTACTGATTATGTAAGTAACTGTGCGGCAGGAGTACACACGAGGACCTACGGACCGCGACGACTTGTGGTTCAACGGGTTACTTCACGATGTGCGTCACGTCAGCTATTACAAGATCAAGTATTTATAAGACTCCAAAACATAAGGTAAATGACCCCCGTCATCGATAAGTAGCCGCTAATTTCACAGACGGCTGACCGACGATTAGACATCATTACATCATTAGACGAGACTCGATCTACTACTCACTAGACTCTCGCCTGACGCAGAGATATTTGATTGAATTGGAAGAACGTTGACAACGTTACGACAACTGCAATAATAAGACGCAGATGCGAATATGAATCTTCACAGATAAAAAAATTTACCTTCTTTTGTTGCATAAGTTTTTTAGCTATTGTTTACTAATTTGGGTACGCAGTTTTCAAATTTACCCTCAGAATTTTTGTAGCAGTTCTGGTTAGTGCGATACGGGTGCCGTCTTAAATTTGCATGAGTAGCCGATAATTTCTATCAATAGCGGTGTAACCAAACAACTTTCTGTATAAATTTAATTATGTATGCCTCAAAGAGGTCGTGTTTAAACAGTCCTGATTTTTTTTGTGTTATTTGTTGAGAATATATATTCAAATAATTCCGTTTGAATGTGTGTCGGACTTAGTGTGAGCATACTTGGACTACCTTGGGCTTCCATTGCCAACGAATGCTATGCCCTGGATACCTAGTTTGGTGTGTAAATTGTTTTGAGTCTTTGCGATTATAGGCAAATCAAAAAATACCCTCTTTTAAGTATAAATCCCCAATGATATGGCGTAAACCATCTAATCACCAAGATTACTGTTATTTCTGTGTAACGAAAATCATATGAATATATAATAAAACAATAAAAATTGCACGAAGTGGACATATCCCAACCTTAAATCTGCTATGAGACCAGTCTTGAGTACTAGTGACATACTAGCACACACTAGTACCACAGCAGCTATACACATCTTTGCTCTTAACAAAGACAGCCAATGTTTCAAATACATTGCAAAGGTGTACCCAAAATTGAGTAGTGAGAAAATCAAAGCTGCCATTTTTGATGGCCTACAAATCAGGATGTTGGTAAATGATAAAAATTTCATGAACAATATGACAGCTATTGAGAAATGTGCATGGGAAGAGTTTGTTTGGTTATGGCGAATTTTTTTTGGAAAAAGAAAGTTTGATGCCTATATTCAGCACGTTGAACAGTTGCTGATACACTTCCAGCAGCTTGGATGCAACGAGAGTATTAAGTTTCACTACCTAGACATAGACTATTTTCCTGAAAATCTCGGTGACCTAGTAGGAACACTTTCATCAGGGTATTCGCACTATGGACGAGAGATATCAAGGATACTGGAACGTAAATATGATGGCTGATTACTGTTGGAGCATTCAAAATATGAAGTACTCCTAACACACCTCGCGCGAGAAAATCATGTAAAAGAAAATGAGTATTTTTATTGAAAAACCGCGTCATTTCATAGTGGCAAAACTAAAGCTGTAACATAAAAATGTTTTTGAAATTAGTGTGGAAAAACAAGTCAGATTCATGTAAAACATTTCATGCAAAAGACATGCTGTTTTCGTGTGTTATGCATTGAAGACTAAGACATATCGTTGTCATTTATCAGACGAAAATATAAAACAAAAGAAAGACCCTTAAATAATAGGCCTTTACCATGAAATTGCCGTTCTGCAGTACTGGCCATTTCAAATCCAAATAATTTTTGTTTGGCTAAGAAATCTAAATTCAAATTAATTTTATTTTAAAAACAAGGAATTCTTTTTCCAAAAGTAGTCATTTGTTTATTGATTAGTGTTACATTTTCATCGCATTTCAATCTTTTTCGTCATGATGGATACGTTAAAAATTCGAGTAATTTTGGAATATGAGTACCGTCGTGGCAGCAACGCGGTACAAGCGGCACGCAAAATCAACGACGTATACGGAGCTAACACTACAAACCAACGCACCACCTGTTATTGGTTTGCTCGCTTCCGTTCTGGAAATTTCGACCTGAAAAATGAACCTCGCGGTCGTCCGAAGACTTTGGTCGACAATGACGAATTAAAGGCGATTGTGGAAGCGGATGATATACTATCTACGGCTGAATTAGCAGCAGCTTTCGACGTTAGCGTCAAAACAATATTGGTCCATTTGCGTCAAATTGGCAAGGTAAAAAATCTTGACAAATGGGTGCCCCACGAACTCAATGATCGCCAGCGCGAAGTACGCGTCGAGACATACACATTTAATTTAAGAATAGGCACATATTATATCAGGAAAAATATATGCGCCTATTCTTAAATTAAATGTGTACTCTCAAATTGGCGCCAAGCTATTTGTTTGCTAAAATAATATCTGTCTGCCAGTTAGGAATATTCAGTGAAATAAACTGGTATTAATTAGTCACCAGATTTAAAAAAAAAATATTCCTTATATTCTTTCGCCAAATTGGTAATTTAGATTCAATATTTTGTTTTTTTACACCCAAAATTCGATTGTTTTGTCCCAAGTTTAAATACATGCCTTTATATACATAGTCGTTATTTTCACATCTCACTACACAGAACAATAACCTGTTTGTGAAAGATTTTTCTCTCGAAATAATTATTCGCCAAACAAATAACAACAAGATTTATTATCCAAAAATATTCTTCTAAAAAATACTCCTTAATACGTTTAAAAAATAATGGAATCCTGAATTACATCATATTGGAGACACATATTGTGTTCAGAAACCTTTTATAAACGCAGTCGACAAAATTCTTCCACTTTACGATATTAATTTTATATCTATCTATATATAGTGTGATTGATATTATTTTATTTATTTATTTATTCATTTATTTATTTATTTAAAGACTCTTGTCTGTCTTTATAAGGGCTGGCCATAGTCTTCTTTTATGTGGGCGTGTAGATAAATGAAATAAGCAAATCCGAATATGTTCTATAATCAATTATAATCACTAGCAAATTATTATAATTAGAAATAACTTCACTGCAAATAAAATAACCTCTTTATCTTTCACAATCAATTATCTAAAGCACTAATTGTTGCGTGATTACGCGGAACAAAAGCGATCCGTCTAACACGTGGTGCGCTCGCGCTGTTGATTCACATTCGACCGTCCTTCAACATGGCCGCGCACCATCGACACAACGTTTCGCTAGACATTTGACAGCTGTCAAGTCTAGTTCCGACGTAACATTTTTGTATGCGCCGTCACGGCCAGACTGACTTGCGACCGTCCTCGGGAGCTTCTGTATGAGATCCTGTAACAAACGAACAAGCATCGAGGGTCTTTCGTCACATCAGCATGCCGCTCGTCTATCTTGACATATACCAGTATACTCAACTAACAATATAATCTCAAACAATTGTGTGACTTGGATGACTGACAAAGACGGATGTGCCCAACAGAATGGCCAGGACCGATATATCCTCTCAACCAACCGCGCACGGTGTGGCCCGGATGATACTGTCCTTTCGACCAGCTCAAGTACCAGTATGGTCTGGACGAGTGTATCCCCTCAACCGACCGCACACGGTACGGCCCGGATGACACTGTCGTATCGACCATCTTAAACTAAGATTAAGGATGGATGTATCCTTTCAACCAACCGCGCGGTGTGGCCCGGATGACATCATCCTCCTAAATCGACGTGTCCTCTCAACCAGCCAGAACAAAGTCCGGCCTGGCCCGGTACGACATCGAAGTGTATCGGAATACAAAAAGCGTGAGGTGCTCAGACCCTTACCTACTTATTTGATCTGTCCTGCTTATCCCGATTTTGAATTATTGGAAGCCTGCATGATCACTAGCAATACTAAGCGTATCTGTACTAGCATCCGAATACGCCGTCATGGTTCCTGACGTAGCTGATATAGTGTCAGATTCAGCGGTTAATGTCTCAGAGGCTATGCTGCTCAGTCTGTCGGGGCGGCTGATATAGAGTTTTTCATTATCTTGTGCCGTCTCGTCTTACTCGTGATTGATTAAGCTATTGCTTATCTCAAGCAAACCCTCATGACCCGCTGGTACTGGACGCAAGTTCTCATGAGCATATTTATAGGTGCGACAAGAATTATGCAGGCCTTTGATTTCATATCGATCATGCTCTAATACCGCGGTAATTACAAAGGGACCTTTATATTTTTTGTCTAATTTGGTTTGATTCCTTTCACTGTTTTTAATAAAGACAAAGTCCCCTTTTGAAAATGGTTTAATAGCTGCGCGACCTTTATTAAAGCGTTCTACCTCTGATACAGCTGCTTTTCTTATATTTTCAGAAGCATCTTTTCTTATAGAATCTAAATCTAATCTTTGTCTTTCAGAATTGGTAACACTAACTTTCGATAAACCTAAAGACTGAGCACGGATTCCAAACATTAATTCTGTCGGTGTAAACTTTGTTACAGTAGATCGTGTACTATTAAGTGCAAGCTGGACATCGCCTAAATGATCACGCCACGCCTTATTTGGGTCATTCTCAATTATAGTTAGTAGACTTTTTAGTGTGCGCATGACTCGTTCTACTTGTCCATTTGCCCTGCTGGAGCCCGTGGCAATAAAATGTATGTCAATTTTATGTTCTGCACAAAATGCTTTAAATTCCGAGCTAATGTAACATCGACCTTAATCAGCTATGATACGCTTCAAAAAGACAAACAGCGTTTCTAATAGCTCGTACCGCACTAGCGGCGTCTAGGCGTCGGCGCATACTCCAACAAAACATATTTAGAAAACGCATCAATTATTATTACCGGACAGTATTCCTTTCGGTCACTCTTCCCACTCAGCTTTCCAGTAAAATCAATATGAATTGTATGCCATGGAATCGAAACCTTTGGGATAGGGTGAAGCTGAATGGGTTGAGCTCCTGACGAACCCTTGGAGGCTTTGCAGATAATACAAGAATCAATAAATCTTCTAACACTTTTGGCCATATCAGGAAACCAATACTGCTCGTACAATTTATCTAAAGTTTTATCACTACCTAGATGCTGTAATTCATTGTGAACATGATTAATTAAAGTCCATGTAAGAGAACGAGGAACAATTGGTAACCATGATGTTATTTTATTTCTAGTGACTTTCCTATAAAGAATGCCATCCCTAACGTCATATGTTCCACCGACAGTATCTGGAAAATCATTATTGGAGTGTCTCGCTATTAAGTCTTGTATCTCAGCGTCACGCTTTTGTTCCACGGCAAGCCAACCTTGATGCAATTCAATGAACTGAACTATCTTACGTGCCGGTGTCCTAGGAACTTCAAGCGAAGAAGCATCGTTATTAGGTAACGGATTTCTGGAAAGGTAATCTGCGTGTTGCATAGAACGACCTTCGCGATAAATAATTTCAAATTCATATGCCTGTAAGATTGCTCACCATCGATGTACACGTGGTGTAAGATCTGCTTTGTACTTAGAGGCCCTAAGGGAATTACAGTCCGTGAAAACTTTAAAATGTCTTCCATATAGGTAGTGTCGAAAATGTTCTACTGCTCGTACGACCGCTAGTGTTTCTAGCTCGTATGAGTGATAGCGGGATTCTACTTCAGACGTGCGTCGACTAAAATATTCAACGACATGAGGGAGATTATTTTTCTTTTGAATAAGGATTGCTCCATAACCATCAGAACTAGCATCACAATGTAATTCCACGGGAAAATCGGGATCAAATATCGTTAAAACCGGTTCTGATGTGAGTACACGTACTATAGCATTACGAATCTCTTCATGTTCTTTAGTCCATTTGATCGACCCTTTTAATCTAGTAAATGGATAAAGAGGGCCAACGATATTTGTGAAGCCAGGAATGAATTTTCGGAAGTACGACGCTAAGCCCAAAAATTGACGAACGTGCGTAGCAGTTTTAGGTGGCGGGGAATCTATTAAGGCCTGTATTTTTCGAGAATTTGGTCTTACTTGACCGTGTTGCAAGGTATAACCTAGATACTCAATATTTTGTTTCATGAATTTGCACTTTTTAAGGTTTAAAGAAAACCCGGACTCTGATAAAACCCCTAAAACCTCATCTAACCGTAATAGACCATCATGAATATTACCGGAATAACACAAAATATCATCTATATAATATCATCAATGGTATATTCTTCAAATTCTGCAAGGCTTTTGTAATGCACCTTTGGTATACCGATGGGGCATTTCGCAATCCAAAAGGCATGGCAAAGTACTCATATTGCCCCTCGGGCGTTACAAAGGCTGTCTTTTCATTTGAATTGGGATGAATAGGGATTTGGTGAAAATCAGATGCCATGTCAAGAGACGAAAAGTATTGTGCACCACAAACCTGGTCTATCTGTTCTTATATTCGAGGTAACGGGTAATGTTCAGGTAAGGTATTTGAGTTTAATTCGCGGTAATCTACGCACATCCTATCAGAATTATTTTTCTTCTTCACAAGGAGAATTGGACTTGCAAAGGGGGAGGAGCTCTCACGAATAACGCCTGCATTTAGAAGCTCCTCAACTTTTTGCCTTACTACTTGCTTTTCTAAAGGGGCCAACCTGTAGGGGCATCTCTGCACCGTTTTGTGAGGGTCAATTAATGTAATTTCTAATTCACCAGTTTTTACGCGTCTATTAGGGATACCTTCAACGAAACAATCAGCATACTTGCTTAATAATGTAATGAGTATTTTCCTATCATCACCTTTGAGATCAGTATCGACCTGTGTAAAATCCGGCCCTGCCACATTAGATTTACAAAAGTTATTTTCCTCTTTAAAATAAAACTTTATCTTACTACCATCAATCTGCACGCCAATACCTCTTTCTAAAATGTCCCTTCCTATAATTACAGGTTCTAAAATATAACGATCAGATACTACATGAAAAGTTACAGACTCCGAAATATCATCAATATTTACAACGCTTATGATTTGTGAAGTGCACTTAATTTCATCGCCCCCAATACCAGTAAGATACACGAGATCATTGCGTACAGTACCCGAGAATTTAAGAATTTATTACTAAAACTTTCTTTCAACAGAGAGCAGGAAGATCCACTATCAAACAAAAAAGAAACTTGCTCACCGGACAACGTTCTCAAGGTGCCCCTCAACAGTCGCTGTTCGCAGATGTTGACATCTTTCCTAAAAGTATTATTACCACCACCGCTCTTATCAGGGCAGACGGTCGCTATGTGACCAGGTTTGCCACAGGAAAAGCATGTAGTCTGTGCATTCTGTGGTGAATGGATTGATCTCGTAGGGGCTCGCGGTGTCGACGTGCCGGCTTCAACACCGCCTTTCCTTTTCTTAGAGTCTGCTATCCGATGACCAGGTATTCCACACCAATGACAATTGCCAGGAAATTTGTTACTGTCGTTTAAGCGAGCTAGCTTCGCCTCGGGTCCGTGAGTGTTAAGGCCTTCGATTCGTCGTTTCATTGATATTCCACCCAGGGTTCTAAATAGCTGGGCACGCGAAGAAACAACTTGAGAATTTAATTCACGACGTATCATGTCATCCTTCTGACTTAGCACAGAAATAACAAAGCCAGATATCACGTCTTCCGGCATTTCAGTCTTAGGAAGACTTTCAATCATGTTCAACAACCTTAAAGCAGCTTCAGAAGCGGTTTCTTTTAGAGTAATTTGAAAACGTAATATTTCATCAAAATGATCTTGAGGTAACTTTGGTTTAGAAAACTTGGCTATTAAGGTCTGTTTCACGACGCTCCATGACAATTCACTTAAATTGAGCTTAGTTATGCATGTTGCCGCACGACCCTTTAAGGCACTGGTGAGAGCCACAAGCAAATCAAAACCTTCAAGGCCCTTATTTTGAACAAACAACTCTGTGACTCTGCACCAGCCTTCGATGTCAGACTCAGGGTCATCGGGGTTGAATGGGATAAACTGGATGCCACTAGAGCTGCACTCACGGCTGGCGGTTTTCGCGTGTGTGATTTCAAAAGCTCGTGTAAGCAGCTCCTGCATACCACTCAGTAACTTCACCGAATTATTTTCATCTGACAATGATTGTCTTTCTTCCCTTTGTTCCTCCGGTTCATATCCCACTTCTGATAAAGACTCTTGTCTGTCTTTATAAGGGCTGGCCATAGTCTTCTTTTATGTGGGCGTGTAGATAAATGAAATAAGCAAATCCGAATATGTTCTATAATCAATTATAATCACTAGCAAATTATTATAATTAGAAATAACTTCACTGCAAATAAAATAACCTCTTTATCTTTCACAATCAATTATCTAAAGCACTAATTGTTGCGTGATTACGCGGAACAAAAGCGATCCGTCGAACACGTGGTGCGCTCGCGCTGTTGATTCACATTCGACCGTCCTTCAACATGGCCGCGCACCATCGACACAACGTTTCGCTAGACATTTGACAGCTGTCAAGTCTGCTGTATGCGCCGTCATATTTATTTATTTATTTATTTATTTATTTATTTATTTATTTATTTATTCTTCATGTACACAACAGAAATAACACAAACTATTACAAAATACACAAAAGAGATGGTACAAAGGCGTGCTTATCTCTAAAAAGAGATCTCTGCCAGCAGACTTTACACAGAGTTTAGGAAAAATAAAATAAGTAGGACACAGGTAGTACAGCAAAGAATAATATCAGATTGAAAAAGAGACAATTACTTACAACTGATTTATAATGATAATAAACTAATAAATACAATATACTAATACATATTATATATATAATAATACCTACATAAAAGAATAATAAATAAAAATTAATGAACCTAATAAATAATAATAATATGAAAAAATAAACCTACATAAACTACTTTGTTGCTGATGACAATAAGAAATGATTCTTCAGCCTAGTCTTGACGCGTCCACTGTTGGACCCTGCCGCACATGTTCAGGCAAAGCATTCCACAGCTGGGCAGCTCGGACCGTGAACGAGTTGGCGTAGAAATTTGATTTACACCAAGGGGTGTCGAGTACCTTTTTTGGGTTACAAGTACGCAGAGGCCTATCGCTCGGGGTAGTATATGAAAATCGTTCAAATAGGTAAGAAGGAGAGTTGGACAATTTTAGAATTTTAAACAACTGGGTTAAAATATGAAAATTCCGACGAAGGCTGATGGGTAGCCATTGTAATTTGTTGCGAAACTCGGTAACATGGTCGAATTTACGCAGTCCAAAAATAAAACGTATGCACAAATTCTGGAGACGTTCAAGTTTACACAATAGCTCCTCAGTTACATCCAAAAAACAGGAGTCAGCGTAATCTATCAATGGCAATAACAAGGATTGTGCTAGAAGAATTTTAGTGGATAGAGGAAGGAAATTCTGTAGTCTTTTTAATGTATGCAAATAATGATGTAACTTTTTGCTTATACCATTAATATGAGCAGACCACGACAGGTTGCAATCAATAATTAGACCAAAATTTTTGGCATTGTCGCTAAACTCCAATACATCACTACCGTAAATTATTTTGCTAATAGATTCAAAATCAACCCTGGAGCGCAACTGCCTGCTGCCAATGAGAAGAACTTGCGACTTTTTTGGATTAACCAGAAGTCCAAAAGTGTTCGCCCACTTAAATATATTTAAAAGATCTTGGTTAACAGCAATAATAGCAAGATCAATTTCCTCAATACTAGTGTGCCTGTAAATTTGCAGGTCATCTGCATATAAATGGTAGGCCGAAGAGATGAACCTTGTTATTTCGTTTATGAAGACCGCGAAAAGTAATGGGGACAATACTCCCCCCTGTGGGACACCAGCAGTAATGCTGGACCAGTCAGAACTAACGTCAGGAGTAAATATACGTTGCTTTCGTCCTCTCAGGTAGGAGTCTAACCATGCTGACGTAGAAGAAGATACACCTAAAGACCTAAGTATGGCCAACAAAATATCGTAGTCCACCGAATTGAACGCGCAACTAAAGTCTAATAAAACTAAAATTGTTAGCAGTCTGTTGTCCATTGCATACCGTATATCGTCCGTTACTTTCAGCAATGCTGTGGTAGTGCTATGCCCAGGACGAAATCCAGACTGGTATGGACTTAAAATATGGTTGGTGTTTAGAAAATCACTGAATTGTTTGGTAACTGCTTGCTCAAGAATTTTAGAAAGGATTGGTAAAATGGAAATGGGTCGATAATCAGAAGGTAAAGTAGGATTAGTGGTTTTAGGAAGAGGTATTATATGGGCATGTTTCCACATGGAAGGAAAAGTGCTTGAACTAATGGAAAAGTTAAGGATATGGGCTATAGCTGGAGACAACAAATCAGAAATTGGGGATAACATATCCTTACTCAGGCCATCACTACTAATGGCTTTAGAGGAGATTGAACGAAGACTTGTGAGTACCTGATCTTCCGAGATATTTTTCAAGACAAACGGATCAAACGGAGGAGGTAACTTATTAGAAAGGGAGTTTAAACAGCAGGATTTATTGGCATCCGATAAGTTTATAGGCTGAACAGCAAAATGTTTGTTAAGTATGTCAATATTTACTACTGGCGCAGGAGTCTCCGATGTTTTCCCAATCCCGAGGCGTCGAAGAAATTTCCACATCTGTGCCTGAGACAAGTTTTCAGCTGAAGCATATATATAATGGCGCTTAGCGTCTCTACACATTCTGTTACAAGTATTACGCAGTTTTTTATAAGCTAATAAATTCTGTTCTGTAGGCACTCGTTTACACTTACTCTTGGCTTTGTTACGCATAGTCATTACATTTTTGATTTCTTGGGATAACCAGGGCGCTGGGAGACGCTTCATGCGAATAGGTTTTAATGGGGCATGAACATCATACATTTTGGTAACCACTGAATTGAAAATTTCTACTTTACAATCAATAGATGTCGCCTCGTAGAGCGGATTACAGTCGATCGCACTAAAGTCATGTCTTAATATGTCCAGATCTATCTTGGCAAGGCTACGCTGCAAAATGGTTTTAGCTCTGGGTTTGGGATTACGGAGCTTATAAGACAAGTATAAGAGATCATGGTAGGAGAAAGGAGCAGATAATTGGCCATGGGAAATTACTTTAGTAGGTTGAGAGATAAAAATAAGGTCAAGCAAAGAAGGCTCGGTGGCTCGGGAGTTCGGTGGAAAATTTGTCGGGGAAAGGGGTAAAATATGCATATTAAAAGAAGAAATTATATTTTGGAGCATAAGAGTTCTATTATCATTTTTAGTTAAACACGTATTAAAGTCGCCCATGAGGATTATGTGTTCGTAGGATTGCAGTAACGGTTAAGCAAATCATCAAGTACTGCAAAGTAATTGACTGCAGAGGAGGGACTATACAAAACACCTAAAAGAACTTTATTATGGGAGATGGTGATTTCTAGTAATAAAAATTCCAGCTGTCCACGAATATAGTTAGAAGATTGGCAGATTATATTATATGAGATGTTCTTCCTAATATAAATACACACACCCCCACCTCTACCAACGCAGCGATCATTACGAACTAAAGAAAAATCTTGTAAAGGATACAGTATGGAGGGAAGTGAGGGTTTTAGCCATGATTCAGACACCAATATGCAGTCAACTGGTACGCCGTTGAAAGATGCAAAGAAATCTGAGTAATGGGCTGGTATACTTTGTGCATTTATGTGCATCAAGTTAAGAGAGGGTGAGTTATTAGAAAAAATTTTATTCAAGCGGTTATCCAAGGGTACCCAATCCAACAATGATACGTTACTGCAACTGTCACCAATACTAAGAGACTCACTAGAAGTGGACATTTTTATGTCGGCAAATGGAGACAAAGGCGAGTCAATCAGATTTAGTGAATTTGCGCTATAAAAACTTTCATCGCCAGATTCGCTGGAGGAAGGTGAGAAGAAATCATCATTTATATCATTAGAAGAATTCATGATTTAAATGTAGGTATGTAAGATAAATATTATAATGTAATACTAATAAAATATCTAATTACAATGTATTATGTAATAATATATTATGATAAATATTAAATTATAATTGATAAATATGAAATTGTTATACTTTAAATCTATTAAAATGTATATTCATCAACTTGTCATTTGTCATTGACAGCTGTCAAATGTATCTAATGATAATTTTGTCTGGATACTTGTAATTTGCGCTTATTGTCACTAGTGGTATTAGTTAATTGTAATTTCAAGGAATTAAAAAAAATAATATATATATATATATATATATATATATATATATATATATATATATATATATATATATATATATATATTTTAATTCCTTGAAATTACAATTAACTAATACCACTAGTGACAATAAGCGCAAATTACAAGTATCCAGACAAAATTATCATTAGATACATTTGACAGCTGTCAATGACAAATGACAAGTTGATGAATGTCAATTGTCAGATCAACAGATATTTTAGAAAATTTTATCTGATTACAATTTAAATCTAAAAATTTATAAATTTACCTGCAAAACAACACATACCCTCAAATTTCTACAATCAGAGTTACAGAAATCAGAGATACCCAAGTAAAGACTTATAATATAATATTCACAAAACAAGCTGCATACATAATATAAAACAGATACAAATAAAGGAAGACAATACTAAGAAGCATATGCGCTAAGAGCTTGATTGTAGAGAGAGTTATATAATCAAGTAAAATCAGCAGTTACAAGCAGGTAATAATTTAAATATATAGTCAATCATCAAATTAAAAAAGAAAAATCTACTTCACTTTATTAATATTGCGTTTGATTCTAGGTGCTACTCGATCAACGGTTACCTCGGCTTGAGAAGGCGGCGCTACAGGGCGGCTTGATCCAGGTGTTGCCTTAAGATTCTTGATGGCATCGAAGTCGACCATGCTCTGGACACGGTGTCTAGAGCCATCAGGTCCAATAACAAAAATATTGCCATCCCTAGTCCAACACTTTTTGATGCCATGACGTTGACGAGCAGCCATAAAGATTTAATGACGCTTTTTAGTCAGAAACTCTGACATTGTGATTCCTGTTTGTTTCAGATTTGTTTTCAAGTTCCATATCCTTGAGTGAATGAACATATCATGAAACTTGACTAAAATAGGTCTTGGCTTATCCTTGTTCTGCTTGCCCAATCTGTTACTATATTTTATGCAGGATTGGTTCAAATCGGGTGAATTAAGCTGAGTAGTAATAACATTGGTTATGTACTCAAGAACATCATTGCCACTTTCTGGAACACCATGAAACAATAAGATCTTTTTCCGGCTTCTCATCTCCAGATTATCAAATGAGTCATATAGCAATTGTACTTGGTACTGAAGACATTTGAGAGAATTGACAACAAAGGCTTTGTTGTCAATTCTCTCTACAGTACAGAACTCACTACTTAGCTTATCCGAACAACCTGTTCCATTATCGGAAGCAGACTGAAGATCTTGCTGAAAGGCCTCCATCCGTGAGTGAAACATTGTGGTCATCTCTTCTATGGATTGTTTAATAGCTTCCATTGCTACAATAAATGTTTTCAAGTCAGTGACAGTAATGAAGTGAATAGTGAATCTTGACAATGTTAATTAATGAATAAATAAAGGAGACTTATGCACTGGTAGGTAATAGAAATACTTTAAAGCATAGTAGGATTGTGTAGGATAATAAAATTGAATTAATTCTATTTTTAAATTAAAGAGCTCTACAAAAAACGTCTTTACTTTTTTGCAAAACTACCCGAAAAAAGTTTTATTATTTTGTGGGTGATTTTTATTATTTTATTTATTCCGATCCGAGAAAACAGAGCATTTTTTGTATCAAAAATAGAATATAATATGCATAAGTACTTGAAAGTTGAAAAATCTGAAAAATATCATGAATTTTGGTTACCCTACAGCTTCGGGGGCGACGGGGCACCGCCCCAAGTACCCACCATTGTTCGGTCCAATCACGATCAACGTCATAGGGGTAAATATATTTGTCGGATCAGGGGAGGCCAGAGGCCAGATGTTCCCGACATGTGGGCGATGTTGGGTATCGGACATGTTCGGATGTGATTCACACAGATGTAATAAAAAGTCTCGTTCAACGTCCGGTCTATAATTGCATCAAACACTTTTATTGACAGAGTCTGATCAATTACAAAATTTAGTTATATGGAGTTTTAAATGCACAAACTATCATTAATTACTAACACTTGTAATAATGGCGGGAGCAGACAAGTTTCTTGCCACCACAGATAGCCACCACGGCTATCTTTTCCAAATTCCCCGAATAGAATGAATCCCAATTTGTTAACTTCCTCTAAATATAGCCCGAAAAACCCGTCAATTCCAAGAACCATGTCCAAGCTTTTGCTTGCGTTCCACCAAACATAACAGACTTAACACTGTGTACCAACATAACTTAAATTAACTTAAAATCTTTCAAATCTGATTTGCTAAAGTGAACAGGTTTGCCAACATGGCAAAACTAATAAAAGAAAGTTTGCTATATTCCCTTTGGCGCTTTACAATGACATACGGCGCCATCTCTTAGCGGGATCGTGAATAAACTAAAATAGAGGTTTACGGAATAATGGTAATATGGTGTAAATCGCCGACAACAGATGGCGCTACATATCTCGATTCGACATATCTATATCTATAGACGCTTCACACCACGTCAATCTGGCCCCGTGCTAAGTATCCGATAAACTTGAGTTACAGGTACCAGAAAACGGGATGTGTATTTAATACTTTTATACTATACATATACATATATGACCCAGGAACACAGAAATTTTTTTTGTTCCATCGGCGGGATTCGAACCCGCGACCCCCGGCTTGAGTACCAACGCGCTGAACCAATGAGCCACAGAGGTCGTCAGGTTAATAATAAATTGTAATTTCAATATTTTTATAATTTTTTAAAAAATATTTTTTAAATAAATTAGTAAATAATGATTTAAAAGTATGCCATAGTACTCTATTTCGTGTACCTATTTATACTCTGTTTCTCACGAAACGAAATAAAAATCACCGAGTATATTTGGCGACCTACAAACCAGCCAACTCATTTTCCATTCTGTAAAAGCTTTCGGTGACGCAGCACACTTTCTGTAATATGTCTGTGGCCTATGAACGATGAGGATTACCTACTAAATGTGATTAGTAATGTGGATAGACTTTAAATACACAAAACTATCGTTACAAAGTAGTGTTGTTAAACATTATAATGAAAAACCTGACTACTCAATTTCATTTTAAAATGTACTTCGGTATTAACGCAGTGTCGAACTTACAATAGGATAGAATGTCGATGACTACTAGAGCTGTAGCAAACCGGATGTATTCGGTACTGAGTAACGGGTGCGCCATCTCGCTTACTTTACTCGCTTACTTACTTTACGTTACTCGCATTTTTCTCGCATGGGTAGGTACCCAACCGAAACAGTGTAGGTACACTGTTTCAGTTTACACAAGTAGCGTTTATGCGTGTATTGAAACATTTACTGTTCGAATGTTTTACTAACAGCGACTGTTACCGACTGTTAATATACTCTGCAGGCCGGAACGCTGCTCGCGTGACGTCATCAATATGATGCTATACATTATAGACGTATATATTATAGACGAGGCATGTTGCGGCAAAAAGTGTATCCAGTTAAATGGCCCCACTTTTGAGATTTTTGAGGCCATTTTGACCTTTGAAGAATGTTAAAAAAATGGCTGACATTTGGAGTATGGTGAAAACCAAAATGGCGTAACATTTTATTGTATGAAGATTTGTTCTGTCAAATGTACGTCATAGCCTATCTTGAGTTTTGAAATCTTTGCCATACATACAGTGGAACGTATAGATAACCTATAATACTTACTTTTTCACCAGTTATCTATTTCATCAGAAGTAACGAGTAACGCACGATATTATAGTAACGAGTACTAATTGATAAAGTAACGAATACATACGGATACGCTTTAATTCGTTACTTTTACACCTCTGATGACTACAATATGTAACATGACGTTTAGTTTGATAAACACGAGAGTTAAATGCAAAATCTATACAAAATGCGGCAGCTGCGGCCAGCTGTGTAAGGTCGCTGCCTCGAATTTCGCGGTGAGCGCCATTTGCGATTTGCGGTCCGATTTACCTTCAGATCGGCCTGAACGGATGCAAAATCGTATCGTCGTGCGCAATTGTGAAATCGCATCAGTCGGTCGTTCGTTCCAGTATTGTCGACTCTGTTTTTGCGAAACTACTAAACTTCGTCGTTTTCTACTAAAAACTACTAAAAGAGTAACGTTAACTATCAAAAAAGCTATTAAACTTAGGAATCCCTACAAAAACACTGCATTTTTGGTTTTAGTATATTGAAAATATGATAAATTTACCGTTAAATAAAAAAAGTATAGTCGGAAACATTACGTATTTAGAAATTAAATGGGTGCTACGGTGTTCTATTATGATAAGGTGTCTTTTTTTTTTGTTTTTTTTTGTGTCTATCATAGGCCATTTTGCATATTTTGATTACTGTCTGGCTATTTTCAACTAAAACACTGCTAACGACCATTTTTCTACTAAAGAGGGAATAATATACTAAATTTATTAGTAAAGCTCTGTAACACAACTAAGTCGGCAACATTAATTCTCCCGAGACCTGTCGTCGTGAATGGCGCTAGTCTCGAAGTTGTGCAAGAATACGTATATCTTGTCAAAAATATTCAACTAGAGCGGCACAACTTTGAGAAGGAGGCGAGTAGAAGAATACGCATGGGCTTTGCTTCATTCGGGAAGCTCCGGGACATCTTTGAATCGTAGATTAAGACCTAAATCAATGTCCTCTACCGGTAATGATATACGGAGCCAAAACTTGGACACTGACCGTAGGGCTGGTACACAAATTCAAGGTTCCTCAGCGTGCGTTGTAAAGAACAATGTTGAGGGTATCTCTGGTGGATAAAATTCGTAACGATGTCATTCGCCCTAGAACTAAAGTCACCGACATTGCTCAACAAATTAGCACACTGAAGTGGAAGTGGGCCGGCCATGTCTGCAGACGGTCGATGGAGCAGACAAGTATTAGAGTGGAGACCACACTTAGGCATACATAGTGTAGGACGTCCTACGGATGATGAACCGACGATTTGAATTCCAAAAAAGCACTTTGGAAGCCGATTACTCTAAAATGGTTGACTTTATAAAAAAGTCATGTATGCCTTTCCTTTAAAATATCTATTCAACGATACCCCACACGATGGGGTAGTATGAAATATTTTTCATCTGCACTTCATATGTATGGAGATGGTTCATAAAACTAAAATAAATAAAATGTTATTATTTTATCCAAACGAAAACCGAGATCTACAATATATAACTTTACCAAATTTCATCCATTTATGTTTATAATTACAGTAGCTAGAAAGGCGGACAAACAGACAGACAGATGGACAGAGTGAAACTATAAGGGTTCCTTGAGTATTCAAGGTTTTTAACAATTTTAAGGTTCAGTAGTACTACGGAACTCTAAAAAGACTGGCTGATTATACTAACGTTTTCTTTATTTCTCCCTCAAACACCATTCAATTCAATTCAAACTTCCTGACAATTCCTTGTCAGGAAGTTTTGGTTTCGGCCGAAACTGAGACAGTTGCCGAAATTATTTTTTCGGGTTCAGTTTCGGTCGTTAAAACCAGTTAGCGTATTTATTCTACAAGTAGCATATGCTAGCAGTTCTTTAAACAATGCTGAAATCTCCAAACATGTATCTTTAAAAACTCTGAAACGAGTTCTGTTTAGTGGTTTTGGATACAAGGTGTACCTTGGCACAAAATCTTTCTTTTTGGTAGCGTATGGTAAACCTTACCAAAAAAGTTACTATACTTTAAAAATAGGAAAATCGCTATAGGTGTCTTTATAAGTATCGAGGAGTTCCTTCTATTTCTTATGGAATCCACCGTCAGGTCTACCATTTGGTGACAATGGGATCAACTTGACACTTAAGCTCATTACAATAAAATAATAATTATGAAAATCTGAACGGAAAGAATTGTCAAGCAGATTTGGTTGTTAGATTAATGGCAGCTAAAATTAAATTAATAGGCTACGAAAATTCGCTACTTTTGGATACTATTAATTCCTCAACCCAGGACATAGGAGTAATCCTCGACAGTAAATTATCATGGATCCCACAACTGACAGCTGTTGCATCTCGCATAAAAAAACTAACCTGGCTATTTCGATACTTAAACATTATGGATATTAAACTCATCACTAATATCTATACTGCCTTAGTTCAGTCTGTAATTCTTTATTCTATCACGGTCTGGGGAGGTTCATACAAAACGCACATTTTAAATTTAGAACGAGCACAAAGAGGGTTACTCAAAATTATGCTGAAAAAGAAAATTCTCTATAGTAACAATTATACGAAGAATAATGTATTAACAGTAAGAAAACTACATAATTACAAACAATACTGAAAGTACATCAAAATACTAAAGTAGAACCAGATATATTAAATAAAAGAAACCCTCGTTGTGTTATATTTCAGCCTCCGGTCCGTACATCTGTTGCTAAACAACAATTTACTATACGTTCTATCATATTATACAATAAAATCAATCGGTTACAACACATTTACTCACTTAAATACAGAAAATGTAAAAAAACTATACTAAATTGGTTAAAAAACCTAAATTATGGAGACATTGAACTACTATTGCAGTGATTAAAACATTTATGTATAAAACCTATTTTATTATTAAATAATAATATTAATAAGTATAATATTATATCAGTCTATAAAAAACACATAGTAGTATAGTAGTAAAATAAGAGTACACACTCGCACCCATTCAAACTCGCACGCTCACACTCACACTCACACACACACACACACACACACACACACACACACACACACACACACACACACACACACACACACAGGCAAGGTTACACTCCTAAGTTAAAATGTATTTTCTATAGTTAAAAAACTTACAATTTATAAAATACTTTGATGATACTCTTGATACTTTTGGTTCGTCATTTTGATCTAAGCTCCGTGCTTTTTCTTCAACAGGTAAAATTATTAATTTACTGACAGGTCGTTTGATGACGTTATTTTGTGTTTTTAATGTGACCACCCGGGTATGTCCGTCATTTCTGGCATGTAGTTCACACACACGAGCTAAAGCCCACTTCCCTAGCGGCATGTTCTCATCTTTGATGATGACTATGTCGTTCAGGTCGATGTCTTTGATAGGTGTTGTCCATTTTGATCAAGATTGTAGGGTTTGTAGATATTCCCGAGACCAGCCCTTCCATATTTGCTTGTTCATAGATTGTACTAATCGCCATCTTGATGATAAATGCGTGATTTCCGGGTTCGTCTGGGGTCTGGATAAAATGGGACCACCGACAAGAAAGTGTCCTGGAGTGAGACAGTTGTCGTCAGGATCTTTCGTAAGAGCACAGAGTGGACGGGAGTTCATACATGCTTCGACTTGGTGCAGTAAGGTAGTCAGCTCTTCATAGGTAAGCTTCTGTTCCCCCATCACTCGTTTCAGGTGCTGCTTGAGACTCTTGACAGCTGCCTCCCATAGACCGCATGCAGAGGGCCATGACGGCGTATTGAAATGCAATGCTATGCCCATCTCACCGATATTATCGATGACGTCATGATTGATAGTGTTAATGATTTCCTTGTATTCCTTTTTCAAGAAATTTGAGGCGCCGACGAAGTTTGTCCCGTTGTCACTGTATATATTTTTTGGCGTGCCGCGGCGGGAGCATAGGCACCGAAGTGCTGCCAGGAATGCTTCAGTGCTCAAGCCGGATACCAGTTCTAAGTGCACCGCTTTGGTTGCCATGCACACGAACACAGCGATGTATCCCTTGCTCGTACGGACGCCCTTTCCCTTGTTTAGCTTCACGTCTACATGTCCAGTGAAGTCCACACCCACGTTGATAAATGGTCGTGCAGGTTAACACCCGCACGATTGACCGAGTAACACTTGGGAGGGTGGTAGGTCCGCCATGATCTGATGCTTGGTCGTCTGACTGAAGCGTCGGCACTTGATGCAGTTACGTAATTGCTTTTTTACAGCGCGTACACCACTAAAGACCCAGTAGGTATCTCTGATGTATGACAATGTAAGTTTTGGGCCCCGTGCAGAGTCGTACGGTGCGCTTGATCTATGATGAGCTCCGTAAGTCTGCTTGAAGTAGGTAAGATGATAGGATGCTTTGCAGAGTAGCGTAGGATAGTGTTCTCAACTCGTCCGCCCACTCTCAAGATGCCATTATTATCCAGATATGGATTCAAGTTCAAAAGTTATATTAGTAAGTGCTGTTATATTTTAATATTATGTTTTTATTTAAAGATGACATTTCTTCAAAAAAATCAAAATTCTGTACTGTCTTTATAATCAAATTAAATGCATTTTTGATGTCGCTTGTTGTTAAATTATTTGCATGACAAGCGTTCTTGCGTGCTCGATAAATGAAACGTGATATCCATGCAATTGTTTTTGAGATCCGAGTGATAGAGCTCATTTCGTTTAGCAGTTTATAAATAATAGAGTCGGAACTTGATTGTAAGGCTGTTTGCACACTGTAGCTTTTCCTTTTTCAAGTGTTGGTTCTTGATATGTCTCACTGCTTGCATGTTGATGATTTTCCTGAATGAATTTAGGCCCTTCCCACCATAGTGAGCGATTGGAAAGGCAAGTGCTGCTCATGCCTCTCGTCGAACAGTCTGCGGCGTTGTCCTCTGACTTTACATGCTGCCCACACTTAGCGGGAATGATATGGGTGATTTGTCGTACTCTGCTTGCGACGAATTGCTTCCATTTTGAAATATCTCCATGAAGCCACCCTAATACTATCATGGAGTCAGTCCAAGTATGTAGATGAATTTCCTTTGATGAAAACATAGTGTCCAAAACCTTCTTCATGAGTTGAGATAGTAATGCTCCTAGTAACTCCAGTCTGGGTAATGATATTTGTTTCTTTGTTGGAACGACTTTTGTTTTCGCAGCGATGAGCCTCGATGTGTATGAGCCTTTATTATTTCGTGCCACTAAGTATATTGTGCATGCATACGCTTTTTCGGATGCGTCACAGAACCCGTGTATATGAAGTGACTGACCGCTATGACCCACATAACGTGGGATTTGAAATAAATCTATTTTTATTACATCTTTTCTCAATTCACTCCACTAATTTTTTATAGAATCCGATAAGGTGTCATCCCAGGATAATTTTGATAGCCAGACATGGCTATCAAAATTATCCTGGGATTTGAAATAGGATTTTTCCTCTGATTGTGAGCGGTGAGAGCCAGCCGAGAAGGTCATATATTTTTGATACTTCTGATAATAGTTCTCTTTTGGTGATGTTATTTTTAAGGCCCTTTGTTAGGTTGTATTGATACAAAAATGTGTCAGAGGCAGGATTCCATCTCAAGCCCAGAGTTTTTCTATTTTCAGCGTCCTTGAACTCAAAGATAGTGTTCAGTTGCTCAGATGATAAATCTTTTGTGAGTTCAGGTATGTTGCTGGTCCATTTTCTCAGATTCATTCCCGCACTCTTCAGGACTTCTATTATCTCCCTTTGTAACCTTTTTGCCTCAATGATATCGTCACTTCCACACATTAAATCATCCGTATAGAATGAATTAATTAATGCTTGCGTTGCAAGTATATATTTATCTTTGTTATCGAATGCTATCTGACGTAACGTGCGCATGGCTAGGAAAGGAGCGGCCGGCGGTGAAAAGCCACAGTTGTGAGCAATATTTCTTCGTCATCGGTTGCGACATAGTTTGTATAATGATATTAGTATATAATATAGTAGTTTGCTCGAATTTGGGGCGCTTGTTGCTGAAGGCGAATTAGCACTCGTAGCGGGTGACGGCGCATCTAAGTTGCGCGTTGCTTGCAGTTTGCTGTTCGTGGACTTTGGTTTTGAGTGCATAATTAAGTCAAGAATTTTTTATTATGCGGTTCATTGCACTCTTTGCAACGCCGCGTTGAATATCACGCTTTATCTTGATGCGTGTAAAGACAATTAGAACAGATTTTATGTTTTAGTAAAGTTTCCATTTGCTCTTTGCCTGATAAATTGAAAAATGCTTGGCACATGTATAGATCGTGGAATGCTTTACATACAACACAGGTCTTGCGTGTGTATGTCGATACGGATTGATAAATTCCATTGCGGAAGGGTTTGTTTTGATATTGCGGAGACATAGCGGTATTGTTCAGATTTGACCATCTCGGTGCTTGATAAGCCTGTCTATTAGTGCTCTGATTTTCCTTATCTCTGCGCTGAATAGGCTCTAAAGCCGTAAACTTGCTCTCAATGAACGACATAAATTCTTCAAGGGTAGGTAGAGAGCGCGGCTCCTTGCGAGACTCCTTGTAGTCGCTGTATGTGTCCATATCCAACTTCTTCAAAAGGATGTGTACCAATAAAGGATCTGAGCTGTTAGTGTTCACTCCCAAATTATGTATGGCGTAAATACATTCGGTAGTTGTGTCGTAGAACTTCTTCCATTCAAATGATGATTGTTTATGAATGTTTGATTGATTGAGAAGTATTTCGACTTGTTTAGTGAAGAGTAGCTGAGGATTGTTGAAGCGGTGATTTAAGATTTCCCAAGCAGTCTCGTAGTTTTCTGCAGAGATGTGAAGATGTTGAATCAGGCGCTCTGCCTCTCCCTTGACCTTACATTTTAAATGTTGCATTTTTTGAGCGTTCGTGATATATTTGTTATTATGTATAGCTTCGGTGTACAAATCGTGGAATGTTGACCATTGGGTATATTTTCCTGTAAATGTTGGTATCTCTATTTGGGGTAGAAATTGTTGTAGATGTGCGTTTGCATATAATTTTTGATTTAAATTTCGTTTCATGTTGATGTATTTTTTCTCAATATCGGTGAATGATTCCTCATACTGTCTGTCGGTTCCAAATGATAAAATGTCTACTTGCAGATGGAGTTCGTCAATGTTACGCCAGCGCTGTTGTAAGTTATGTAACTCGTCTTCAATCTCCCATTTTTCTTCTACGTTCTGTTCATTGATGCGTTTTATTTGTTGTTCCAGTGCCCGAAAATTAGCGTATTGCTTTAATAAAGTCTCTTGATAGTCTTGGCGGGATTCGACTTTTTCAACCTGAATTTTCGGGAAATGAAATTGCGTTCTGGGGTTGACCTTGGAGGTTAAAGGTGTGGATCCATCCACAGGTGTAGTATGTCCGCTTTTTGAGGTTGATAGATGCGAGATTTTATTTTATTTTATTTTTTATTTTATTTATTTTGAAAACCAACAGCTTAATACAAATAAAATTTTACAAGATTAGTATTTTACAAAGAAATAGCCAATAACAGGTTTCCCATAATTAACAATAGTGCTAACGTGAAAAGATGAATGATAATTTAAAAGTAAGAAATGTAAATAGTGATTCTTAAGAAAAATAAATCTGGTTTACAATTTTATATATATAAAAATAAAAAAAAGTAAACAGTAACTCTTCCTATGAATTTAATTAAAATTTTACAGCTACCATGTAGATTAAGAATTTGTAAAAACAATATACCTGTATCATTGTAGCAGTAGATACTACTCCAATAACACAGCAAACAAGCAATTAATATTTTATGAGTCATCATTTTAGGGATTTTATTGTTTTTATGATATTATTTTTAAAATTAACTTTAGAGCTAGTAAAAAGATCAACGTCATTAAAGTATTTATTATATGATCGAGCGATTCGTGTCAGGACCGAGTTATGTGCATAGTTGGTGTGATGCATTGGAACATGTAGTAGAGTGGTGTTACGGGTTCGATATTGGGGGGTTCGAAATGCGATGTTTGAGACAAGGTGAATGCAGTCTACCCTACTATTTATAATATCATACAGAAAACCCATATCGAGGACAATGCGTCTGTGTTCCAGAGTCAACATACCGTACTCGGCGCAAGCGTCTTCATATGTGTTAAAGTATTTGCGGTTACGATAGTTAAGATGGGATATGAACTTTTTTTGTATTCTTTCTAGTCTGGACTTATAAATAATGTAATGAGGAGACCAAATAGGGCAACTATATTCTAAGATACTTCTTACAAAAGCGGAATAGACAGACTTGAGAGCTGTAATGTTTGTGAATGGTTTACAACTGCGGAGAACAAAGCCAAGATTTTTGTGAGCTTTGGTTATTATTTTTTCGATATGTTCAGAAAACATCAACTTGGTATCCAAAAAAACACCTAGATCCCTAACACCTCGTTTCCTTGGAATTACGCTACCATTAAAGTTGTAATATTGAGTAATAGGTTTTTGTTTACGAGTAAAAGTTATACACTCACATTTGGTCGAGTTAACTGTAATGTTGTTCATTATATAATACGAAAATAAATTATCGAGATCTTTTTGCAGTAATAAACAGTCTTTAGCTGTGGTAATTTTACAAAAAATCTTTTTATCGTCCGCATACATTAGATATTTAGAGTGTTTTATGACTGAACCTATGTCATAAAGATACGCGTTGTATAGGAGTGGACCTAAATGTGAGCCTTGAGGTACCCCAGTTGGAACATTAATGAAATCCGAGCGATAACCACCCATCACTACAGCCTGAGATCGGTTTGAGAGATATGACTCTATCCACCGTAACAGGTCACCATGAATGCCGAGTGCATGCAGTTTATGGAGGAGAATAACATGGTCCACACGATCGAAGGCTTTCTCAAAGTCCGTGTAGACCACATCAATCTGTCCACCACGATCCATATTCTCTAATATATAATTGGTAAAACAGGCCAGGTTAGTTGTCGTTGAGCGGCCTTTTAAGAAACCATGTTGCTGATTGGGTATAGAACGGTATAAAACGGGATAGATATTGTTGTATACAATTTTTTCCAGTGCTTTAGCCGGTACATTTAGAATAGATATTCCTCTATAGTTCTTTATGTCAACGCGCGACCCCTTTTTATGTATGGGTACTATTTGCGCGGCCTTCCATTTACTTGGGAAGATACCTTCTCGTAGGGAACGATTAAATAATATTGCTAACGGTAGAGAAAGTGAGTCGGAGCATCGTGACCAGAAAATGGCAGGAAGTCCATCACAGCCAGCGCCCTTGTTGATGTCTAAAGATTTTAAAATTTTTGATACCGTCAAGGTTGTTGTTTGTACGTTCG
The DNA here is from genome assembly GCA_963565745.1 of Phengaris arion. Lineage (NCBI taxonomy): Eukaryota > Metazoa > Arthropoda > Insecta > Lepidoptera > Lycaenidae > Phengaris > Phengaris arion. The sequence goes on along the minus strand of OY751440.1, from coordinate 23,081,985 downwards.
ATACAACGTCTGTGCATCAAGGCAACGATTGATATGAAGTACAGATACCAGAAGGCTTACCAAATACACTTTGGAAGAAAGAACTAAAGGCATCGCATATTTCTTTACCGTCTGTATAATCCACTCCGTTTAGGTTTAATTTTTTTGGATAAACTGAGCCACCACGCAGTGCTTTTACGTAAGTCCAAAATAGCTTCGGGTGGTTTTTTAAATTGCGCTCGCAGTTTGTAGTATAGTCCCTAAGACATTTCCTTTATATCAGACGTTCTCTCGACCTCAACAATGAAAATTCGTCGTAGTCCAATTTATTGCTATACTTTTTCCACCGTAAATGTGCTTTGGATTTTTCTTTTATAATGTTTATAAGGGCAGGAGAGTACCACCTTGGATATGAGCGCTTGCCCGAGCTACGACTGATAGGAACGTATAACTTAACGCACTCGTTGATAGTATCGTACATAAAGTCGACAGCTTCATCCAAGGTGCCCGTAGATAGTGCAGACGACCAATCTTGTTCCATGAAGTAGTCGTTAATCGAAGAGTATGGCGCCTTTCTAAAATTATACCTTTCAGTAGCGACCTCACGTAATGGTGTTACATTTAAATCCAACACGGTGAATATAAACGAAGGGTGAGCACGGTCTTCATTGAGAAGAGGTTTAGAAGCTGGGATTAAATGTACTGGAAGATTTGAGAATACTAAATCTAATGTGTTATTGGAACAATTTTTTAAGAAATTGTATTGTTGAAGGCCATAAAAAGCTAGTGAGTCTATAAATTTAGTACCGGCAGCTTGGACCTCCACCGACCCTTTCCTAATGGAGGAGCTACCATATTCGTCCCAATAAACACAGGGCAGATTAAAATCTCCAATTATTATGAAATTATCATCTGGACTGAGTTCTGCAATGTCGGTAACGGTTTTAATGACTGTATCCAAGTCGGTAGGCAGACTCCCAGGATTTGGTGGAACATAAACAGCGCATAAGTGCAGGTCCGATATCGAGGAGCACGCACTCGATGGTATAGTAACCCAAAGCATCTCAGTGGTGGGGCAGGCGCGCGCGCGCGGCACGGCGGCCAGCGCGCGGCGCACCAGCACGGCGACGCCGCCACCCAGGCGCTTGCCGCTGGCAGCCGGGTCGCGGTCGGCGCGGAACACGTCGTACCTGTCGTCGCACAGCTCGCCGTCGAATACACCGTCGTGCAACCACGTCTCAGTCAGAACTATTACGTCGTAGTTGTTACTTAAAATGCTAAGTCTTAGGTCCTCGCATTTGGTTCTTAAACCTCGAACGTTTTGGTAGTAAACATTTAAAGAATTAGAAGCCATATTTTGTAATATAATTAAAACCAGAAGTCATGCGTAAGTATAATACGAGTATTAAAGAAAATGGTACATTATGAATGTGTATATCCATGAGAAAAATATTTGTATTTATATCGATTAACGACAAAATATTAATCAATAAAATTGTATAAATACCCAAGCGTAATTTTAAAATATGTTCAATCCATATTGTATCTCTTCTACACGTAATAGGCATGCAGAATATTAGTAATTTAAAATAATAATTAGTCGTAACTTCTATTGTTAGACTATTTAGACGGTAAGATAATATTATAATAATCAGTATTATCCTTGTGCGAGTACCTGTGAAATTAATTATAAATCTCATAATAATAATATGGTAGTTTAAGTAAAATTCATCCACATAAAATATGTTAAATATTAAAATTCTGACTGTAAACGGGTGGTTTATAAAATTATTATATTCCGGCGAAATCATGTTGTGGCCCGAGTGGTGACGACGGGAGCCGAACGGTAAATCAACTAACATCGTAACCGCAGTCACACGATACACGATAAAAAGAGGTGCGCGCTTTAGGTGTGATTGAGTTAATTCCATATGGTATAATTTGAGGCTATTATTAGTTTGCGAGTACCTTAATATCATATTAAGGCCTAAGAGGACGGTGACATTCAAAATATATTTTTTTTTATTTGTATATAAAATAAAATTCTGGAACACAGTCTGCATTATATAATTGTAACTAATATCTGATAGTAGTAGTGTAATGTGTAAGGTCAAAATTCCCTTAATTAAAATTAATTTTAATTTTAATTTTTGGGCAATAAGAATAATTATAGTAGTCTGATTGTTATAAAGTGTCGCACCCTTATTTAGTGTATGTGTCATGTCGGTAGATTAAGAAAAAATATTAATGCTTGCTATCTTTGAATGTGACAAAGAGTATGTTATTGCAAAAGAGGAGCAACTGTAAAACATTTCGATAGGACTAAGAGTTACTTTAACAAAATGCATAAAATTAATCATAAATGACTTTTTGAGACATAATTTTAATATATTTGAGCATGCATTAAGTGGAAAAAAGAGTTTTTGTGAGACATGCAAAAATACGTTACAGACATATCTGGTGTTTTTAATGAAATAACGGTTAATTAGACAATCTTCAGTATATCCGCTTCGTGTGCAATTTGAAGTGCCCGTGCAGTGTCGCTTTTCCTCACAAAAATTCTTCCATGTTTTGTCCACACGTACTGATAGTTTTTTAGCTTCGCGGCTTCTCTGCACTTTTTCAAAAGCATCTTGTTTAGCAGCGTGAGTTGCTCATTCACAAAAATTCTCGAGTTATTGCCTGTAAGTCCTAAAACGTTGGGGGTGAGATGGTTTTTACGTGCTCCAGATATTATGTTATCCTTTAGAAGACGTGATTTTAGTTTTACTATAATATTCCTGGACCGCCCTTGCTGCTTGTGTTTTGGCGTTACACGGTTAATCTCGAGAACGTCACCTAGTGAAATATTTACGCCACAATGCGTAGCTATCGCAAAAAAGATGTCCAATAAATTTTCATTCTTTTGTTCTGGAATTCCCACAATTTCTAAATTCAACAACCGTTCTCTTTGATTATTAGCGTTTAATTCCAATTGCAAGCGTTTATTTTCATTTGAGACTATGACAATTTTTGATTCCAATGCGTCAATAGCTTTATTTGCGATAGCTAAAGAATCCATTTTTTTATTGAATGTATCGTACTGATCACTGTGAAACCGTAACGACTTCTCAATAGCCGTTACTTGCTTGATCGTGTCCTTTTGTTTTAGCTCCAAAGATTGAACGTGATTTTTGACATCTTGATATTCTTGATGCATATGGCTTATATCCGATTTGATTTCAGCAAGAGAGACATTGAGAGATGCACTAAGTTTTTCAAAATCCGTTGTCAGTAAGGTGTTGAACTCAGATGTCATGTTTAGAAAGTTTTTTTGAAAATCACATTTCCAGACTTCCATAGTAGCCATAACTTTGGATGTAATGCTTTCAATAGCCTCCGTCAACTCATCGTTGTACTTCCGTTTCGTTCGTAGAGTCACATTACATTCTTTCAATGATTTTCTTATTTCGGGATTAGAAGCGAATATTTTATCCTTTTCGTCAGGCGATCGAAACATTTTTGCGCTTCTGACTTGATGTTAGTCTTTGACCGCTGCACTTAACGGTAGTGATTTGTAAATTGTGATTTAAGTAAGTAGGGATACGGTTTAATTTTGAATGAAGACTTCAGAGTATTAACGATAACACGTCCGCACTGCTCAAGACTGTATACTGTACTGATTGATACTGAGATTGATGGAGTCGGAGGCCTTTCGGAGTCCGATGTCATGATTGCTCGTAGCGTAGTATAAAAGTTCTTCACATCGGAATAAATATCCTTTTTAAAGTAGTCTGATGTTTTATCTTCGGCGGCTTGCAATGTCTTGTTATTGAGCTCAAACTCTCCCTACAGATTGTCAATGGCTGCGATACGTTTGTTAAAGTACTCCTGCGTTACTCTGTCCGCGGAGTCCTTTTTATAATTAATATGGATCTTGTCGATCTCCTTGATGATGGCGCTCTGACGTTCCAGAAGTTCTTGCATGATGATAAATGATATATTTAGCGTAGTTAAAGTCCCTTTACAGTACGTGCGTCCTGTTCTCAACTCTTCCGGGGCGACCCGCTACCGTATCGAGACAATTAAATACACTAAATATTTAGGTAACTTTCTTCTAGTATAGACACGATGATGCGTAGAGCGTCTTGATAATGTTCTCGAGCTAATATGATGTCTTGATAAGATGATGTTTTTAAGGTTTCTTCTCAAGGCGTCTTGCTGATGATAATGATGATATGCTTCTGATAATCCAAAGATGCGTTGATTCTCGTTACGAAGGACCAAAAAAAATGTAGCGAGCTCCACTTAGATGATAGAGATGATAGTTGCTGCTGATAGTAGAGATGATATATGCTGCTGATGCTGTATGCTGATGCTGATGCTGATCTGATAGATTGATGCTGATATAGGGTGTAAATGATGAACCCCGTTTGGTGCGTAATAACGAACTGCGTTTATTGTAAATAATGATGAAATTTATATGTTACAAAAATGCTTATGTAAGATACACGCGCGGATATACGCGAGGCGCACGAGTACAATGACTCATTGACCCGTACACGCTATATAAATCTGTTTACCTAAATTTAAAATTTAAGTTGTATATTTAAATAAATTGTAGATAATTGTAAATATTTTTACTGGTATTAGTATGAGAGAGTGACTGCATGCTTGAATGTGTGTGTGTGTGTATGTGTGTGTGTGTGTGTATGTATGTGTGTGTGAACTGTAAATATTTGAATTAGGTTTATTTGTAGTTAAAATTTCACCACTCACCACAGACCTAATGTTACAGTGATATTATTATATTATTCCAGTGTAATGTGTATGGAAATATCGATAAATTAGAGGATAAATTATTGTTCAATTTGATAATAGGGAGCAAACGAGATACGTCTGATGAAAAGCGACTACTTTGATGATGCTTTATTATAAAATTGCTGTAATCCAGTTTTTACTTAATGTTGGCGATAGATATCACTATGAGTCCTGCTACATCACGCTATTTTGATCGTTTGATCGTTATCTTTTTCTTGAAAAACGAAGGGAGAAGACTGTTTACTTAGCAGACCGAAGACTTTGATATGAGCATCTATAATACGAATTCTGATTGCGTTAATTACCAGTTTATGCGCCTTGGAAGACTTAACTACCGTGCCCCCACCAAGACGAGCTAATCGAAGCGCAAGGGCACTACCAGACCAACATTTCTCGAAGAGTTTCGTTGATTTTTTTAACCCTCATAACTTGGCTTATACAAAATAAATGAAATTTTCAGAATATGTTTCCAGTAGCAGACTATTTAAACATATAAAGTTTTGATTGCATAGGTCTTAGACTTTAGATTTTATATATCTAAAAACCCCTAATTTCGTCACTGACTCACTGACGATCAACAAAATTATAGGGTACTTTCGGATGTACTAGAAAGCTAAAATTTGGTACGTAAGCTTGTATTAGCACATAAATAACATCTTATCATGATCAAATTTGAAACTTTTATCCTCCAACCTCCTAAACAATGAGATGAAAATTTATAAAAGACTTAGCTACGCAAATTTTTACTCTACAGGTCTGGAAATTATTGTAAGAGTCCGTGTTATAAATGGCAACAATAAAATATAAAAGAAAATAAAAATATTATCATAACAACTCTCAAAAATAATGAAATCCCACCATCCCAAACATTTTCGTATAATGTGATGCCAAGATGATACCATGTTATTGACTCGCACTGTCATAAAGCTATCAGATATCATGTAAAACCAAGTTTCTGACTCTACACGTCATAACTCTCCAAGCTTAACCTTTAACGTCACGGGCGGGGTCTAAGCAGACCCCACGCGCTGATTTTTAACGGTATTTTTTGAAATTGAGAAGTGTGCGCGTGTTCGGCTAATCTCAGTGCGACGCGAGGCCTTTCGGCGTGTGGACGTTCGTCGCTCTTCTGCTAAGGTAAGTTACATTTTTGTTTACGTGGGGATACCTGCATACCCCACCCGTGATTTAACTTAGTTACCTTTTTCACTTTGGTTATGTTTTTATTTGTTTCTTTTTCAGAATTCGTGTTGTATAAATGGGAAAATGAGTCGCCTACTAACCGAAAATCAAATTGCACAAATTATTAACGATTTTAGTGACTCTGAAAGCGAAGGCATAGGAGACACGCCTCAAGAGAACATTTTGGAAGAGGTGGGTGATATAAGTGACCGTGAATCAATACATAGCGAACATAATTCAGCATCTGAAATAGAGGATAGCGATGACTCTACCGCCACTGAGTCCGCTGAGGATACAACGAGCAACAGTTTTTACGTAAAAACCGGTTCAAATGGAGCAAAACTCCACCACATCCATCTCGTATTCGACAGCACAACATCATCGAAGAGCGTTCGGGTTTGAGAGGGCCTGCTCTTTCTAAGAATGAAATGTCACCAGTAGAAACTTGGGAACTATTGCTTACCGATAACATAATCCAACTTATAGTGCAGTACACTAATCACAAGCTAGAAGCCAAATATATTCCACCACTGATATGACCCTACTATGCCAAAAACATTGATAGTTGTGAGTTGCGAGCATATTTCGGATTACTTCTACTTTCTACAATTTTCAAGTCAAATCACGTAGACGTTCGATCATTATGGGCATCTAATTACACTGGTAGAGACATATTTCGTGGCGTAATGGGATTGAACAGATTTTTATTCATTCATTTTAATATAACATTTGATGACTTTAGCACACGGGAACAAAGGAAGTCTACTGACAAACTGGCTTTAATAAGTGAAATATTCGATAAATTTATCCAAAACTGCAGTAAAAATTATACTTGCTCGGAATATTTATGTATAGATGAAATGTTTGTGAAATTTCGTGGTAGATGCTCATTCAGGATGTTTATCAAAAGCAAGGCTGGAAAATATGGGCTGAAAGTTCAATGCATGTGTGATGCAAAAACTCACTACTTGTACAACGCATTTATATACACAGGAAAACCTCTAAAACAAAGAAATTCTTCACTATCAGTACCAACTCAGGATGTTTTGAAGTTGACTGAACCGTTGTATGGATCAAAAAGAAATGTCACTGGAGACAGTTGGTTCACTTCGGTTGAACTAGTGGATCTTCTCTTACAAAAAGGACTCACATATGTTGGCACCGTGCGAAAAAATAAACAAGAAATTCCACGTGAGTTTCTCTCCAATAAGACAAGGCCCGTGGAATCTTCATTATTTGGATTTGTACGTGACAAAACATTGGTATCGCACGTACCAAAAAAGAACAAGAGTGTAGTTCTACTTTCATCAATGCACCATGAAATATCAGTAAACGAGCAGTCCAAAAAACCGGAAATCATAGAATTTTATAACATCACTAAAGGAGGAGTAGTTGCCTTGGATTTGAAATGTTCAAATTACTCATGCTCACGTCGAACCCGAAGATGGCCAAACGCAATTTTTGGTGCTATAATGACTATTTCAATTGCTAATGGCTATGTTCTCTGGGTTCTATCTAATCAAAATAAGAAAATGAGCCGACGAAAATACATAAAGACTATTGCAATGTCTGTTATAAAGCCACACATTTGCCAAAGACTGGAAAGTAATCCTAACTTGACCAAAGATATAAGAGCAATAATGTGCAAGTTGATCGACAAAGAGAGGCTGCTCTTCAGATGCTCTTCAGATTCAGTTCAGATGAAGCTGGTCCTAGTGCCCCAAAAATGAAGCGAAGATGCTATTATTGTCCCAGATCCAAGGATAAAAAAGTACTATTGTCTGTAAGTCTTGCAAGAAAACTATTTGCAAACCGCATTCAGTAGCAATTACTTATTGTTTACCATGCCTACCCAAAGAATAATTTAGTTACACTAGTGTAGTACCTATGTTTCAAGAATTGTCTTTTTTTTCTATAATGTTTATTGTTAATTTTTCTTATAATTACTTGTTTTTAATCCTTATTTTATTAGAAAAAATAGTTAGTTATCAAGAAGTTGACGCTTTTGTTAAATTTTAATACATTAAACATATGCCATAAAAATTATATGTACAATATTGTTAATTTGATAAAAATGTTCCTTACTGTCTAAAGACTGATTGTTTTATGATAAATAAATACTTTTCATAAATGTTATAATGTCTTTTCTTTTAATCTAAAACGGCTTTTAAAAATTATTAAGAAATTCTGAATATATAATATGTAAATTTATATTGGGGATACTTCTGGACCCCAAGCGTGACGAAATGTTATCCTAAACAACGCGTGTACTTAAAGGTTAACTTCTCAAACTCTATACGCTACAATCGCTTGGGCGTAAGGTGAAAAATTTACGGACTGTTTTCCTGTTCTACTATTCTTGTAGGAACGAAACGGGCAAGCCACATGACTAACGTGTAGAGTTTTTAAAGTTAGGCTTGTAGATTTATGACGTGTAGAGTCAGAAGCTTAGTTTTACATGATATCTGATAGCATTTTGACAGTGCGAGTCATATGGTATCGTCTTGGCATCACATTATACGAAAATGTTTTTAGTGGGTCAATTTTACAAAAACAATATCCGCCATTTTGAAATTTCAAAATTCTATTATTATACAACTCCAAATTTTAATAAAAGCAAACTGATAACTAATTACATTAATTTTGGATTGTAAAATGAAACACCGGATCTAAGATGCTAGATGGCAGAGAGATTTACTTTTTAAAAAGAACATAACATTGGCATTTGGCATAGACAAAACATAACTTTTGTGTATAACTTATAATTAATATCCTCCCATTAAGCACAAACCAATTCCTCTGGAACATTTTTAAACCTTCACCTGTGGAGTGGATTTAGTTAGAATGTCAGCCACCATACTCTCGGTACCAACATATTTGACTTGCATCTCATTCTTGTTAATTTTTTCTCGTAGAAAATGGTACCTAATATCTATATGTTTGCTGCGGGCACAGTAAGATTCTGTACCTGCAAATTTAATGGCACTTTGATTATCACAGTATATAACAGTAGGTGTAGTTTCTAAATTATGAAAAATTATGGTGCAGCTCAGACTCCAAAAATCGAAGCCACATTGCTTCTTGTGTAGCAGTTGCAAGTGACATGTACTCTGCTTCCATAGTTGATAGGGCAACAGTGCTCTGACGTTTTGAACACTACGAAATAGCTGCACCTTAAAACATAAAAATGTAGCCGGAACATAGGTCCGTAAAGCTAGCAATGGAAAATCAGCGAAATTAAGAAAAAATAACCCCAAAATCTGTTGCTTTTTAGTTGCTTTTTACTTGCCAAAACGACGAATTTTTTGCTCAAACCGATCGTAAGAAATCGGCAACCGTTCTAGCTTTCAGTAAAGTTAGCATGAAAAAGGTGATTTAAGTACAATTCTGCGTATGCATGCAGGTCAATTTGTTGCTAAGTTGTTGCTGCAGGAAAAGTTCAAGAATTTTTTTTTTATAATTTTACTAAACCTGACGTCGTGATACCGACTTTACATCCGATTTCTGATGGTTAAATATTACCTGACAATTTGTTGCTGCTTACACTCTTATTCCTTACAGAGTAAAGTTTCAGCAACAAAATAGAAACCGGAAGTGACAGAGGTAATTTTTAACCATCAGAAATCGGATGTGAAGCTAGCGTGTCCGGTTTGTAACTTACCCGGTTTCCATATCGCTGTCACTTCCGGTTTCTATTTTGTTGCTTACTCTTTCCAGTATAAGAAATAAGTGTGAACAGCAACAAATTGTCAGGTAATTTTTAACCATCAGAAATCGGATATAAAGCCAGCGTGGTCCAGTTTGTAAGGTACCTAGTTTTTAAATTGCTATCACTTCCGGTTTCTATTTTGTTGCTGAAACTTTACTCTGTAAGGAATGAGAGTGTAAGTAGCAACAAATTGTCAGATAATATTTAACCATCAGAAATCGTATGTAAAGTTAGTATGACGACGTCAGGTTTAATAAAATAAAAAATAATAAAAATTTCTTCAATTTTTTCTGCACCAACAAATTAGCAACAAATTGACCTGCATTCATACGCAGAATTATACTTAAATCACCTTTTTTCATGCTAACTTTACTGAAAGCTAGAACGGTTGCCGATTTCTTACGATCGGTTTGAGCAAAAAAATCGTCGTTTTGGCAACTAAAAAGCAACAAATTTTGGGGTTTATTTTCATAATTTCGCTGATTTTCCATTGCTAGCTTTACGGACCTCCGGAACATGACTTCCGACTTATAATATCTGAAGCCCAATCAGAATCACAGTACCCAAAAAGCCTTCTTTCTTCTTAGTTTTGACTAAATACCAATTTATAATCCTTGGTTCCTTTAATGTAGCGTAGAACTTTCTTGACAACTTGCCAGTTGCTTGCTTTTCTTGTTTATTATTAAAGCTACTTAGTTTGTTTACTATAAATATGTCTGGCCTAGTTCCTTGAGATAAATACAATAAACTTCCAATAGCTTCTTGATATGGTATGTTTGTAAGAATATTTTCCGTATTTTCTGTACTTATCCAAACCATGCCATTGATTGTAAAATGAAATACCGGATCTAAGATGGCAGATAGCAGAGAGATTTATTTTTTAAAAAGAACATGACATTAACAAAACATCATTACATAAAATTATAACGTGGAGCAAAAACTTTGAAGCCTTTTTAACGCAAATTATCCAAACGGAGGAGTATAACATTTGAAAAAGTTCTAATTTATGTGGGTCATGGGGGAGGAGTAAACTGCACTATATTTTTATAATAATTCACAAAAATACATAAAATGAATAAAAATAACATTACATATTATTCAGATTAATTTTTGGGGTTCTGATCTCATCTAGCTTAGCCAAGCTTCTGAGTTCTGACTCTACACGCCCTAACTCTACTAGGCCTTGTAAGGTAAAAGTAAATTAAGTAGCACAAACTCTACATCTTATGGTCAATTCACACCGAAATGATACGCGCTATGGCGCTGCATTGTTAAGATGTCTATTTAAAATTTAACTTTATTAATTACAGAAGAAGTACAAGTTTCATAGCATAACGTTAGCAATATGTATTTGTCAATTGTTCGTGCTTGTCCTCCAGAGTGAGAGTTTTTGTCACTGCTCGCCGTGAAGAAGTTAACTACAATTTGTATAACTAATGGCATCGAAGCAACGCCCCTAGTGGTGAATAATGGCAACTATTTACCTAATTAGATGCCATACAACTACAAATTGTAGTTCGCTTCTGCACGGCGAGCAGTGACAAAAATTTGCAAACAGCACTAGCTCCTTGATCCAATCGAACAGACCAAGTCAATTGGACGATGGACTGCATGGTGTATAGGTATCATTATAAAGTTCAAACTTAAAAATTATAATAATATGAATTATGGGCGAGTTTCAACCGCTAGGCATTAGGCAACCACTGGTTCTATTTATATACGCGTGTATGTTTTGAAAAATAATGATAAAATTATTGTTAATACGTCTTATGAGGCAGATATTTTTGTTGGCGTGTGGAAGTGGTGATGTAGCTTATCATTACGCCATTAAAAACAAAATTTTATATTTTAATTTAACGTTAATTCTTACCAACGCAACGTTAAATGCAGACGCAATAGATCCGCGTGTGGAACCTCGGGTGTTTTTGCCGACTCGCACCTGGCCACTCGGCCGGCCCCCAAATTGCACACATCATATTATATCCTTTTTGTGTACATCGTAATGACCGGATAACAGGAGATATTATTAATGGTACGTATCCGAGTATCGACGTCACGCCATAGACGTATTATATCTTATAGACGAGGCATGTTGAGGTGAAAACTGTCCACACTTTTGGAGATTTTGGGGCCATTTTGACATTTGAGGTATGGTGAAATCAAGATGACTGACATTTGAAGTATGGTGAAAACCAAGATGACGTAATTTTTTTAGTATAATATGAAAATTTGTTGCGTCAAATGTTGTAAGTCATACATAGCCTTTCTCTATCTTTAGTTTTGAAAACTTTGCGTCACGCACATAATTAGCAGGTCGTTGTTCGTGATTGTGAGATAACCGCGTAATTGTGGAGCGTGTACCTGTAGGGTCAACACACACAAGCGCACAGTCGACGCGCAGCGAAGCTAAATTATGAAAAACTAATATAACAAATTCACTCTTACAGTGTGTGTCGTCTCGAGGTAAAGAGATTTTAACACCAGATAATAGGTTTAATTTCCTCGAAAAACATCTCGTTCAAACATCACAATTTTGGGGGTCGCAAGTCGCAACCCTCAACCCCCGAGCTACAAGCAATTAAATATTTTATCTTTTGGTTACTACTTACCTTACGTTGAATAAAACAAAATAATCCACACATCATAATGCTAAGTTTAATGCTATGAATATTTTTTACATTATCAAATCATTTATTTTACTACAGTTTAGTGATAAAACAATCTAAAAAATACATTTGAATCTAAAAAAAAGGATATTTTTCTTGCATTTTTTCTTATTTAATAAATAGTTTTTAATCTAGCCTGTTTACCCTAAAATTTTGTTTACTACGGGAAATCGCCTGTCAAAAGATAAAATTTTCAAGTAAATGGCTGAACGTAAAAAAACTATTTGTCTTGGACCGCCATGATGTGAAATAGTTGACATTATTGTAAGACTATTTGACATTGAAATAAGAAAACGTTTCTACCTTAGCTGTCAATAGAGGCCATTTTGTGAGCTCATGCTCGGGAAGAAAAGAAATGTTGTTTCTCATAACGACGATGCATCGTCCTTGCTGCCTTACAATAAGAACTATTTTGCTCCGAATGGTATTAATGTTTCATCAGTCTGTCATTTTGTCGATTCTTTGGAGTTTCTAGGGTGCGCATGCTAAGCCTGCTGATATAAATAGGCCGGGGGCGTTAACACCAACCTCCTCACGACATTACTTGTGTAGGATGTAGGATGAGCACGTCAACAAGACAAACGAACGCCGGTGATGCTGATGCATGATGTGGCTGTGTTATACTATAGCGTACTACTTACTATACTCGCTAGTCAGTACAGATCCAATTTAGTCTAAACGTAAACAAATGGAAGAATTGGACACTATATAATGCTACCAATTTAATAGGTAAAAAATATCTTATTCTTACCGTGCATACAAAACACATTAATTTGGTCGAATTCAATATTTCTGTTAACGTTTAGATTAAATTGATTCTGAACAGAGTACCTATAATATCATAAATAAGTATTCCGTAATGTTTAGAAATGAGCTTAAAACTCTGAAAACACCATCGTGTTTGCACATATTTGACGTAATGTGACGTAATGTGACATAGAAACATGTATCCACGTCGCGTTTTATATAGGCCAGTAAATAAAGCCCTTTTTTTTTGGTCAACCTCGCACTAAATTTCCGATCCAATTTTTTTTTTTTTTAGGTTAAGTGTCACTTGCTGACCATAAAAACACAAAATGCTGACAGATCCAGGTGGAGCTTCGATCGCAATCTTGAAGTAAAGTTTTTGGCCGATATCTCGGAAACTATGCACTTTAGGGCAAAAGTTATTGAGACCATTATTGTAGAAAATAAAATTTCGCATCTTTTGTTTCCTGTAAATTTTTTCGTAAAACTTACCGCTTACGATTTATGGCCCATTTAATGATCCGGTTTTTATATTTCGGTCAATAACTCTTAAAATATTGGATTAATCAATAAAATACATCTATTCAATTTTAAAGATTTACACTAATAACACTTTATGGTTGGGTTAGGTTGATATTGATGAGTTTAATCATGAAGACAAAGAATTCATTGAGGCTTTACAATCCTCATTGTATTCATCTGAAGAGCTTAATGAAGATGAAGAAGAGACATCCGAAATAATTGAATTTTCGCCACTTCCGAAACGCCAAAAAAATTGATAAACTTTTGATTTTTTTATTGTTTTATGTATTTTTTTAAAATAAATTTTTAATACATTTTTACAAAATATTCTTTTTTCATTATCTTTAATTTTATTTTAGCATCCGAACATAAAATAATTACTTAATATTTTTTAGTTATTCGAAATATAATAAAATTAAATAAAAAAAAAATCATTCCTATTGCAGGTAAGGAAATAAACTATTATTTTTTAAGTATATAAACAATCGGGATATTTTTTTTTTATTAGTTTGTTGAATTTGTACCATTACATTCTATGCGTACCTTGAAATTTTCGACTTTACGCCCGGTAGTCCAACATTAAACGTTCTATAACTCGAAAAGTATGGGCATTAGAAAAAAAAGTTTTAAATTGTAGAGAATAAAGTGATCTTTGAAATTGAATAAATGTTTTCCATAAATCGTAAGCGGTAAGTTTTACGAAAAAGTTTACAGGAAACAAAAGATGCGAAATTTTATTTTCTATAATAATGGTCTCAATAACTTTTGCCCTACAGTGCATAGTTTCCGAGATATCGGCCAAAAACTTTACTTCAAGATTGCGATCGAAGCTCCACCTGGATCTGTCAGCATTTTGTGTTTTTAATGTCAGTAAGTGACCCTTAACCTAAAAAAAAAAATTGGATCGGCAATTTAGTGCGAGGTTAAATGCTTTATTTACTGGCCTAATAAATTAAAAACAAAATTGAGAGAAACGTCTTTTTTCAAACTCTTAGATGTACGAGGACACGAAAATGTCAATTTTCAAGAAACTCGCGCACATTATTTGTGTTTATTGTGAAGAATATTTTCGCAGTGAGTGTGCAATGTAGGTACATCGTATTAGATTGTAGTAGATACATCGCGTCGTGTAGTGGGAGTATGTAGTCGTGTAGTAGAGCACGGAGAGAGTGTTGAGCCGTGAGCGATATAATAATATTGCTCGTCACATTCTGATATTTTATGAATTTTAATTATTTTTATTTTTTTATTATCTTTAATAATATGAATTTTCTTCAGTTGACGTTTGACTGTGAAATTAGATATAATTCAAATAAAACATATCGCTAAAATAAGTGCTGGACGATCGCAGGGAATAATATCAGGTCACTACATATGAAATTTCCGTTTTGTAAAGGAGGAACATTAAGTCGATTTTTTTAAAACATAATATATTTATTTTATCAAAGTATATACCATTGCTATCTATGCCATCTTTTTTGCCATCTCAAAGGTAGTTCATCGATTCCTTTACTAAAAAAACCATTCGGACAGGAATCAATAAAATCTTTGAAGACGCTCTGGACTGGACTGGAGGGGAAAATTAATATTTTTTAACAAAAAATTATAACCGACTTCCAAAATAAAAATGCACAAAAACACCACAAGCTAAACGTCTGCGTCTGTGTAACGGCTATTTCCTTGTGAAACTATTCTACGATAGCTTACCTTTTCTTCTAGCTAAGTGCTAGAGAGATACATAGCATTAGCGAAACTTACAGTTTTTGTGTAGTTTCGCTGACGTATACGAACGCGTAGGTGTACTGAGGGCCATATGGACTATGGTACAACGAATTGACTTTTGAGCACAGGTATATTTATCTATTCACAAATTAATTAATTATTTAATTAAATAAATAATTGGCGGATCAAATCCACTGTGACCTCCAAAACAGACTTCATCGTAAAGAAATAAATGATTCTTTCAAATTTATTAGCTTGTTGATATATACATAAGAAGTAATTACAATGTGCAGACACGACCAACAGAACACCATTAAAAGGCAGGCATGGAGTTTGAGGCAGCGGCCTCGAACTCCGCGGTGAGCGGCGCGGGAGCGGGGCGGTGGCGGGAGCGGGCGGCAGTTGCGAGATTGTTCGCATATAAAAGTAATAATGCCCAAAAAATATGAAATAAAACTTATTTTCTAAATATTTCCCCTTTTAAATTCGGCTAAAATTTTAACTATTTCTCTACTCAATCTTCTTAATTTTGATGTCGATACCAGCGAATTTGAACGTGAGTCCTATAAATTTTTGTAGGATATTGTTTGGGCTGGTACCGACTTAAAAATTAAGAAGATAGAGTAGAGGAATAGTTAAAATTTTATTTTATTTATTTACAACACTTTATGCACGTAACGTACAAAGGCGGACTTAATGCCTTGTGGCATTCTCTACAAGACAACCTTAAAGTGACATGGTCCAACAATCCATGAGGATTCGAGGAAACTCCTCGAAATTTATAGGATAATATATATAAAGCCGAACATATAACCGTGTCCTTTTTTTGGAAGTCGGTTAATAAAATGGACCTGATGCCTATTAAGTATTAACTATTTTCGATATAATCCCGTTTCGGTCCACACGCTGACTCACACTCGTACGCGACAATGCGTGCTTGAATTAAATACTTGGTCAGAGATTTGACTTATAATTTTTTTTTTTACAAACTTACAGAGTTTTTACTATTATTACATTACATACTGAGTATTACAAAAATGAAAATCAACTTAATAACTAAATCCTACGTTTTTATACAATAATAATGTGCATATTTAACATCTCAGCTGTTCTACTTAAGAAGAGCTGACAAAGCTTATATTACTAGGGTTGTCACTCTTGACTCGCGCGCGAGCGTGACAGCTTAAAAATCCAAACGAAATTTAACCGATAACATTACGAGAAATGCCCATGACGAGCGGTGAGCGATGATCAACCGCGCGCCTATTTAAATTCTTTTGTTCAATTTATTTGTATAATATTTTTTAAATTCATGAGTATAAAATCAATTATTAAACATTAAAATTCATGGTATTACATACATTTCATTGGCGAACAAAAACAAATATTTACCGTACACAATAATTTAGTGCCACGCGACCGACCCGGTAGTACGGAAGCAATATAATGTATTCTTTGCCGTTGGTTTCGAGGTCGGGGAAGCGTTGCGGCGCGCCACCGCTGCCCATGCCGCGCCACTCCCGCGCCGCTCGCCGCGAAGTTCGCGGCAGTGGCCTTATAGATTATGAATATTTATAAACTAAATTAGTCAGACCCGAACGCGTCGCGTGTTGACGCAATTTTTAACTAAATTGATCCAACAATAAATTTAAACGGATTCGTTTTATTTTATAGTTTACTGCATATTATTAGACGTTCGTTTACTGTCCCTGGTCAAAAATAATAATGTGACCTCGACATCTAAACTATTTGAAATTCAATAGGCTGATAGATAACACTGGAAAATTTTATCCAGTTAGTAAAAGTTTTAGAAAACAGCATGACTGTATCTGTTAGCTGTTTATTCTGTGCTGCACTAACTATTAGCTGACTGATCTAATACGCAAGGTTTCAGCAAGCTCTACAGTCTACACTCTACACTATGCGCTTTTGTACAGCAGCAGCAGACTATAAACCCGTCATATAGAGCGATGTAGAGCTCTGGAGTCTGCAGGCGACTGCCCGGCTTGCCCCGCCGCGAGCAGCGTGAGGTGTCCGTCGAGTGACTGTCCAACCTGCAAATCCAATTCCATTATTGCTAGAGTGTCAGTAGTGTGGGTACATAATGGTCTTACATTCTGTGAGAGCTGCTGATACATTCTGCTATTACAATGGCGTTCAATGGATTAAAAATAATAATTGTTTTTAGGGTTCCGTAATACATAGCTTCTAGCTTCTGTAATTATGAATATAAATTGATGAAATTTGGTATAGTTATAGATTGTGTGATTTTGGTTCTAGCATTATAAAATAAAATAATTTATATTTTAGGGGCGGCTCCCCATACATAATATGAGATGAAAAATATTTTTTCTTCCTACCCCATCGTGTGGTTTATCGTTGAATAGGTATTTTAAAATAATAGCAAGGTTTAATACATGATTTTTTTACAAAGTTAACCATTTACGAGTAATCGGCCTCCAAAGTGGTTTATAAGTTGGTCCCCCCCCCCTGGCATTTCTAAACTATGACACTTAGAAACTTGCAATTTTCAATGCTGATAGATCATGCTAAAAACTTTTTAGGGAAATTATTTTGATCGTAATCGGACAGTAACTTTTGAAGTAACTTGAAAAAACCTTTTTACGCGGTTATAGTTACGAAACCCTTCTTAGACATGTCCTGACATGCTCTTGGTTGTTGTTTATTAAATTAGGTCAAAGGTGCAAATCTAATGCCGCGGCCTTGAAGCGGAATAATCATAAATGATGACGGCCATAAGCACTGGCGCTGGATTTACAGGTTGGATGGTCAGGATGCCATTTAAACTACACTCGATTCGATGACGTCTGATCACTTGAGCGATTCTCGAACATAACTACAATAATTGACACAAAAAAATTACACATTAGCGTCCCTTCACACTTCACACCGAGACAAAACGCAACGCGTGCTTTTTATTAAGATATCGATTCAAAATTGAACTTTATTAACTTGTGCCATCTGCACATTTATTTATATTAGTCTTTGATCCCCAATGACGTGTTTAACCTAGATTTATAAAATATAAATATGTAACCAATTGTAATTTGAATCAGTCTCAATAAACCATTATTCTGAAGTGTACATTTGTTTCCTCCACCTCCATCCCGTCACGTCATAACGACTGTAGCTACAAACTAGACGATAAGATACTTGTTTCATTGCAAGTGTAGCCACGCGCTGCGCAGCGTGGTAAAGTTCTGTCTGTTAAGTTGATGAAAACAGCATAATATGAGGCGTAGTTTACAGGAGCGGAGGATGATGATAAAAATTTGTCATTTTATTGAACGTAAAATGATGTGAGGTACATAACAAGTTTATAAGTCTGTATATTACAGTAAAACACATCAAACAGTAGACAGTCGTAAGATTTCAATTAACGTGGTCTATCTGCGGACGTAAAAGGTGGACACTAAACGTACAACATAAAGGACGATAATATAATGTAACTCGTTTACCCCAACCCCCCCCCCCCCACTCCGCATCCAGCGGGGGGTATGTTTATTGTCCGCATATGGTAATTCGCGAGTAATGAGAACACCCGCTGTACTGTATAGCCCCGAAATCGGCTCTACTTGTAGTAGGTACCTAACCTAACAAAAAGTTTATATTCGATCAAAATAATGTGTCTTCATATTTTCTTTTCATAATATGTGATATTTAAATTGGTTGCAATAATATGTGTTTAGTGTTTACGTTTAGATTTAATTGGATCTGAATAAAGTATAGTACCTACCTATACCTGTAGGTATGTGTTAGGTAGGTACCGCTGATTTGTATTTCAGGTGTGGGGGAGGGGGCTGTTGCTGTAGGCTGAGGGACAGGTTTGACGTAAATGGCGTGATACTTGTTTTTTCTTCAATTCAATTTGACGGGAAAAGGAAAAATATATTATCATGGCCCTTTAAACGTACAAGTACCTTTTACAATTCACAAAATAAACTAGAAGATAAATTTATTTTCTTTCTGTGAGCTTAAAATAACTGTTGTAGTATGAATTATTTCGTTACATCGAACTTACTTCAATGATAAATAATAATATCAATTTCACAGAATATTCCAATAAAAAAATAGTTTGTACAGTACATAGTACACATGGTAAATTTTTCAAGTCGATAGAGAATATCCTGAAAGGAGTTGCGAGTCCGATTTTGATTTAAACTGAAACTGCGTTAAGACCTTTTTGATAAATCAATTTCTCTAGGCTGGAATCGAACAGAAACCGAAAGCAAAGGGAAATTGATTTACCTAAATCTAATGATGCAGTAAAGGTTACATTAAATTTAATAAAAATAAAAATTAAATTACAGTGTAAAAGGTGCCTAAAGAGGCACCTTCCGAAAGTTGACGTGAAAATATTCGTACATCTTTTTAAAGTTCCGTCCGTCCGTCTGTCTGTCTGTCTGTCTGAGTTTCTAGTTTCTGTATTTATGAATATAAATGCTCAGTATATTTTGGCATTATAAAATAATAATAATTTTTATATTTTAGGGGTGGCTAGGGGTGTACTCCATACAATATGTGATGTAGGAATGATTTGTATAAGAATGTAGGAATATTTTTTCATTCTACCCCATCGTGTGGGGTATCGTTGAATGGGTATTTTAAAATAAAGGTAAAGTTTCATACATGTTTTTTTTTACAAAGTCAACCATTTTCGAATAATCGGCCTCCAAAGTGGACTACATGTTGCCCCCTCCTGTAATTTCTAAGTTATAATGCCCACTTGCATAGATCTGGGTTAAAGATAACCTTAGGTTAAAATATAATGCCTTCTCTTTCATAAACACGAAGAACGAGAGAGATAACCTGATATTTAACCCAGGGTTAACTTCATCCCAGATCTGCGCAAGTGGGCCTAAGACATAGAAACTTGTAAGAAAGATGCTGATAGATCATGCTCAAAACTTTTTAAGAAAATAATTTTGAGCGAAATCGGACAATAATTTTTGAAGTAATTCAAAGAAAACCTATTGCGCGTTGATAGTTACGGAACCCTCCCTAGACATGTCCTGACATGCTCTTGGTTAGGTTATTTTAGTTTGAATTAATGTTCCAGACTGTAAGGTGGTGGTTGGGATGGAATAAAACCACTGGATGTTTAATTAAGACTGACTTTATTAAATATAAAATAAACAATATATAGTCCAGCATAGTGCTGTGACATTACTATAATTATTATTAGTGTTGTGACACATTATAATAATATAATTTCTTATACCTCTACGTGATGTAGATGTTCTTGTCCTTGTGTTGTTCTTGTGTTGTTTGATATCCTTCTTAATGAAAAAAAATGATTAGGTTTTTTAATTAGAGTACTTATAGTTAAATTCTAATTATAAATTATTGTTATTTTTAATACAAAGGTTTGTTATGTTTTTATGCACCACATCCACTTTACCTTTTCCATTTATAATTTCTACATTAGGTGACTTATCCTTTACAACTTTATATGGTCCTGAATAAATATCTTCAAACTTTTAGATCTCATTTTTAACTAAAATCAAATCATTTTCTTTAGAATTTACAGGTTTCATATTTTTATCATATCTTAATTTTCTCTTTAATTTACATTCTAATAAATTATTCTTAGCTTCCTTTTGAGAAAGTTGCAGCCTATACCTCAATTCGTATGGATAGAATCCACAATTGCAAACTGGATCAAGGTCTTGTGTTAGATTACTAGGAATAGATTTTTTTTTACCAAATACTAACTCATAAGGTATGTATTGAGTCTCTGTATGAACTGTGGTATTGTAACCAAAACACCAGAAAGGGAGCCACGTACTCCACATTTCAGGATGATTGTCACTTTGAATACGAATAAATGCATTTAAATTTTTATGTGTTACCTCTAAAGCACCTATAGACTCGTGATGGTATGCTGTAGAATTGAGTTATTTAATATTAAGTAGTTTACATACCTCTTGAAAGATCTGAGACAAGAACTCTTTCCCTCTGTCGGTTGCAACTTCTTTCGGCACCCCATAACTAAGAATAAAATTATTAAAAAAAGCTCCAGCCACTTCTTCAGATTTCTTGAAAATTAAGGGATATGCCTCAACATATTTCGTGAGCTCACATTGCAATGTTAAAGCGTACTTATAATCATTACTATCCACTTCTAAAGGACCTACTAAATCTAAATATATTTTCTCAAAAGCAGTACTAGCTATACTGGTAATAACCATTGGTTCTCTATTTGGCTGAGAATATTTTTGGCGTTGACATTTATCGCACCGTTTAACGAAATTTCTCACATCACTATATATGCCCGGCCAGTAATTATATTTTTTGATATTATTTAACATCCTCCTCG
Organism: Phengaris arion; assembly: GCA_963565745.1. Lineage (NCBI taxonomy): Eukaryota > Metazoa > Arthropoda > Insecta > Lepidoptera > Lycaenidae > Phengaris > Phengaris arion. The sequence continues at coordinate 23,060,318 of OY751440.1, read as the reverse complement.
CACCAGCATGGCCACTACTAGGTAAGAGATGGAAGTCACTTTCCTATCGTCTTTGTCATCAATGCATCGAACATATTCTAAAATACATTAACGCGGTCCGGACCTGTTTGCCTTACTAATTATCTCTTCTAACAACTTTTTAATAAAAATATTACGAGGGTGGCATTGAAAATTTCGGGAATCAAGGAAGTGACACAACATTACTATTTAAAAATGTATATATTGCTTTTCGAAGTATTCTCCGCGAAATTTGACACATTTTTCCATACGATGGAACCAATAATTGAAGCAACCATTCCATTCGGAAGTTGGGGTCTCCAAAATGGCCGTTTTGTAGGCGTCCACAGCTTCTTCAGGTGATGAAAATCTCTGACCACGCAATTTATTCTTTATTTTAGGGAAAGTATAGACATCATTAGGGCTTAGGTCGGGGCTGTACGGCGGATGGTCTAATAATTCTATGATTTCTTGCTCTAAAAACTCTTTTGTTCTGTGCGCGGTGTGAGAACTCTGCATTGTCGTGATGGAGGATGATGCGGCGGTTGCAGTTCTCTTTACGGAGTTCAGAAACGACCTGTGGCAAACAAATGTTAGCATACCATTCTGCATTAACCGTTCTTTGTCCCTCAAGAAGAATAGTCGCAACATGGCCGGTTTTGGACCGTTTGGAACGTGGCCACCATTTTTTTTGCAACACTCTGTGAACGAACAATTTTTGTTGGCTTTAACTCATTTTCGAACAAAATGTGAACTCGTGACTGGTTTTTTGTTTCGGGTTCGTACGCGTATATCCAGGATTCGTCACCTGATACGATGTTGTATAGAGCATTTGAGGATCCTGCGTGGAATCTTTCGAGAGTTTTGACGCACCAAGTAACGCGAGCCGCTTTTTGCTCTTCACAGAGCAAATGCGGTATCCATCGGGAAAACAACTTTTTTACACCTAATTGTTCATGCAAGATTATTTGTATTTGACTCATGCCAATGTCTAAAGTTGCCTGAATTTCGCGGTATGTCACATGTCGATCTTCTTCAATCAGCTTACGCACAGCATCAACGTTTTCTTGGGTGACTGCAGTTTTTGGACGACCTAGACGGGGATCATCACTGAGCTTAACACGTCCACGTTGAAATTAAGCAAACCAGCGATAAATTGTAGTTTTGGATGGGGCTTCATCACCAAATGCAGAAATCATCCGGTCAACACACTGTTTTTGTGTTAAACCACTTCGAAAGTCATAAATCATAATAAATCATCGCTCTAGAATTTTCTCGAGTCAATTCCATTTTCTCAACGACTAAACAAGTTTGACAAGACCTTGTGACAAGACCGAGAATCATTTTTTAAATAAATAAACGGTATTCGATTTTTAAAACCAAGGAGTTTTAAATTAAAAAGTTTTTAATATGACAGGAACAGTGGAAATATTCCATTCCCGATACTTTTAGTGCAGCCTATGTATTCTCTTTACTCTTCAATATATATAATTCTTCCAATTTTAATAATTACAAAAATCATGCATTTCTCTCACAAATTGCGTAATTTGTGATTGAGAGTTAAGGAACTTTATGTAAATTGACTTTTTACTTTCTTTTCTTAATTCATGTAACATTTTTCTATTAATAAGAAATCTCAACTCGACTGACTCCTTTGGTTTAATATACCCATTCAGAACTTGACTAATTTGAGGACTGATCACCCAGTCCTCAAATTAGTGCTTACCATATCCACCGGAGATTCTACATTAATTAATTTATTCGCTTGTGCTCTCGTCATCACAATAACTACTTTCTTATGCATTTCTTTTAACTTATTTGATAATATAATGATTCGAGACAGCGCATCTGCAGCTGCATTGTCTGAACCTTTAATATATTCTACCTCAAAGTTATATTCTTCCAATGTCATTCTGAACTTCATGAGTCGACTCGATGGATCTTTTATATTAAATAAAAATATTAAAGGTCTATGGTCCCTGAGTACTTTAAATGGGCGTCCATATAAATATGGACGAAAATACTTTACTATAGCAAGTAATTCTTTTTCTTTTGTTGGATAGTTCTTTTCTCCTTTATTTAATCTTCTAATAGCGTAGGCTATCGGTAAGCCGTTGCCGTTTGCCAAAATAGCTCCTGTTGCATTATTAGATGCATCTGTTTGTAATATAAATTTATTTTGCTCAGTGAAATCTGGATATTGTGGAATTGGAGGAGAGACTAAACATTTCTTTAGTGTTTCAAATGATTTTTGGCATTTTTCACGGTGGTTATCCCACTGGAATGCAATATTTTTTTTGTTAAACTATTTAGTAGGTATGTAATATCTGCAAAATTTGGTATAAACTTTCTGCAATAATTTGTAAAAGCAACAAATCTTTTCACTTCATCCGTTGTTGTAGGTATTGGATAATTTTGTACTGTAATAATTTTCTCAGGATCGGGTGATCGGGTGATCGGGTGAAATCGCATTTTGACGGATTCAACTTTTAATTAACTTAACGCAATCTTTCAAAAACATCTAGTAAATTTTTATTATGAGTACTTAAGTTTCTACCAAAAACTATTAAATCATCAAGATAAATTAAAAATTTTTGTTTTTAAGGCCTGCTATTGCCATAGTTATCATTCTCGAAAATGAATTAGGACTTGATTTAAGTTCCATAGGCATTCTAGTCGTTTGGTACTGACCTGACAAAAAAGAAGTGTATTTTATGCTATTTTCTTCTAATTTTACATTATAATAACCCTGATGTAAAACTAAATGCGTGAAGTAAATGCTACCATTTAACGATTCAAGAATTTCAATTTATATCAGGTAATGGAAATGTATCATCCCCAATACAATTATTTAATTTCCTATAATCAACAACTAGTCGCCATTTTTTACCACTTTCAGATTTTTTAGGGACTAGTAATACAGGACTCGACCAATCACTTTTGCATGGTTCAATAATCCTCCGTCATTTAACATTTTATTAATTTGTAATTTTAATTTCATCTTTTTGAGAATAGAGTAATTTATACTGTTTCGAAACTACCGGTCTTGTGTTCGTCTTTAAAGTTATTGTGTGAGTATATGCATCTGTAGTACTCAGTTAGTCTCCTGGCAGATAGAAAATATCAACATATTTAGCACAAATATGTTCAATACTTTTCTGCTCTTCATCATTTGAATGTTTTATATTAAAAAAAAAAATAACTTTTTAAACTTATTTGCATCTTTTATTACTTTTTTAAAAGTGCATATAATTATTAAAACAATATAAATTTTCGATTGACGGCGTAATTTCATTTAATAAAACATCACTCTCAGTGACATTTAGAATACGCACAGTAGCAAGTTCTATAACTTGCTAAAAATACACCGGGTCTTAATTCATTTTAAAATATTACACAATCTTCCGTAAACTCCGTTTCTATAAAATGTATCGACTCGCTACGAGCCGGAATATTAATATTAACAGAACACTCGGCTAGAATCGTGACCAAATTATTATTTGAAATCTCTAGAGTTAAATTACTTTCCTCGAAATCTAATTTAGCTTTGTATTTATTCAAAAAATCACGACCTAAAATTCCATTCACTTTAATTGGTAAGTTATTAATAACAAAAACTTATGATAAATACACTCGTTATTTAAAACCATAGGTAAATAAACGTATCCTATTGCCTGGACTCTTTCACCCAAACCATGTATGGTATTGTTTTTCGGTATGGATTGGAATGTTAAATTTTTGCGCATGATGATATTTGCACGCGGATAGCGATGCTCCATAATCTACTAAAAAATGTTGGTTTTTACCAACCGTAGAGTCAGAATCTATTGATACATAACAATTACTATCGCTTGAAAAAATAAAATGTTCCTTGTTAGTCTCGAAAAAACTAATTCGGTATTAATTCTGAATTCTCTTGGCATATTTTTATCCCTTGATTTCCACGATTATTATTATATTGTGACTTATCTCTGTGTCGATGACCACGGGATTGTCCTCGGGAAGCGGGGTAATTCCAATGTCCTCCTCGGGAAGCGGGGGGATTCCAAAGCCCACGGCTGGCGGGCGGATTCCAATGCCCTTGACCACGCGGTGCTGGTGGTACCCATTGCCCACGATGACCTCTAGCTCGTCCTCGGTGAGCGCAAAAATTATTACGTCCGCCTCGGCCTCTAAAATAGTTATTTAGGTTCATATTATTAAAACTAAATTAATTTCTATATGTACCTAAAATTTCTCCCGAGGTTGACGCCATTGATGTATCCTCATCCTGAGCGGCCTGGATCGCATCCTTAAGTGAATCATAATTTCTAGCTGAAATGATCGTACTTAATCTACGAATTCGCAATCCATCCGCAAATTGTTTAGTGGCAAATTTTCATTAATGGGTTTTAAAATATTATAGCATTGCTTATTTCCGTCGGATTGCGAAATCGTCAAATCGACAAATAATTCAGTAAATACTTTGTAATTTATGCTGAATTGTGGCTGTAGCTTTCTTAATGAAAAGGGTATTTTTCATGTCATTAATTATCTACTGACAATCGACTTTTTAAAACAAAATAAATCAAGTTTTGCTTACATTCATTTTCTTTTAATAACGAACTTTAATATTGAATATTATCAATTAACTGTTTGGTGTTGCATTCCTCATTCGTCATAACAGGTAAAAGATTTAAAGCTGTTCTTAAATCAAAAGAATCCATGTTTGATACCGAGCCCGAATTACTTTTACACAATAGCAAAACATATTCATATAATTCTAAAAATTTAGTACAATTATTAATTACTAATAAAATATCCTCATTAGAAAATCACTTTTTCTCACATTTTTTCTCAAAATCAATTGACCAACTTTTAAAACGCTCATAAATGGCGTTACCGAGAGCTTAACTTTAGTTTTAATATATTTCCATTTCTTTGTTTTGGCCCAATTTTAATTAAATAAATTCTTATATTCTTTAACTCATTATATTATAATCCTACAAAAACATCCATTTAATACATACTATCATAGCTTACTGTCCACCACTATTTATTAATTTAAAATTAAAAAAGAACACAATCTTACATTTGAATTATTAAAAAATTATAATATCTAAAGTCCAATAAAATATTTAGAGTCCAAAGTTCATTCGACTGCAGAGTCCATGTTTGGTTTGTCACTGAATACTTCGTTCACACATTCACACGCACGATGAATAAATATTATGCCGTGATTATTATAACGATTTTATGTAATGATGTTTAATTACTATGCGATTCTATATATATTAAAAGCCATCTTTTTTTTTCACTTAATTAGCACTTAATTTTTAAATTATTATTTTTATTTATATATTTTTTTTCTACACAGTTTCTGATGGCCCGTGTCGCCGGAAAAAAGATTTTCTTGCTGTCGTCCGAGCAATTTCCTTCTCAATCCATTTTCTGTGACATCTTTTATACTGCTTATAGGCAATAACTACAAGACTTATCAAAATGAACAGGGTAACGACAGTTAGCGAAGTGTTGGTTGTAGACATATGCCAACGAATTTACTTGCGAATTGTTATTTCCTCCTGCTGCATTTTGTACGATGACCGTCTCTTCTTTAGACTGCTGCTTGCCCATTTTCCCGGTTTATAAGCATTTGTAAGTTCGACTGAGGACTCCGTTGAATTAACTCCATCGTTCTAAGTTATTCTATGAGGCACGAAACGCGACGGATATGGAACGGTTTCAAATTCGCGACGGCTAACATGCAGGCGCCACAGGCAGTGTCGCCATGTAAGGTGGTGGTTAGGATGGAATGAAACCACTGGATGCTTAATTAAGACTGACTTTATTAAATATAAAATAAACAATATATTATAGTCCAGCATAGTGCTGTGACATTAGTGTTGTGACACGACTAGGATTATAATAATATAATTTCTTACACCTCTACAAGACAAATATTTCGGCAACTTGCCTTCTCATAACTTTATGCTCAATAATGATATCTATTATACATATATAATAAATTCGTAACTGGTCGCTGTCTGTACATGGAAGATATATAAGACAAACTATTACAGGGAATGAAATAATTAATAATTAATAAAATACATAATAATAAAAATGAAAAATTAAATTAACTCATTACCTTTATGAACGACATAGACCCAAAACAATGATTTTTAGAATTTTTGTATGTTTATCTGTATATCTGTATATCTGTTTATCTGTTTGTTTGTACGCGCTAATCTCGGAATCTACTGGACGGATTTTGATGAAATTTGGTATGGTAGTAGTTTACAATCTGAATTAAAACAGAGGCTCCTTTTATGTATGCAAAAATGTACGGTTCCGGCGATATTTGTTTTTGCGCGCACGAAGTCAACGGGTTAACCGATTTGAATGTGGTTTTAACTAATGCGTTTTGATTTGCTCCACTTAAAATTTAAATTTTGTTTCATTTCAATCGGTACATAAATGTAAATGTTATATCAGATAAAAAAATATAACATCAAAATAAGTCAAAATCCTATAGAATAACTGAACAGTTGAACTGGCTGAAACTTTACGTAGGTATAACGTAATCATTGATGTATATTAATACCAGAATAAGTGAGTAGTTATATTATGGTCGTAGCGCTAACTCGTGTTAAGCAACGCCGGTCGTGGATTCAACTAGGATTGGTGACCACAGTCCCAAAAATTTTTAAGGTCAAAATTTATACGCCCTATACCTACTAACATTTTCCTCTTCAAAAGATTTTTGAAATCATAAAAAAATTACGACGAAGATATCCTTACTTATAATATTATAAACGCGAACGTTTTATGTATGGATGTTCGTTGCTCTTTCACGTAATAACAACTGAACACGTAATAACAACTGAACACGTAATAACAACTGAACACGTAATAATAACTGAACACGTAATAATAACTGATTAAATTTGATATGTTTGTAAGTAGTTTAGTGTCTGGATTAATACATAGGCTACTTTTATTCGCAGCAAAAAGTACGGTTCTCCGAGATTTCTCTTTCGCGTACGATGTCGTGGCAGACATCTGGACTCTACCTACTAATTAATATTATAAAGAGGTAAAGTTTGTTTCTTTGTGAGTTTTTTGACTTACCGAGATTGTTAGGGGTAATCTCTGGATCTACTTCAACCGATTTTTAAAAGTCTTTTACCAATAGAAAGGCACATTATATTTTGTGAGTGTCATAGGCTATATTATATTATGGTATTTTCCGTGGTAGTCATTCGGGTTTGCAAAATAAATCGAAATAAAAATGGGCAAACGATATCGTGTTTGAGAAACGCTGCCTTATCGATGAGAGATTTATTATTGATTGCTAGAGAAAAGTGGTTGAATTTGCTAGTGCCTGCAAAAATGTAAAGATATACTTGGGAATTAAATCCATCTCAGATTGTGTTAAGTTACAGGAAGACCTTGATAGGCTCTCTACATACTGTTGCCTTAATAAATTACAACTAAATATATCCAAGTGTAGTACAATAACGTTTACAAAGAAAAAAAATGTAATAAAACAAATCTACAACCTTCTTGGCTCACCTTTAAATCGTGTAGTAAGTGTCCGTGACTTGGGAGTTATTTTCGATTCTAAATTGCATTTTGATGAGCATTTAAACAAAATAACTAACAATGCCTTTAAAATGTATGGTTTTGTTATGAGAAATACTACAGATTTTAAAAACTCTTTAACATATATTCACCGATTTGCTAGCCTAATCAGGCCACAACTAGAATATGCTTCTCAGGTATGGAATCCCATATACAATACTTATATTGATGAAATAGAGCATGTTCAGAAGCGATACTTAAGCTCTGTTTTCTTTAGATGTTCACAAGGTCATAATAGATCATATACTGATAATGTCAAAGCGTACAATTTAATAACTCTTGAGGCTAGACGTAGGCTTCTTGGTGTTATGGCTTTGCATAGTTTATGTAATGCAAGATTTGACTGTCCTCCACTTCTGAGTCAATTGTCTTTCCCGGCGCCAAGTAGGCCTCATCGAGCTATTCGTAAATACCCACTTTTTGCTTGTAGACGTTACCACACTAATGCTGGTAAACGTACCCCGCTACATCGTATGGTACAAACCTATAATGATGAATTTATAAGGGTGGACATTTTCGCCGACTCGGTTAATATTTTCAAAAATTCAATTAATAAAATTATAAAATCTAAATTTTAGACTTTTCTAAATTGCCCAAAAAAGGTAAATTTAACTCTGGTCAAGGCAGGAAATGCATAATGCAAGTATCTTAATACTTGCATTATGCATTTCCTGCATATTTCTGATATTTCTGGTTTTTAAGGGTTGCTATAATGCATTGGTTTATCGAGTCACTGTGTTGCCTATACTGTGATGATGATCATATATAAGTATTCTTACTTGTTAAACATGTAAAAGTCGCTCTGTTATATTATATACTCTTTAAATTGCCTTAAAAAACATATGTTGACTTTGTTTATAAAACATGTAAACGCTGCTCTCTTATAACCTTGCAATTAATTTATATCTCACAAAGTAACTTATCTCAGTACTCAACGCACATACTACAAGCGCATACACCACATAGGCACCCTAGTAGTTTGATACTGATCCCAAGACTTCGGTCGTAGGGCTAGGGTGCTTATATATACACACATGGATGCATACACACATATACTTATGCTGTGTGATGTAATGTAGCCTTTTGAGATTACTTTTCTAATTCATATGTGCAAAATTTTATTTTATTTTGCTTTTTTATATTAGCACTTTCCAGAATTATTGTGATTACTGTTAAAAGCAATTGGCTGATTTGTATCTGATAATGTTACTTAATACTTACTAGTTTTTTCTTTCATTTCGAGTAAACAAAGATATGTAATATGTGGATAACGATGTGGGTGTCACATCTACTAATATGTAACTAAATACTATTTTTCTAAGACTTTGTATTTGTGTGATCACTGTTGGTTGTCCCCAATAAAGAAAAAAAAATTGGACTAATGGCTGAAGAGATAAGGCTGGGTCTATATGATCCGGAACCCGGAAGGCCGGAGAAAATTCAGAGCGCTATAAATAAAACTATGCATTAATACAATAGAGCTGTATTAACGCACAGTTCTTTTCATAGCTAACCGAACAAAAATCACACTTTGTCAGACACTTTGGTTTTCAGCTCTATTGTATTAGCGCAGAGTTCTATTTTCAATGCTCTGAATTTACCCCGGCCTTCTGTGGCGGGACTTCGGGAAAATTAAAATTTTCGAAACGCAATACGCGCACTTTCAACTTTTCTCTAAAATTTATTATAAATATAAGTTCTCCGCCGAGTCTGTCTGTCTGTATGCTTGCTTTTTCCCGCAGCTTTCCCCATGTGGGAGAGTGTTAATGGAAAAAAACTTCTTCAGCAAATATACCTACTGCATTATAATAATAGCACAGAGTAAAAACTTACGTTAGTTTTTTATAATAAATTTATAATTTTTTGCTAAATTTACATTTGCAAAAAATGTTTTTGATACAACCTTTTTGGAAAAAGCTAGTTACTTAATAAGGTTGTAACTTTTCTCCTGCGTTACTATTCCCCGAACTGTCGCCCAGTCCGCTCACAATTTTGTCGTCGGAGCTTACCTGCCGAAGCCTCATCATGTAAAACACGTCACAGCTACTAGCGGGCGCGTGATCGGGGACCTCTATCTACGTTATATCCAAACGGAATTGAATCTATAAGAATTATGCAAACTGCTGAATGTGGACGTTGTGAAAATAGTTTTCAATTTTCAGTTTGACCAATGTGCTAGCGTAGAAGCGTGTAGGTAGTTTGCTCCAGCTGGAGCTCCACCTGGCACCAAGTTCAGGGAAGATATTTCATACAATTGAAAGTAAGTCGAGGGTAGATTATGTACTTAGTTCCATTAATTTTGTCAGTTTTAGACTTCAATACCCGGCAGCTTAACTACTCAACCGCCGCACACGCCGCACACCTCAGTAGTAAAGAACCTTACATTTTGACGAGTTTATCCTAGAAAATAATAAAGTGAATGTCGAATAATTTTAACCGCGCGCGCTTTGCGCAGCAGTCACGTGACCTTCGAAAGCTGGCAAGGCGTACTTCAGTGCGATTGTGCCCACGCATTGTGCGAATTGTTAGAAAACGATAGTCATGTTATTTTTCTGTAAACTAAAGAAACTTTTAGCTATGCACACCGCCATAACTTACGCAATGTTATGGTCTATTGTTTGGTAAAATGTTATTCATATGAAAATACACTCTGTACATATTTTGTAGTCGGTAACTAACACAAAGGCTAAGCAATCGTTAGTTACATTACTTAAGTAAAATATTGTTGTTTCAATGTTTTATAGTGACAAGTGTGAGGCAAAGGCGTTTGTTTGATTTAACTAAGTATTGGATTGAAATAAAATCTGATAAAAAGTACATAATATGACTCACAAAATATGCCTTTATAAGGTATATTATCATTATTATGTTTCATAAAAATACTTTCGCAATTATTGCAGTTTTAATTATATTTCTTACTATCACAGGCATGGACAAGTCGTGGTGTGTATCTTTACGTGATTAAAAGCAAGTAGTTGTCTCTCATCAAAAGATATGAACTTCAGGTCGAGTCGAAGTCGAAGTCGAAGTCGAAGTCGAAGTCAAAGCTAAAGCGGTAGTTTGAATGACCAAACAGTTCTTATTTGATTTTTAAGTTGATTGAAACAGTATCGATTCAGTCTCAATATGTTGAAAAAAAAAAATAATATATACGTCACATGGGTGAATTATCACGACATATAGCGGCTGATTGGCGTATGCGATTATGTGATCGAAGGTACTGTTACGGAGTGGTTCAGGATTTGGTTTTTAAAAAACTATTTTAATTGTCACACGAAAATATATATTATAAAAAGAACTTAGAGAAAGGCTTGCACCCGACGCAAGTCCAATTCAATCTGACTAAAAACACTATGTTTTTATTAAACGGAAATAATATAGGTTTCCTATTGTATTAGCAATAATGCAATGGGAAACTCAACAATTTTACTATACATATGAACTATACATAACAACCCCCCCGTTAAGATCGATCATCACATCTCAAAGTAATGAGAGATTACGCTAAGATTAACGCGAGAGATTTGATTTTCGCTTGGAGTATACAAGAAAACAGCTAAATTACAAAAATATTTTATTTACTCAAATTTATTCAAAATACTTAATTAACACAAATATTATTAGGATTTCTTAAGATATAGATATATAGATATATAAAAATGTAATAAACATTTATCGTATATTATAAGAATAAGTACCTACCAATTATTATTTTTGAGAATTAATGTTTATGATTATTATATCTGCATTAAAATTTAAATCATTTAACATTTAGGTACATTAAAATTCATGATCTTTTATTATATTGGTTAACACAACATTTCTTTTTAAAGGAGTTGGCGTGCTAATAGATGTTTCCTCCAGCAGAGAATCATTTTTAATACTATTATCCTTAAAGACAGCAAGAGATGCTGGATGATCAGTGCGAGACTTGGAATTATGGCACTAATTAAAAATTTGAATACAGCAAGGCGATTTCTTACAAGTAAAATTTTTTCGACATTTATACATCAGATATATTATAAATATAATGCTGCTTAATAAGCTTAAAGACATGAAGTGAATGCCGTATGTGATATCTATGTGAGATGGGTTTTCTAATTTATTTAACTCATCTTCCATTGAGCGAAGACGGATGCTGGCATGTAGTAATGAGTCAAGATTGCCAATATTTTTTAAATTAGAGTGTGGAACTTTTGCAAATGTTTTATTAATTTTTGAATGTTCACAACAATCGTCTAGTAATATGTTGAAATTTGACTCTACGTTTGTTACATTACCGAGTGGCGTTTCGCCAACTGCGGTGAACTGTAAAGTTTGATAAAATGCTTTTCAATATTTAGGTAAGGCAGGGTGCCAGTTCCGAATAATATAACATATGAAATTACATCGGACTTTTCACAAGTAATATGGCATTTCCCTGGATCTTACTGAACAAAAATCTATCGATTAAAACTAAGTTTGTGGAATACATCTTTAGAACCGTGAATTATTTTAGCTACATAGGAATCAGGGAGTTTAGTAACCACTTCACTTAATAAAGTTGTTTCGCACGTAGGGTTGGCAACGACTGAAAATAAGTCGGCGAGCACACACACATAACACTTTTCACTGATAAGTTTACAATTGTGGATGTCTCTTAATAGCGAGTAGGAAATGCGATCACCTGTTACTGCTACATATGAGCTAGCTGGCTCGATTAGAATGTAGGTGTCTGGTTTCAATATATCATATGGAACTGGTAACGGTCTTATATTATAAAGGTTATAGGTTTGAGGTAGGACTAAAGGGATGTTGAGGACGAATATTATTTTATTTTGATGATAATAACAAATTAATTTGGAAATATCTGTTAGTTCCTGTATATTTTGTAGCGTTAATGGTACAGGCAAATCATAATGGCTAGGAAGTTTATTTCTATGTTTATCTAATTCATTATATAATTGGTAAGGAATCAGTACAATCGGGTGTAAAACGTTAAGTTTTGCAAATAAAATAGCATTGTTTATGTCATCGATATCGAAGGATGACGTTAGGATTATAGCTTCTAAAGAATTAGATAAGGAGTTAATTTGAGTTCTTAATGTAAGCTTATCATTTGTGCTAGAAACCGAGTCTAATATTTTGTGTATTATTTCTATATTTTCTAAAAGATGTTTTCATTTAAGTTAACTTTCGACATAGAATTATTAAATGATGAACTGGTAGATTGTATAACATGGATATTATCTTTCATAAGATGAGCGGGATGTACACTATTTATAGCTTCTGAATATTTGACAGCGTCTTCGGCGTCCAATGTACCGAAGATAGTTATTAAAATAGATCCTCCTAAATCAATGAGACCTCATTTAAAACGCTCTTTAGTTTTATCATTTTGGAGCAAATATGTTAACTTGTTAACATAAATGAGATGCTGATTTTTCAGCGCCGAAAGTGAATTAATGCAATCCGACTGTATCTTTGATGACGTAAGAGAGTTACAAAATACATTTAGCTTTTCTAATAAATACTCTATTTTATCTAAATTAGGTTGGATATGACTTATATCTAAATATACTAAGACTTTCCAGTCGTTATTAGTAAACTTAAGATCTAGGAGCTCATCAAAATAAAGGCCCGGACTACTAATGATGGGCGATACGAAATCTGATCTAGCTAGCGGCGACAGCGCGCATCCTGAAATAGAATGAAAGAACTTATGTTACGATTACGTTATACTTGTAACTATTGTTACTACTAACTTACTGACCTAGGACACTATGCCGTGTCGTCACTCGCCGGCTTTATTTCATCGAAATGATGACGAACGTGCTTACGATTAATAAATAGCGTTGCCGTATAATTACCATTAAGTTTTATTATTTTGTACAGACCTTTCCACACTGGGGATAAGGCCTTATTTTGCTCGTGGTGGCAACGGACATACACCGTATCGCCAGCGTTGTATATAATAAGCTTTATTCGAACATCATAATAATTTTTAGATTTTCTTTAGACGTCTGAATATTTTGTAGAGCCTTTTGACGGCTATAATAAAGACGATGATTTAGTGCTCGAATATAATCTGTATATGTGTTGTTATCGAGGACGTCTATGCTAGATGGTAAATAGGGTTTAAAGCCAAATAATAGTTCTAATGGGGAGTAACCTGTCGTACAATGCACATTTGAATTGTAAGCTATCATAGCGCTTGGGATATAAAGGTCTCAAGTATTTTGATTTTCGCCTATATAGGACCTCAAATATTCTTTGAGGGTAGAGTGGCTCCTTTCTAGCGCGCCACAAGTTTGGGGATGATATGGTGAAGCAAAAATGTGTTTTATACTGAATAACTTTGCTAGTTGCTTAAAAAGGTCAGAGCAAAAGTTTGTGCCTTGGTCGGAGATGATCATTTTGGGTATTCCCATGTGTGAAATATAATTAACGAGTGTTCTAGCTGTGTCTTCAGCTGAACATGACTGCATAGGATAAGCTTGTGAAAATTTAGTGAGGTCATCTTGTACAGCAAGTAAAAATTTATACTTATATTTATATGTTTCAGAAAGTGGACCGACCAGATCTAAATAGATTTTTTCGTTGGGTCGCGATGCTGTGGAGGTTACTATCATCGGAGCCCGATTGGTTTGTCGTAACGGCTTATTAATTTGACACGAACGACAATTTTTTACATAATCTTCGATGTCTTGCCTCATGTTTTTCTACCAAAATTGCGATTTGATTCTTTCTAGCATACGAGAGATACCTGGATGCCCAGCGAGAGGTGAGTCATGATTATCTTTTAAGATTTGTTTGATTTCGTTCGGTGTTGGATATTTTATACAATTTTGATAAATATGAATTTTTATATTAGTAGTATGAAAAAGAAACGCAATAATATTACATATTTTTGTAAACGAAAGTTTAGAGAACGCCATGGAATACCAGTATTTTATCACGTCTCAATATACCCTTGTAAGTCATTTCGTCAAAATGACTTAATTTTATATACAAATGTGTGAATACACGGTTATCATTGGAAGTTGAATAATAGGTACGGAGTTTGCGTTCAATATTTCGAATATTAGGGTCGCTAGTAGATGCGTTTATGATATCACTACAATATGGAATAGATTCGTCTAAATCAATTGACGTTGGATACGCGATTAATTTTATTTTAGTTTTTAATAAACTTTCGTTATGTTCTTGAATAACGGTGTCGAAGGTAATACCGGGTTGTTTGAGATTTGCAGAAATTCATCGTAAGTTTCAGATATTGACGGAAGATTATGATAATCGATGTCACTTCCGGGTGACAGTGTAGGGTTACATATCATTGAATTATCAGTTTTATCATCTAGAATGAGTATTGGATAGCGAGATAATGCGTCAGCGTTTGCATTTAATTTTCCTTTTTTATATATAATTTCATAACCGTATTCCTCTAGTTTAAGACGCCATCTAATGAGCCTGTATCCGGGATCCTTAACACTAAACAGCCACACTAGCGGTTTGTGGTCTGTTATGATTTTAAATTTACGCCCATATAGATAAGGGCGGAATGTTTTTACCCCGAATAAAATGGCTAAAAGTTCTTTCTCTATGATAGAGTAATTACCCTCGGCTTTGTTTAGAGTTCGTGACGCATATGAGATAGGTTTATCTTTGCCTATTTCTCCTTGAGATAATACGGCACCTACCGCGTAGTTAGAGGCGTCGGTAGTTAGTAGGAAAGGTTGATTAAAATCGGGATATTGGAGTAGAGGTGCTGACGTCAATTTATCCTTTAGATTTGCAAAAGCTCGTTCTTGTTCATGAGACCATTGAAATATTGCATCCTTTTTTTAAAGAGATGTCAATTGTTTTGTGATTTGTGAGAAGTTGTTTATAAAACGTCGATAATATCCGACTAGATCTAGGAAGGATTTTACATCCTTTGGATTTTTAGGTGTTGAGAATTGAGTTACAGCTTTGATTTCATCCGGATTTGGACAGACACCCTTGTCTGTAATTATGTGGCCTAAGTAAGCGACTTCGCGCCTTAAGAACTCACATTTGTCAGGCTGTAATTTTAAATTGAATTTTTGTAAGCGGTAAAAACTAATTTAAGTTTTGAAATATGACTAGAAAGGTCGTGGCTATAAATGATCGTGTAATCGAGATATATATATATATATATATATATATATATATATATATATATATATATATATATATATATATATATATATATATATATATATAACTCCACCAAGAGCTAGAAACCCGCGACCAGTGGTCTAGAGCTAACAATGTCGAGATTAGGGGAATTCCTCAGAAAAACAATGAGAATCTTTTCGACATTGTTATAAAAATCGCAAATTTATGTCACCTTCCGTTACATAAAGAAGAAATTAATTATATAGCACGGGTACCCACCCGTCTTCCTAAACGAGAAAAATCAATAGTTGTTGCTTTCCACAGCCGTTACAAGAAAGAAGAGCTAGTCGCACTATCACGAAAAACGGAGAAGCTAAATTTGGCTAAGCTGGGTTTCAACTCTTCCGATAAAATCTACATCAATGACCACTTGACCCAGCGCAATAAAACATTGTTAAACAAGGCGAAATTAATAGCCAAAGAAAAAGATTTTAAGTATATCTGGGTCAAACATTGCAAAATATTGGCAAGAAAATCCGACAACTCACCAATATTTTTTATAAAAAACGAAAAGGATCTTTTAAAAATAGATTAAAAACCTGTACGCTAGAAACTATTACAAACTTATTTAATATAATTGAATCTAACAGTTTGAGAAGCGCTTGCTTAACCGGTTGCATTTGTATCGCTAATACTGTGGCCATCACGCCAACCTCGCACGTAAGTTGGTTTTCTATTGTACGAATCTCGCCCGTACCGCTTAGTATGTGTATCACTCTAACGCATACAATCGCTTGCGTTAACAGAGTCCGGCGTCCGGACTCGCCTGCGCCTCGCCGTACTACCGCACTTTACAAATATTATAAAATTATCTCAAATACCTGCGTTAACAATAGCCGATTCATTTACTCTGATAAAATTAATGAATTTATAATAAGTTTATATCCATTGCTTATTTATGATATTTGTTGTTTTATTCTTTGTACACTAAAGGTGAACTTTTACGAACAAAAAACTTATTTACGTCATAGAATTTCTTTTCAAAATAGAAATACGTAGTCCCTAACTTATTATAAAACTAGATGTCCACCGCGACTTCGTTCGCGCAAGGGGAACATTTATAATATTAGTAGGATTAAGCAATATCACAAGGTATACCTTACAATTATTAACTGCAATTTTAATTCACAAAAAACAAATAACAAAAATACAAAATTAAATAACACCATCCAAACCATCGTAATATTTTGTTCTAGGTTATACAAACATATATATAAAACATATAAATGTTTTATAACTATGACGTGTGAATTGTATTATACGTTATATTATTATGATAACATTCTTAGTATTTATTTATTTGTAATACCTAATAATTATTATACGTCTCTTATAAACTGTGTTCACCTAAAAAGTTATGCTATGACAGTGGAAATTAGATTATATTATTTTGCACAAATAGTATATATTAAGGTAGATTGTTATGCTTGTATATATGTATATGTCTCACGGCTTCACCTTACATTTACAATTGGGTTTTATGTTTATTGCTTACAAATTAACATTAAACTTATTCTGATGTTATCCCGCTACTTATTGTTTTTTGCTCATAATGGCTTGCTGTAATGCTAGTATTTACTACCAAAACACTCGAGGCCTGCGAACGAAAACACACGAACTTAAAAGAAATGTACTGCTCAGTTCTTATGACATGATCTCGCTAACGGAGACCTGGCTGCTCGACGGTGTGAGCGACGCCGAGCTGTTTGACGAGCGTTATGTGGTTTATCGCAGAGACAGGGACTACAACGTCACGCGCGAAAAATACGGTGGTGGCGTACTCTTTGCGATAAAAAGGGAGCTCACCGCCATCGACCGCCCGGAATGGTCAACCTCAGCCGAAGACCTATGGGTTACGGTCACATCAAACGCAACTTCTCATAAAAGTGAAAAAATCCATTTCTGCACAATTTATTTATGTAAAGCAAACTTTGGAAACTCAATTAATACGCAGCTAATAAATTTTGTACAAAATTTATCTCTTATCGTCAATTCATGTCCCAACGATTTATTTGTCATAATGGGCGACTTTAATCTCGGCAATATTACCTGGCGGCCGGAGGACGACGAGGGGAGTATTCCGAGTGGCGCAGCAGGTGAAGCACAGTTATATTTCCTGGACACTTTACTTCAATGCAATTTGTCGCAATTTAATTTTTGTAACAATACTAATGGGAGAGTTTTAGATTTAGTTTTATCAAATTTAACTTGTTCAGTTATATCCTGTGACTCTCCATTAGTACCAGAAGACATCCATCATAAATCACTAAAAATTAATTTAAAAGTTGAGAATCTTAAATCACTCGAGATTAGTTCGCGAAAAAAATATTTTTACTCATCTGGAGATTTTGACAAAATTAACACTGAACTAAATGAAAGAAACTGGCATGAATGTCTTAATAAAACTACATTTGAGGAGGCAGTTACTACCTTTTACGAATGTTTATATAGCGTCATGGACAGACATATTCCCCAAAAAACAGTCAATAGTCGAACAAATTTCCCAGTTTGGTATAGTTCCGCTCTTAGAAAAGTTCTTAAAAAAAAATTTAAATATCTTCGTAAATATAGAACATATGGTAATACATCAGACTATCACACTTTTTCATTACTTCGAAAAAGAGCCAAGACTTTAGAAGAAAATTGTTACAAATCTTATATTAGAAAATGCGAAAACTCAATAGTTACTAACCCTAAATTTTTCTGGTCTTTTATTAAAAATAGTAAAAATACTCACGCTCTACCCTCTTCGCTCATGTACGAAGGTCGCACTTCTACATCGGGAGCAGACGCTTGCTCCATGTTTGCTACTTATTTCAATAGTACTTTTCTCTCGCCAACCATTGACGCTAATCGAATGCCTCAGAACTTTCACAATCCCAACAATATAACTATAAATGATATTGAAATATTGTCCGAGTATGTAAATCATCTCCTAAAGACCGTTGATCGCACTAAGGGTGCGGGCCCAGATAATATTTCCCCCATATTTATATCTCGCTGTTCAGATTCCCTTACGAAACCCATCACTGCTCTTTTTAAACGCTCTATTAAGGAAGGTATCGTACCGAAAATTTGGAAGTCTGCCTTCGTATCTCCTATTCATAAATGTAAAAGTAGAAATGAAATCAAAAATTATAGGCCCATCTCCAAACTATGCATATTTGCCAAACTATTAGAAAAAATTGTCTATAAACAAGTCTACAGCTCTCTTTCAACCTCCTTTATTACCGAGCAGCATGGATTTCTTCAGAATCGTTCAACCATATCTAACCTCTTAACTTTTGTAGATTATGTCACGGAGAGTATGGATTCAGGTGGTCAAGTAGACGCCATATTCACCGACTACAGTAAAGCTTTTGACCGTTTAGATCATTCTCTGCTCCTTGAGAAGCTTTATAAATCAGGAATACATGGTAATCTATTTAGATGGTTTACTTCCTACGTTGAAAATAGGTCCCAAGCTGTAATTGTCAATGGTTTTACATCTTCATGGTATGTCGTGCCTTCAGGCGTCCCTCAGGGCTCATTGTTAGGACCGTTGTTGTTCAACATATTTGTTAACGACATATCTAACCTGCTGCATGCTTTCGGCATTCACGATTTCTTTTGTATGCTGATGACATGAAGATATTCAAAAAAATCAAAAGTCTGCACGATTGTCATCTACTGCAACAAGATCTCGGCAGACTTGAGATATACTGTCATCTCAACAAACTTGACCTGAATGTCACCAAATGCTATTCCATATCCTTTAGCCGAGCCCGTCATGTCATTGACAATACCTATTTACTTAAAAATCAAGATTTAAAAAGAGTAAACGAGGTCCGCGATCTAGGTATCATTCATGACTCAATGTTGACGTATAACAAGCACTTTGATCACATAATCACTAGAGCTAATAGATCTCTGGGCTTTGTTATAAGAATGAGCTCTCAATTTAAAAATATAAAAGCAGTAAAAGTTCTTTATTGCTCGTTTGTTCGCAGTGTCCTCGAGTATTGTTCTCAAATATGGAACCCACAGTATGATGTTCATATTAATCGGCTGGAGTCACTTCAAAGAAGGTTCACGAGATTTCTGCAATTTAAGTGCAACACGTCGGACAATAACTATGAATCTAGGTGCAGAAGATACCATCTCCTGCCTCTACACTTGAGACGTCGAATAGCCGACATCTCGATGCTGCTCAAAATCACCCAGCATAAAATAGACTCCCCTTCCCTCCTTTCAAAAATAAATTTAAAAGTTCCCCTACGATCTTCTAGAATGTCTTCATATAACACCCTCCATACCCCTTTTTCCCACACAAACTATCGAAAAAATTCTTTTTTTATAAGATCATGTAATTTTTTTAATGATTTGAGTAAAAATTATGACCTTGATATATTCAACTCATCAGTTATTGGCATAAAAAGGCTATTATCTAAGCACTGGTTTGAGGCTGTTCTCTAACTGTTGATTCATTGCTAACTGCTATGTTTAATATGAAAAATATTACGTGTACCGTTTTAAAACTTTTCAATATGTACTTTTTATTATGAATATTTATTTTACTTTGTATTTTAGTTTCACTTGTCAGAAAAGCTTTTGTTGCTACTTAGTTTTTAGATGCGGAAACGTGTAAATAGTGCTAAGACTGTATATAGCATTTCATTTTGAAATAAATCACTGTATGTTTTCCTAAATAAAATAAAATAAAATAAATAAAATAAAATATATGCATGTAGCCCTTGAGGACCCGAGAGACACTCGAATTTGTGTTTATAGTAAGTCCCGTTTCTGGGGCGTCCTTTGGACTCATTTTGACTTGGTGGAAGCCACTGGATAGGTCGAGGGTGCTAAAATATTTACAATGTCCTAATTGGTCTAGAATATCGGTGATGAGAGGTAGAGGATAACTTTCCGATACAGTGACGTCATTTAATCGACGATAATCTATAACTATTCGCCACTTCTTTTTACCTGAAACGTCCATTTTCTTAGGAAAGACCCATACCGGGGCACTCCAAGGTGAAAAATAAGGACGTATGATATTTTGGTTAAGCATTTTTCGAAATTGTGAATCTACCTCTTCCTTATGGCATTCCGGGAAACGATATGATTTCACGTGAATAGGAGGCGCGTCTCCTGAATCTATAGTGTGTTCAATTGCACTTGCAAATGATAAAGGTTCACCTTCCATGTGAAATATATCATTGTAATGTGAGCAACATTCTAAAAGAGTTTCTTTCTCTTCATGATTTAAATGAGAGTAGCGAATAAGATCGAGTACTTTTTTAATTATATCTGAATTAGAATAAGAAATATTTAGAATTGACGATATAACGACGATATAAATTGAGACGATATAATATTTTTAGAAGTATTTTTTGGTTCAAAAGGATTTAATTCTACGGCGTAATCTTTGATTTATATATTATATGTTTAATAGCTGAGTTATTAGTATTTAAAATTGTTACGTTAATTATTTTATTAGAATTTATTGTGACAATACAATTAGCGAAATAAATGCCATCTATTAGAGTATGATCTAATAATAATCCTTGATTGTTCGGTAACGCTCGGGTGAGTAATTTGATACCGCGCACTCGATGACGGCTTCGGAACGAGCAATAATTATGTAAGTTGGCTGAACATAGTTCATATCCATGGTTTGGTGAACATAGTTCATATCCATGGTGGTCCCACAAATATTAATTAATTTGGAAGTGTTATTAGATGAATAAAAATTGACCTAAGATGTACCTAAAGATTCAGAACAATGTTCGATATTATTGATCCCTTTTATCTTAACTATTTCGCGGGAAAATATTATATTTTTGATCTAAGTTGGATTTTCTTATAAGGCTTATGCTTGCACCAGTGTCTATTAGAAACCGTTAAGGACGCGTAGATAATTCGGTCTTAAAATTAATGTGAGGCAAGGATATTTTTGTAATGAACGAATTTATCTCATATATTGGTGTTTGAAAATTAGACTCGATTTTATTTTTATTATTAATATAATTTGTATTATATTTTTTTTAAGATTGGACACTTATTTGGGGCTGGCTACCCGTGTGGCGTTCCGACGATTTTCAACTATGGACACGTATTTGGGGCTGGTTACCCGTGTGGTGGTCCGATGATTTAGAGATATTGGCACTTGTTTGGGGCTGGTTACCCGTGTGGTCCAATGATTTAGAGATATTGGCACTTGCTTGGGGCTGGTTACCCGTGTGGTCTAATGATTTAGAAATATGACTCAACGATACAGAGGTTCCTGAAGGAATGTGTTGAGATGAATTATTTGATTTAAGATTAGAATTCGTAGATTTTGACGAAATAGATTTTGTAGAAAATGTTAGTGTGCCTAAATTAGTCGGAAAACGATGGCACTTTTTCGTAATCCAATCAATTAGTTTAAATCACAGTCGCCGACATTTTCACATGGAACTTCATAAGGTGTCGGTGACGGTGGTGGCGGCTCGTAAGAAATATGATGCGCGTTCGCGAACTTGTTATAATTATTAGAATGATTATACGAATAATGCTTTTCATTACGACATTCATTTATGTCGTGGCCAATATGCCGTGGTTTTTGCAATATTTGCAGAATACGTGGGAATCGGATTGATTAATATTAAAATTAAAAGATGTTGGATTTTGAAGCTTCGAAAAATCACGAGGCGGATGTGAGCGCCCTTTAACACTATAACATTCCGATTCCGTATGTCCTGATTTTCCACAGGTTTTACATTTAGATTTGGTAGTTTTATATAAAACATTTTGTATCTTTTTTTTCTCTTCGAGGGCAATATTGATTGCATCATTGAGAGATTAGGATTTCTACATTCTACATTTCTACTTCTTTCTACTAACATTATTACATATTCGCGGATAAAGCCCTAAGCAAAATGAAAATAACGCTAAATCCTCTGTCATAGAGATTCAACCAGAACATCTTTTTTTTTAAATTTCGGACTGTAAATCAGTAAGACAGCTTTCAACACGAAGCGCAAATTGTGAAACAGATTCGTTTAGTTGTTGCTTACACGAATGTAGATCTAGCAATAAGTGATTGTAATGCTTTCTTTCACCAAAATTTTGCTTCAGAAAACAAATTTTATTGGAACAAGAAATTTGAGCTTTGCCCTCTAGACGCGATAAAATATATTTATTTAACAATGGTTTTTGAGATTGTGATGCTAGATCTAAGGCGTTTTGGCAATTAGTAAGAAAAGCGGTTAGAGTTTCACGATCTCCTATATAGGGGCTAATAAAATTACATAATACATTGATGGGAAATTGTTCGCTAATTAAAATTTCTGTCTTATCACAGCTTTTCTTGCTTTCGGTCGTCATTGTAAAAGAAATTTAAAGAATACCTAGATAAGGACGGTATGTATGTATATAATTTATTCGATATTTGTGGATAATTACTTATATACGTGAGGGATTAGAGATTGGTGAGGAAATTGGTAAGTATATTGAAAGACTTTTAAAAAAGAGATTTAATTGAGTAATTAAAAACAGCTGAAATGTAGCAATAACAAATAATAATATGTTTTACTCACAGGGTTGACAGGATCACCAGGAACTTGAGCGGCATTACAGCAACGACGAGTTAGCAGCAGGTAGCGGCGCGGCGGCGCGTTTCCAGTAACGCAATGAATGTCAGGCACAACAGGAACAGCAGCAAAACGGCGGCAGAAACGGCGGCAGGAACGGCGGCAGAAACGGAGATGCCTTCAGCAGCGACGGTAGCAGGAATCTACGATTGCGGTTGCGAAGTTGTAGTATAGCTAAATTTTTTAACGTATTGTTATAGCTAATAACGACGCTCCTAGCGTCATCTATTGGCTGTTATTGCTAACTTTAATGGCTAATTTATGTTAGACGACGCCATCTATTCGCAAACGTTTCTAACTGGAGCTTCATCTCCAATATTTCTTTATTGTGGCATTTGGATTACGCATTACCGCTAGTTGTCAGTTAAAGAAAAAAAAACATAATGTCAGTAGGAGTATATAAGGGCTGTCGCGAGATGACAGGGCGTTTTTCTCCTGCCGAATTTTATTATTCAAGTTTTTCTAAATACAAGTATAATAATTATATTTTAATCCCGTGTACCACGGTGAGTTTTCTTATATATCTGTGTTGTGAATATTTGGAAATTCACGCTTGTATTAAAACGCATTATTCTTTCATGTAAACTATCATCTTGGTAAAATGAGTTGTCAATTATTTGATTGGCCATACCACGTGCTATCATTTGTAGTTTCATCTCACGTTCTTGCATTGTTAAAATATTAGGATATTTGTATCCATGCCTTAATCATTCTTGTATATTATTTATATTGTGATGGTCACACAGCCCGTGGTTTTGATCGTTTGGGGTTAAGATCACGCTGTGTGACGTGTGACTCCTACCCACACGTTTTTCATGGATTTTCCAGGGACCTATACACCGGGTTCAAGGCACCGATTACGAGGACTTATACCTAGCTATTTTCCCACATCTGGAGTTCAGAGTGCCACTAGATTTTCCGGACTGTACAACTTGGTTTTGAAATCAGTCAGCACCGCCCCTCTTGGATGATCTATGAATATAAATATATATATTATATATAAAGATATATATATATATATATATATATATATATATATATATATATATATATATATATATATATATATATATATATATATATATATATATATATATATATATATATATATATATATATATATATATATATATATCAACTTGGACTGAATATCCCAATGATAACGAATACGTTATCATTGGGATATTCAGTCCAAGTTGATATATATACCAACGGTTCGCTGCCCACTGCTAGCAAATATGCTAGCAGTGGGCAGCGAACACTTGATTGCTTGGGTAGCAATATCGCGAGCTGCATCGGGATACACAGGCTTCTCAGGTTGAGTAAGATGTGGGAAAAAATAAAATTGTACATGTCCAGTCGAAATTTCTAAGAATAGCAGCTAAATAAAAAAAAAAAAAGTACAAACAAATTAACAAAACACGTACTTCAAAATAGAATATCGCAAGGTTTAACGGACGCAAATTATAAATCTGTTCCGGCTGATTATTATATAGTAATAGCGTTAGCATAGATTTTACAGACATAATATACTAGTAGGTATAGATAACGTTGTCGGATATACGGTGTACCATTTAACGTTAAAGTTTCTATAAAATCTGCCAGGTTGCAGTGCTAATGTCTGAAGTCGTAGATAATGAAGTACGAACGTTATTTATGTAATAAATGTATCATTTTCCTGAGTATTTACTTATTACCCGCAATCTATTAAATGGTGAGCCTCTAAGAGCCAACGCAAACAGGGCGACTTGTCGCCGCGTCTAGTCGCCGCGTCTAGTCGCCGCGTCTTGTCGCCGCGCCAGACGCGGCATTATCGTTTACATCTAGCATCTTGTCGCCGCGACTAGACGCCGAGCTGTCGCTTGCGTCGGCAACTAGTCGTTGAGACAGACGCTGTGCCGGAAGCCATAATTAGTAGTAGAATATTCGAGAGAGACGGCCCTGTTGTTCATCTTGTGAGTGAATATAGAGCTTCTAGTTGCACTTACCTTGGTGCTTATCTTGCGAATGCGAAGGCGCAGAGTACGACGAATCATCGCCGTTATTGGGTCCATCCAATACTAACCTCTCGCCAAGAACGTGTGCAGTTTTCTCTGCTTTTTGATGAGCTCAAAATGCACCACGGAAAATATTTCAATTATTTCAGGATGAGCGTGAATTCATTTAATGAGTTACTTTCTATACTACATGATGAATTGAAACATGAAGATACACAAATGAGAAAAAGCATCACTCCTGCGATCCAAAAGACTGGCTATTACTTTAAGGTCAGTAACACAGTATTTTGTATAGTTACTAAATAATTTAGAATATCCAAACTAGTTTTCTGACCAAAAGGAGTATCTTTTAAAATGCATGGAGTTTGGTCCAAATTTCCACCACTAACGAGACCTATATAGTAAAAATGTTTATTAAATACTGAATCATTGTAACCAGACCGCAATTAAAAATACCCTGTCAGTGAAGAGTTATGGCTGAATGAAAAGTCATGTTTTTTTACTATTTTGAAAATGAATTTAAAGTGAAACTTTTTTTACATCGTCTCAAACTTTTTCGTCTGTGTGTTGCATGTCGCGTGACAGTCGGCCGCGGAGTAGGGATAAAGTGAAAGGCGCTCGTCAGAGCAGCCGAGGCCAATATGGCGGCACCTATAGTTCGCATCAGCTGACCGTGTAGTGTATAGACTAGTACTCATTTGTGCCAGTGCTATAAAATTAAGATTGATGAAGCGATTTTTATACCCTTAATGGAATATTATTCCGAAAATTTTTAGTTAAATGTCTATAATGTGAAAAAAAGTTTCACTTTTACCGTGGTTTCATAAAACTACACAATCCTTTTCATTTTTTATGAAAAATATTGTAGATGTAATAAAAAGTATTGAGTTTGGTGTAAATGTCCACAACTAATAACAATTACGTAATGGTCTGCTAAATACGGAATCATTATAACTGGACTGCAACCAAAAATATCCTGTAAGTAAAAAGTTATGACAGAATGAAAAAGTTTTCTACCATTTTATTCTATAAGATAGTGTTAATATGATCCATTGCACTTTTTAACTACTTAATCTATGTTATGTCATGCCTCTTGGCATTTCCTATTAGGTTTTCACTAAAATAGATGAATATCAATATCACTATTTTCAATCAAAAATTTTTTTTTTCATATTGTCATAACTTTTTACCAACAGCTTATTTTTAATTTGTCTGATAATTAATGTTACTCTATATTTAATGGACAATAAGTCAATATAGGTCTCGTTAGTGGTGGAAATTTGGACAACTTTCATTCTCCTTTTATAAATTAAATTAATGATCATGATAAGAATAGGAAGACGTATTTATATACCTATTACATAAAATTGAGTTATTCATTGAGAGATTAATAAATCAAAGAGTATAGTACGAATACGTAGGTATTTATATATTAAAATACAAAGAGTTGTTCAACAAAAATTAAATGAAAGACCATAGAAAGTGTTTATACATTACATAGTATAGAGGTGTTCAATGAGGGATTCGTTGTCAGAAATACTCTGTTGAGTATCAGTCCCAGGGGACTGTGGAAGGACAGCATGTTCGCCTGGAAAAGGTTGAGGTTGCGACCCCACCGTAGAATGATTTAATGATGTTGCTTGATAGGCCGGAGAAGATTGATATAATCGGGTCGGCGTGTTCCAGATAACTTTGCGGTGTATTTGTTTGCCACCTCTGAGATATAGTTTTTAGTAGCTCCTGTTCCTGCACGTTGCACTGATTTTGTGAAGGGGTTTTCATCTTTTTTGGCTTCTTTGTTTCAATAGTAATACATTCTTCTTCTTGTCTCAGTGGACTAGTATCTCCTCTTTTTTCTTTTCTTGTTTCTTCTATATTACTCAGGAAAGATAACTGCTGGTAATATATATATGGCTTTCGTGTGGTTGATCATGAACCGCTCTTGGTCTTGGTCTGCATGCGATGCTCTCTTTTGAAGCAGTCTTGGAGACTTTTCCATCTTTTCTGCAGTTGGAGAGCTAGGAAAAAATAAGGGAACAAATATGGTGGTTATTACCACCAAAAAATGCTCTGATAACCTAAACATGTTTACCAAAAAGAGATACTTAACACCAAAAAAAGAAAGTCTAAAATTGCAATACTACCAGTTATTTTAGTCACGACTACACTTCAAATTGTAATCGAACGCCAAATATAACGGTTTAAGATCATTTATTTCCTCAAAAAAGAATACAATTCACTTACATTGAGGGAGAATACATTTTTAAAACTTATTTGACAGCGGCGCGGCGACACACAACAGTTATTATTTAGTATTTTTAAAACAATTAAATTCACAATAGCTCAAAATAAATATCACTCTTCAATACTAATTATTTTTGCTTGGCAATAGATGTACATTTTATTTTGAGGGTAAATTGAAAAATAATTGCAAAGCATTGGGTTCAAACTAGTTGCGCTTATCGGTAAGACATAGATCGAGCGTACCTGGAAGCGACATTAAATTTTAACTTAAAGTATGTACAATGACAATAATGTTTTATAATTGTGTACTTTGTTAGATATTTAGTACCTATATTGTAGATTAAAATGATGAGTTATTCTAACAAGTTAATATTTATTATTTGTATTTATTAGTGTATGGTATGTATGGTTGGTATTTTCTTAATCTTTATATTTTATATTCTTAAAATTATTACTTATATATTAAATATTTTCAATATTACATTTTATTACAAAAGACGTTTAGACTATTGCATTTTTTTATGAAATAGTAGATAAACGAGCAAATAGACCACCTGATGGTAAGCGACTAAGTCGCTCATGAGTCATAAGTATCCTACTCGATGTACACTGGCGGAATTACAGAGTGCGACGCTAGCCTTAATTACCTAAATGTAATAGGATTTTCTATATTTATTAAAGTGTTTTAATGTGCGAGTTAGTTATAATGTGATGTTTCAACTTATTTTTAAAAGATGACATATTTTTTGTTTCTTTTATGTCTTTGGGTAACTGATTGTAGATTTTAGCACCTTCGTGCATTATGCAGCTCTTTCCGTAATTTGTACGTGATTTGGGTAGAAATATGTCAATTTTGCTCCTTAGTCCGATCTTATGTATACTGCTTTTATTTGTAAATTTAATTTGTGTATGTATGTCACCCGATAGAATTTTACGTATAAGTATGCAATTTTTATATTTGTATGTTTGTATAATGGTTATTATTTTTGTTTCTTTATAAATTTTTTGCGTTGATGTTAAAAAGTCGTAATTGAATAGTTTTTTTATTAGTATATTTTGTGCTGTCTGTAGAGATGACAGATTGCTTGAAGCTGCTGTACCCCACACTTCTATTAAGTAATCTATATGCGGTTTTATTAATGTGTTATAAATTGTGTGACGCAGTCGGCTCGGTATACAGTGTACAACCCCTCTTAGCATTCCAGATAAGGAACTGATTTTAGTTTTGAGTTTTTGAATATGCGGTTTCCATGTTAGGTGACTGTCTATAATTAGGCCTAAATATTTTTCTTGATTTACTCTGTTAATTGTTTTATTATTTATAATTAAGGGAGGGTAGTTAGCTAACTTTTTGTTTTTAGGTACGAAAATAATATAATTTGTTTTAGAAACGTTAATAGTAAGTAAATTATTAAGAAACCACTCATTTAAACTATCCAAGTCACACTGGGCCTGCGCTATCACTGCATTAACTTGGTGGCCAAAGTAAAATATCGATGTATCATCTGCGTATAAGTTTACGTCGCCCTTTAGTTGTAAGTCCTGTATATTATTAATATATATTAGGAATAATAGTGGGCCAATAATTGAGCCTTGTGGTATTCCGTAGGTAATAATACTAGTTTTACTTGTGCTTTCTCCGATTCTTACAGCCTGTCGACGATTAGATAGATATGATTTAAGTATATCGTGTGCAACTCCGTCTATACCAATGTCTCTCAACTTTTTTAACAGTTTTGTGTGGCTAATTGTGTCAAATGCTTTCTTTAAATCTATAAAAATCCCTAGCGCAATTTGTTTATTAACAATATTTGTTTTTATTTTTGTAATTAGATCTATGGTTGCTGATAATGTGTTTGACCTTGCTCTAAAACCGTATTGTTTAATATAAAAGAAATTACGTTTATTTAAGAAATCCTCAAGACGGTTATATAAAATTTTTTTTAAAACTTTTGACGTAACTTGATCATCATGACGGTGATCATTTACTTTAATATAGCAAATGATCACCAAATTATAGTAAATGATCACCAAATCCTTCCGAACAAATCAATGCGATATTTCTGTCCAAATAAATCACTACGATTGACAAAAAATGTAAGCATATAATTAAAATAAAAAATCGGTCAGGTGCGAGTCGGACTCGCGCACGAAGGGTTCCGTACCGATACACAGCAAAATAGGCTAAAAATTGTGTTTTTTGTCTGGGAGCCCCCCTTCAATTTTTATTTTATTTTAATATTATTATTAAATATTAAAATACACATATAATAAAAGAATGTGTGAAAAAAAAGTGGAGAATATTGCATCATCCATTAAATGTATATGTAGAGTTCACTGAATCTATTGTAAAAGCTTGCTGTATTTTACATAACTTTGTTCGTAAAAGAGATGGTTACAAGTTTCATCACACACTGACTGTACCGGGGCTTGAGGATATTGATGACATCGAAATGCCAGTTCGCCGATCAATAACCACGAGAGATGTATTGAAAGACTACTTTATAAGCGAGGAGGGAGCTGTACCTTGGCAAAACGATAAAATATAAATTTGTAAGTGATCAACAATACAAATTTATAAACAAACCATTTACCTGCACGGTTTTTTCCCTGTACACTTTTTTCGGCGAAGTTTAGAACTTATTTTAGGCATAACTCCTCCCAAGCCTGATTTTTCTTCCCTCGGTCACTATACTCATTCGAACGTAAGTCCCAAACAGCAGGACGCGCTTCGACGTCCGAAATGAACACATCAGCATCGAACGTATCCATTTTGAGATTCTCAATAACAAAGACGTGCACCTTCCTAGCGCTCACAGCGAGCGTGACGATGCGCTGTCGCGCGACTGTCGTCGTGCACAGCGATACCAGACGCAGCGACTAGTAGCGAGCGCGCGCGACTCCCCTAGCTTGTCGTCGCGACTCCGCGACTCTGACGCCAAGTGTGTGAAGCTTCGAACAAAATATATGAAAATTGTCGGCCGTAGCCTGTCGTCGCGTCTAGTCGCCGAGCTGTCGCTGTCGCGTATCGCCTAGTGTGCGCCTACACTTATGCTAGTGCCTTGCATAGGCAAAATAGTTGGTTCTCCGTGGTAAAGACGTCGCTATACTCAGTGAAGTTGTACTTACAGGACGTATAGGAGTTACACCCGCCAGTCATTAGATGTGTTACCTCTTCATTCTATTGATAAATAATTGGTAATGAACTACAAATAATTCGAGAAATAAATAACATCTATAATTTGATCGGCAAATCTAATAAGACTATAAGATAACAGGTACCAAGTAGGCTATAAATAAATAAATAAATAAATAAAATATTGGATATAATAGCGATAAAAAGAGTAATAAAAAAAACATTTACTATCGATTTTTCAGCAATCTCATCAATTTATTAGTCTATCTATATATTTTGTCAACAATTACTGACTTTGGAAACAAGATGGAACCTTTAAATGTTGTTTCTATGTACTTACTATGTATCTATGACATTGTTATTTATGTTATGCTTACATTGTAATTTTTCCATCTTTTTGGGAAAAGGTGGCGCCCGACCAAGTTTGTTTCGCCGCTTCTTATCGGCGGGTTAGGGTTGAACCGGTGGTATATTGTTCTATGAAAAAAATATGTTAGTCATGATAAAATTATATTCTTTTTCGATTTTGTAAAAGGTAGATGTAGTGTATTGACACTTATAATAATAAATATATTCACGCAAACTTGTGGGTGTGGTATCGGTGGTGTAGTGGTAGTGGTAAGCCAGGAGTTGGGAGATCAAGCACACACTGGAGACTGCCATTCCACAACCATTCCAACACTGATCATCGAACGGGTGGGTCTGTGATACAGCAGTCTAGAAGTGTTTCTGTTACCCATCCCAATCCTACAACACCTGTCTGATACTGTATGGAAACCTGCAGAGTTGTGCAATATACACTTCCCGGTTTACCTGTACAGACAAACCTGTCAGGTATTAAACCGTTACGTGTACGGCGAGCATAATGTCAATACTAATTTAGACTTGAATTCAACGGAGATTCTTCAATCATACAAACAGCTCAAAACAACTCACATACATACATAAACGACTACTTGCACATAGGAGTTACTCATGCCTACTATAATACTCCGATCAGATACAGTTTAATCTTAAAAATCTAAAATCTAAATTAAAGTGACATTATGTTTTTTTATGCGCGGTGAAAAGAAATGCTTCATATAAATTGGTAGCATACGCTGCTGTTTCTTTGCTTACAATTAGATCAAATTGGGTCCGAACGGACGCGGAGTATAGTATAGAAATTAAATGATGCTTTATTTGGTGAAAATATGGTTACTTAGAGGTGTTACATTTTTACATTAGTGCGCATATTTTGTTGCAGTTAACGACATCCAAATATTTTATTATTAACACGTTAATAGTTACTATCATTATATAACATACCTATGAGTTTAAAATACATATTTCATAATAAAATATAATTGGCAATGATTATGTACAAACATCATTCATCATGTCAATAAATCGGATGTCAAAATTTAATGTTGTTATTACAATTATCAGATTCATAGTATGAAAGAATTAAACCACCATAAAAATGTATACCACCATATAAAAATTATTATAATATTAAATAATAATAGTTAAATGTCAACTCATTAAAAAATCTTTCACATCATCATTTCAGTCATAATAAGATTTATTCATTACATTTTTTAAATTTGGTAATAGACTGTTTTTTAGACTTACCTACTACTTACTACTTACTACACCTTATTGTATGTCTTTACACACATTGCATGAATATTATTTATGAAAAGGGTTGTTTTTGATTTTTTATTTATAATCAGTCTATTTGAATTTCTTAAATATTTTGTCGGGTAGGTACTTATCTATTAACTGTGTAAAAAAATTATGAGTTCATCCAGAGCGCAGGACTGATGAGACGTAGCCGTGGACTGATGAGACATAGGCCATAATTGCGGCTTGTATACTAACTGTCCACGCTCGTCTACGTAACACAAATACGAATCTGTTCAGTTTTGAACAAACTTTTTCTATGTGAGTTACAGTGTTTATCAATTTGAACGAAGTTCTTATTATCTTTATCTATAATTTCATCACTATATTATGCTAGTTTTAATAGTAACCGTTTTTTTTTAATTATAACTTCTAAATTGTATATACCTAGTTTAACTAACATTTATTTTTTGATTATTAGATGTTAGCCATTCAATTATATTTTATTAAGTTAATGTCTAATAAAAATAGCTATGGACCTAATACTGAGCCTTGCGGCACACCAAATTCATTTTAAAATATTCTGGATTTACTATTAATTCATACTTTATGTGTTAATGTTTTCTATTACAATGTATTGCGTTCCATTTTCGAGAAATAATTAATCCAATCATACGCTGGCCCTGGCCCTCTTATTCCCATTTTGTTTAATTTTATCAGTAGCAATTTATGTGAAACAAGGCCAAAAGCTTTAGTCATATCAATAAAGATAACTATACAGTGATCTTTATTATCAATGCATTTTATAATTTGGTAAGTTATATAAAAGCAAGCTTATTGAGTTGAATTGTTCTTTTGAAAGCCATATTGTTCGTTTTATAAATATAAAATTTGTTTATAAATGAAGTTATTCATTTATGCATTCTCAAATATTTTCGATAATATGGGAACTAGAGTAATCAGTCTGTAAATATTTATTTGTTTTCTGTCACCTTTTTATTTAGTGGTATATTTATTGCAATTTTTAATTTATAGGGGATAAAAAACCCTCCATAAAAGATTTATTTATAAGTTCAGTTAAGATGGGGGCTATATATTTACATTATTTAATTGTTTTTGTGGATATTTCATCATAACCAACCGTACTTGTATTTTTAAGGAAGTAATAATTTGTATTGTTTCATCACAGGTGCATGGTTTCAAAAAGTTACTCATAAGATTGTCATGGATACTACTTGTGAATTTAGAATTGGAAGTCATATTTATGTTCAGTAAAATATTCATATCATAAATATTCAATATCATTGCAATTCAAAACGTCATGGAATTATGTTAAAAATTGCTCGAATAAAGTTAACGAAAAAAAAATTATTACAGAAATTAATATAAATAATAACAGAATAGATACGCTACTAGTCATAGCAAATACAGTTTATTTGCTATGACTAGTAGCGTATCTATTCTGTTATTATTTATATTAATTTCTGTAATAATTTTTTTTTCGTTAACTTTATTCGAGCAATTTTTAACATAATTCCATGACGTTTTGAATTTATTTTTGCTGTAGTAAGCAACGTATTTTGTATGTGAATTTATTTCTGCAAGCCTAAAGCACTTTCGTAATATTTTATTATATTTTTTGTATTTGCTTTTTTGTGGATATTTTTTTTTTCGATAATAATTGAATCGTAATTTCCTTTTTGTTTTGCAACAAATTTTTAAGCCTTTAGTTATCCAGTGAGGTAATATATGTATATTTGTAATCTTTAAGCGGACTAAAGGGAATCAGAGTTTATACAGCATTATGAATAAATCATAAAATCTATTAAACGCTCCATCAAGTTTTTTAAATTATAACATTCATCAAAAGAAATATTTGCTAAGTAATATTTATTTTTTTTGATAATTTTTATACTCTCTTTCGTAGATATATAGTAACATTTATTTGAGCTGTAGTTACATGCTTCTATTGTTCTCGAAATAAATTGTGCTGTCTTATGATCCGAAAGACCCAAGTGTAATAGATCGGTTTTGACATGTCAAATGTCTTGAAAGTTTATTAAAGTGAATTTTTAAATTATAATTACTTGAGACTTCACGCAGTGCATTTAAGTCCTTATTTGTTTTTAGTAAATTTGATTTTTTGGTTATGTTATATAACAATGAATCTAATTTTTGGAAAAATGTACTACTCACTAAATTTGGAGTTCTGTATAAGCACACGATAAACAGATCTATGTCAAAAATTTCTATTACATTAAAAATCATTATCAATTGAAGAACAAAAGTCAATATTATGATATTAAGGAAATGTATTTTTTTAATAAGTATGCAAAAACTTACCCTTTTTTGTTTTTTTGGCCTACTCTTATATGATGCTAAAGTATAGTTAGTAAAATTTATATTTGACTCTGTTCCTTTTTCAATAAAGGTTTTCATTAAGGCATATTACATCAGGTTCCTTATTATATGATTTTAGCTCAGCATTTGCAATTTTAAGTTGATATCTTTTGGCATGGAAGCTTATGTTAACATGGAATAATATATATTAACATGGAAGAAATGTTCTGGTGTATAATCTTAATTTCTTGCTTTTGGTGTGAGTGTTTATATATGATTTAATTGTTTATATATTTTTATTGCTTAATCCAGTGGTTCCCAGACTCTTTTGTTTCATAGATCACTTTCAAAATTTTGCTGGATCCGGTGGACCCCCTGCATCTACATTCTACATTACTACCAATTTCTAAATCTCGAAAAAAAGTGAAGATTAGATCTATCTATCTATGGAAACTTGCGTTGTGGCTTTGTTTCAACGACGAATTAACTGTTTTCGACAGTAAAAAGGTTAGAATTGATTGCTTGATAGGGTTAATTATTTGATAATAAAGTAGATAGGCTAAACCAATTTTCAATTAAATTTTAATACATTGTGTTGTGAGTGGATGTCAAAAAAGCAAAGTTGGCCAATCGAAAAAGTGACTCCATCCAACTTTACTTTTTTTGAAATCTACAGTGACTCAGGACAAGGACTAATCAATTCTCACAAATTTTATTTAGAAAACATGCCATTCGGAGTGGTAAAAAGAAATATAGTATATTTCCTTGTGTTGTAGGTATATAATATATTATATAATTAAAATATATAAATTATTACACTAATAATTATTATTGTTTTAACAGTCGTAATATAAACAAAATTAAACAATTTTAACGTAATGTGACTTCTACAATAGTAAATACAAAAAAGTATATAATTTTAATGATATGGATGTACTTGATGGATTGACAGCAAATTATCAATATTTGGCTTGAGTTTTGTACGGAATACCCGCAAATCTCCCCGTTCTGTGATATTCAATCTGTTCCTTTTTTTTGTTTATAAGTTTGTAACGGCACTAAACTTTTTTCGACGAGCTATGACGAGGGAAACGATATCAGAAATTTTGCGCGATTCCCCACAGTCCAGGATGTTTTTCAGGTATTTCTGCCTGCAGGCAAAATTTTTGATACCCTCTTTTAAATGTCACTTTCAGCTCCTCATTAGTGCTAAGCTCTAGTAGCTCCTCTTGTAATATTACATTCTCCACTTCCGTTTTATCAAATGGATTTATGATCCATGGTGGTATTTCCATCGACAGAATGTCTTCAAATCTGATTTTAAAATCATCATGCATGGCAATCAAGTTGAACGTATGTCTGAATATCTTTATCAAGGTATTCTACCTGCGATAAGTTTGAAAACTGTGAAAATTCGCGCCGATCAATATTTTCCTTCATAAATTTCAATTTACCAATAAAAACTAAAATTACACTCTTTGTTTTTATTAAACTAAGGCTGTAACCGTTGTAATTTTAAGTTCAGGTCATTAAATTTTTTGAACAAATCTGTCAAATACGCGATGTCTGCTTCTAAATTGAATAGACTTTTTTTTAATCAGGATCTTTACTTTCTAAAAATTTTTAAACTGAGTCAAAAAGTTAATAAAATCTTGATAAACATGCACCTTTTGACAACCAGCGTACTTCGGTATGTAACAGCAATCGTTGGAAGTTTTTATCATTTTCATCGCACAATTGTGCAAATAAGCGCGTATTCAATGCATTGCTTCTAATTTTGTTATAGTTTTAGTCATAACATTGTTATATATGCCTTTTTTATATTTTAAAAGAACAATTTTCCATCTTTTTGATAAAAGATGGCCCCGCGCGAGTTTCTTACGCCGGTTCTTCTCGCCGGGCTAGTTCCCGAACCGGTGGGAGGCATCATGTGGATCGACGTTCAGAAAGTGTATCAAAATATCTATTTTTAATAAAAAATTTTGACTTTGACTTTAACTTGTCCTCACAATCTTCCACCGACATCGCAGATGTTTTGTTGCAAACACTTGTGAATACTTTTAAGGTTATATTGCATCTCTTGCTGAACTTTTTAATAGCATTTAAGAATTATTTTATTTTAATAATGATGATGATGAGCCGATGTTTATTGTATTTTTGACACCTGTCAAGTCTGTATATTAATTTTCTTGTAATATGGTAACAACTTTCATTTATAATAATTATGGAAGTTGGATAGCACAAGAGAAGGCATTTGAGGAAACACCTCAACTCCATCAGTGACGCGGTCGCGGGGCTTCGTGTATACGCGTACTACTTAATACTGAAAACTATGGTGACGTTCTCGCGTCGACGAGGAACAGGGAAAATA
Organism: Phengaris arion; assembly: GCA_963565745.1. NCBI lineage: Eukaryota > Metazoa > Arthropoda > Insecta > Lepidoptera > Lycaenidae > Phengaris > Phengaris arion. The sequence continues at coordinate 23,023,214 of OY751440.1, read as the reverse complement.
TATTGCGAAACACTAACTTAACTTAACTTAAACTTGTGTAATTGATTGCTGGACGAAGCCTATGGAATATTGAAAGTCTCAATTTGATATGAGAATTAGTGTGTTAATTCAAAGTTTCATCGCCCTAATGATTGGCAACAAAAGTTATAGATAAAATTATAAGTTATGACACGATTACTATCTGGTATTTTGGTGGTACGTCAGCGCACATAATCTTCAACCCTTCATTTTATTGCGATGGTGATAACGGTGATCAAAATCACTTACACTTTACACACGTACAATTACAAGAATATCAATGTCATTGACCTGCCTACGTCGTCACATCGTATCGTGTTCAGCAACACTGTGTGTGTGTGATATATCTGTTCAGAGTTAATATACAGCATGGTTGAAGTGAATCTTTTGCAGGTAGGTATATAAACCTTAAGCTGTATATCAGCTCGGACTTCTTTCATTATCTTGTCCTGGCGCCACTACTCCCACCGCTACCAAGTACCAAGGCTTTGTAAAAAGAATATTAGTATTAGGATTTAGGGCGTTATCACGCAAAAACTTTGTTGTAACATTTCTTCGTTTCGTAAATCCCTATCCCTACTAATATTATAAATGTAAATGTAAGTTTGTATGGCTGTTTGGCTTTCACGCGAAAACTATTGAACGGATTTTGATGAAATTTGGTATGGTAGTAGCTTGAGCTCTGGATTAAACAAAAGCTACTTTTTATCCCGGAAAAGTACAGTATTCCCGCGGGATACTCGATAGTATATTTACGCGGACGGAGCCGCGGTAAACAGCTAGTTTAAATATAATTAAAAACTAAATACGAATGATGATAGGCAACTGTTTTATAACTATTTTAACAGTTACTTGTATAATATATACTTGTATAATGTATACTTGTATAATGTACACTTGTATAATGTATAATGAATAATAGTAACTGACGTCAGCGTCATTGTATTGTAATGAGTGCTTCAGTGACAACTTTATTACGCGATACAGACTACTGGAATATCTTAAATTGGCAGCGTCTTTTATGTGGAGATTTATACGTAAGTGCCCACTTTTTCTTCAACTAAAGTGACGAATGAATCAAATAAACGGCAGAATGGTCCGTCTATAAAATTGTGTGTAATATTGTATTATGGTATAAGCCGACTGATATCCGAGCGTCCATAGACATTATAATATATTATATTATACTTTGGTATTAAGTGGGTGATCGACATACGAGAAATGCTTATTCATAGTATAACTATTCGCTTTATGTTTGAAGAATGAAGTGAATCATCAGCACAATGATCCGGTTTAATATTCACCAATTAACGTAAGCCAATCGGTACGGATGCGGCATTGGTCAATTTTGACATTTCGCTGAAGAGTCACTTCAAACTTAGCGCGAGTAAACTATATAATATTATTCGCCTCTCCGGTCTGACAGTATTGCAATAGAAGAGCTTTGCCGACTAGCCGTAAAATTGGAATCCGCGTACGCCGATCAGCCGCTCTGTATCGGCGCAGATCACGGATGTCGCGTAAGGCTAAGAACTCCCGGAGCGGTTTTCACCCGCACCCGCCGCGGTTGCAGGCCCGCAGCCTCTGTAGAATGCAGCTGTACATGTAAAACATTAACACAACTCACGACGCGAATTACGCCCGCGGCGTGCGCGATTGTTCGCGGGTGCCGTTGCACCGGCGGCGGGCAACTAGTAGAATCGCGCGGGCCGCGATCACCCGCAGCCACGGCGATTTTCGCCCGCCAGGTCTGCCGGCGATCATTGCAACCGCAGCGACTGTGTAATCGCGCAAATAACCGGTCTCGTGAGTTTTGAAATAAAACCGCAGTTCCGCGATCGCGGCGGGCGCGGGTGAAATTAGCTCCGTGAGTTCTTAGCCTCACTCGTGTGAAGATGAGTGACAAGTGACAAAGGACGATTAATTGAAGCAAAAGCCTTGAACTCTAACCCCGCTTTACCCCCTTTCACCCCGCTTTTCCTTCTCACTCCGTCTGGGTACAACAAAGAAATTATCGAGCACAACTGCCGCGGAGAAATGATACGATTACGGATTTATATTACCGATACGTTGGCAGATTATGATGTATAAGTAAAGCACCAATATCTCTGGACTCGACCTCTTCTATTTTGGTATAGTGAGATATCACCTCTAGTCTCTAGAGAAAGGAGAAGTCTATAGGTATTAACTATTGACTATAGAGTATAGTGTAGTGTATTGACTATAGACTATACAGTACGAACTGATGAACCAATATCAGATCATTAGTTCGAACTATCAAAGCCAAACAGAACGGCTTACGCTAGAAATACAACGCTTGTTTGACAACAACAAGACAACACACAACAGTCAACAGTAATAGGCATTTAGCTAATTGATAACACAATATTATTATAACGGTACGGTATATTTTATTAAATCAACTCGCACTAGATTGAAGATTGCGTCCCATAGTTTGTTACCTCCTATTAGAATATACATAGTGATAAGAAGTACTTTAAATATTGATGGCAAGAAAAATGTGACAACAATAAAAAAATCTGTCAAATAATAATTTAAATATATTCTATAGGGATAGATAGGTATTAGGTATATCCATTTCGAAGAATGTCGTTTAAGTTTTTCACAGCTACGTATTTCGATCAGCGAGTCTAATAATATTATATATATCGGATGTGTAATCAATATTAATAATAAAGAACAAATATTTGTTTGTTTGCATTGAATAGGTTCCGAAACTATTGGACCGATTTTGATGAAATTTAGTACAGATATAGAGTGGACTGAAGACAATGGAGAATGCCTACCTTTACTGCGGTAAAAAGTACGATTTCCTTGACATTTCCTTTAGCGCGCACGATATCGCGGGAAACATCTAGTAAATAATAATTTTGTAATAGAAATTAATTAGATTCATCCACAATTGCCTTATTTCTATATAAAAAACAATACTTTGAATTTAATTTAACAGAATAGTAAAACTTAAAAAGGATTTGCTCAAAACTTGAGCCAGAATGGACAGGAATGGAATGGTTGCCAATGTAATGTTAATTTTTAATCATATTTGATGTCACCGAAAGGACAATTCCAAATTACGACGGGTATAGAATTACTTTTTAGGGTTCCGTAATAATCAAGGATCGATCGTGACACGGCGCATGCGACGAGCACGTCACAGTGACACCACGTGACAACCCGCTACTCGAGCTAGTACCTACCGCAGCGCGACTTCGCCTACGCCAGTACATTCTAACTCGTAATATTATATAGAAATCAAAAGAACTCATAATATATTATTTCAGAATCATACCTCAGAGAATGTTATTTCTCACAAGCAGCAGGAATTCGTAAACGTAATTTATGTGAATTTGGAACATAAATAAAATGAACGCGCGCACATAATCAGTGTTATGCAAGGGTGAGACGGCCGCGGCAGAGTTAACGTTAAGCTAAATTAATGATGTGATAATGATTATTTAATATGATTTTTGATTATATTATTATAGTTATGATAAAATGACTACCTTTAAAAATTAAAAAAGAAATGTTTTACAAAAATATAAAACGAATATCGCTACTCGCGTCGTCAGTCGTCACCCATAAACATAGAAACAATATAATATTACTCGTAAATATGACATTTCCCTTTTACGTCACACTACTGAAGTTATATTTTTTTCTTAAAAATATTAATAAAATATATTATATTATATTATATTAAAGTGTCATGACGCCCGCAGGCCCGCTAGGCGAGCCACAGGGTTGGAGTATTACCCCTCGGTCCACAGTAAAACAAAAGGATATATTTGCTTGCCAAGACACTTGCCTAGTGTGTCTTAGGCCTTTTCATCCGTTATTGGATGATTTATACAGTATTCTCCGAGCGAAGTAACCACTCTTGAAATACTGTAGTGCCTGAGACAGTTTGTTTTTAAATGTCGTATGATTGCCCAAGCACATACGGTATTCTTACAACATAGTCAGCCTAGTCCAGAGAAATGACTAGTCAATACGTCTGGGGCATGTGCGGGTTTCCTCACGATGTTTTCCTATACCGTTAGAGCGTCCGTATAATATACTTAATAATGAACTTGAGATATGAAAAAGTCTCATTGGTACACGCCACAACCTGGGAATCGAACCTGCACTCTCTCGAATGCGAATCAAATGGTCTACCCATTAGGCCACGGAGCTATCTCCTAGTTTGTAAATATAAACAGGGTGTATTCAGACCAGTCCCGATAACTTCGTGGGCCTATATTAGGCCATGAGATAGATCCATTGGCACTAGTCATTTGCTTTAAATCGATTGTTTTTGTAAAAGGAAAAATTTTCAATACGCAATGTACAACGCACATAACGACATGGGCGAGGCGCGGGGAGCGGCCGCGCACACACGTCCCCCGCGCTCATACGTCCCCCGCACCCGCGAATATGCGAATAGAGAAAAGGAGATCATTTTTTTGGACCTTTTCTGAATGTGCCGGCCAACAAAAAATAATGGTACATGTATTTAGTACTAGTCATTTGGAGCAATAGTTAATATGGCAGCAAAGTTGTATGGTTACTATAAGTCAAGTTATACAAGTTCTATGATTTGTCATTTTCATACATTGTCTGATTTCTGAAAGTGAGGAAAAATATAAAATAATGATAAATATTGCTAATACTAATCATCCGAAGTCGTTGTGAAATGAAATGAGTAACAACTAGCTCCTCATTTTATATCTGCAATTTACAATCACGTCACACACAACACAATAGAACGCGGCAAAACCTGTTTGATCTTGTCCGCTAGTTCTCTCGCCGGCGGCGTGTGGAGTGAGTGAGACGGCGACATTCAAATACGTTCAAGTAAAAAAAGCCATTTTGTTTGTTAGTTATCCATGCGACTTGTGTTACATCGGACGGCTATCATACGTACTTTATCGTAAATAAACATTCTTACGCTTTAGTTAGACAACTCTAAATCTGTTCGTGGTGTGTTAGTGGTATACAATGGCTGATCAATTGTATATAAGGTATCGTGAACCAATTGGTACACGACGTAGATAACCCTGGTCTTCCGGAGAGCAAGAATTTATTGATATTGCTCAGATTGTAATCGACGAACTGGTGGATAATGAAGCAAGTAGTTTCCTATCCCTTTTATTTTAATTCCCTTTATGGAATATGACATTATAAGTGTTGTACCTAGAACGTGTCGTGTGGGTTGTCGTATTATTATTTATACCCCCAAGCTACACAGCTGCCTTTTTCTAAGTATAGGTACACATTACCGATCAAAGCAAAGTAATTAAATACAAAAAATAAAAATATAATGTACCATGTTGCAAACATTGACCATAACTTAAATGGGTAGGATATAACAGTTCATTACTATCAAATAATTTTGGTTGCTTCTCCATAACATTTAGACTTACCAAGATCTTTTATTTTTATAGGTACTGCCCACCGATTTCATTTGTCGACCCTGTTGGCAACGAACGGAAAGGTTATATTAGGCGATTTTACGCGCTCAACTTCAAGACGACGACGATAATGACGCACCACAGGAAAACGTCGGTAATCAACGACGCCAAACAATATTGCCTGGATTCAAGCGTACTCCAAATAGTACTAATCTCTGCATTTTTCAACCATGTGAGAATATGTCTAGACGTCGAGTACCAGAAGAAATAATTCTTCGCATGTTGTGCCGGTACAATATTATTATTACAGAAAATGGGCGAGTGTGTGAAGAACTACAGGAAGATATTTGGCATTTACTTCCACTACAGGATAACCTCACAGAGGAATTCACTGTTGATCAAATAGTCCATACGTTAACTATGATGAAAAATAAAATCTCCACCGATTTTTGAACTTCGAGCATTACGAAAACATAAATGCAAATGAGCTGCACACGTGGTTAGGCCTTACTCACCTCCAGTTCTCTGATGTGCTGAAAAACGTAACCAGTCTGAATCGACACCGTGACAAACGGACAATAATGGCAACAGCATTAGCGAAAATGCGTACAGGCGATTCTAATGCACGGTTAGCATCCATATTTAAAATGTCCGAATCAAGCTTTCAACGAAAACTAAAGATAGGCTTAGAAGCGCTTTTAAGCGACTTTGTACCATTCCGTGTCGGATTTGACCATATAACCAGAGAGGAAGTAGTGCAGAAGAACCTTATGATTCCAGAGCGTTTATTTGGCAATCCAGATAGTCCAATTGAAGAAAGAAAGTTGATTACTATTCTCGATGGCACATACATATATCTCCAAAAAAGCTCTAATTACTTTTTCCAGAGAAAATCGTACAGTAATCATAAGTTCCGAAACCTTTTGAAGCCTTTTTAATATGTTTGTTGCGATGGAACGATAATTGCAGTAGAGGGACCATACGCTGCAACAACCTCCGTTGCCCAGATTTTAAATAATGCTTTAAATGACGAAGATGGCGTGTTGCACTGGTTTTACCGGGATGGAGATATTTTCATCCTTGACCGTGGTTTTAGAGATGCTATAAGCAATCTGGAGGCATGTGGTTATGTGGCTCAGATGCCAGAAACAAAGCACCCGAACGAAACCCAGCTTACTACTAACCAGGCTAATAAATCTAGACTTGTGACCATTTGCCGCTGGGTGGTCGAAGTGATAAATGGTCACTTCAAAAGAGATTTTCGTTTACTAAGACATGTTCACAGTAACCGGGCATTAGGTAACATGAAAGATTATTTCAGAATCGCGGCAGCATTGCTGAATAGCTACCAGCAGCAGCAATTGACAACAACGTGCACTCAAGCGATTTCTTTAAAAAAATTCATGAATGTTTGGCAGAACTAGTTAGAACAAACATTTATAATAGACGGAGAGCACAGTTTTAGGCCATGGGAGCCGATATGCCTGAATTCAATAATTACCTTAGACTGACAGAAGAAGAATTGACGCTGTTTGCTTTGGGCAGCTATCAACTGAAGCAAGCCCGTAGTTACTACGGTGAACACGTACAACCAGATGGAGCTTTCATCATAGAACTCGCCGGGGATATTCCTGTGGAATAAGTTCGGGAGATGGCTGGACGGCATCTTCTCGTATTACGAGGCCGTATACAATCTCGCCACGTTTCGTCGAAAACGTATGTATTCGTCGAAAATGTATACATTACAGCTGATCCAGCACTTCATGGAAGACAGGCCATTCCATATTATTACTGCTCATGCCCAATAGGGAAACGGACAATAGGGTTTTGTTCACACACCATGACTATTGTGTGGTACATGAGTTTCGGACGGTATGCTGAATTTATACGCCGGCACTAGTTTTGGAGGGTGTTATAGTTTCATTGCATGAGAATTAGAAGACTTTTGTAATTATTGAACTCTAAAATATCAGTTATTTTCAGTCTGATATAAAATGTAAAAATCAATAAATATATGAAAATGGCGAATGATACAACTTGTTTTATTTGACTTAGAGTAATCCTACAACTTTGCTGCCTGCCTACAACTTTGTACTAAACACACGAACCATTTTTTTTTGTTGGCCGGCACTTTCAGATAAGGCCCAAAAATGTATGTGGCTTGAATGTTCTCCTTTGCTGATCGTTTTCTAGTATTCGTATGTATGTATACCGTATGGTACGGTAAATAAACAACGAAAATTGCATAGATTATTAACAAACTTATTTAAAGTTCTAACATTCAAGTACCTATTTACTAACTTTTGTTATGTTAACTTTTATTTACTAAATTTTTTTAATTCTGATTAAGAAAAATAAATGAAAATAAAATGAGATGAGGTATGTACATACACAGTTAAATCGAACAGCAAGAAGCAACTGGCCTACCGTGCCGACGTCTAAGCATTTTAACCGCACTGCGGGCTCCAAGATGAGGATCCCGGCGCACCGTCTAAAATCTGCTCCTCGTAAAACGTAAATATTACGTCCAGGTGCCGCCCACCGCCATACGTTGAACGCTCGCCTATTTTCTAACACTCGCATGCCTGTGTAATGGTACGGGAATCTGAAAGATGGCGGGCATGAGGATATCGCCTCCGGTAAATGCTCAATGCCTCTGCGACATTCCCAAATGCTTCTCCTAAGCACATTATGATCATACCATATTCACGCGTGGTATACGCGTATGGCGAAGGCATTTTAGGATAAAAAATCACAAGTCACAAACACAAAAAGGAGCAAAACAAACAAAACAGTTAATACTTATAGTTATAAAATAAACAAAAGACAAAAAAACAATTGAAGATAAGTAGATAATTAAAAAAATAACACGGAACGCCGGACATCATTCAAAAATTCGAACGCGGGTTTACAGCCCAGTTGGCTAGCCAAAACTGAGAAAATGATTTTATGTAAAAAAAAGTTATAAAACTACTGGAGGCTCAAGGCGCGTAAAAGATCAGCAACGCACATGTGCCAGGTACCGGCAGCCGGATCAGACGATCTGTTAGCTTGTTTGTCGGTCATAAATCATATAAACTCAACTGCCTTGATATAGGAACAGTAACTTATTTATTACAAGCACAAAGGAAAAAAACATATCTAACAATTACTAATTTTAATATCGACTACGTTATACGTACAACTAAATGTTTCAATTTTCATAGGTCACATCACTTAGCCTAGGTAGTCAGCGGCACGCTTTTGATATTTGCCGCGAAAATGGCCGCGCGTCACCCGCCGCCCGTGCCGCGCAACCCGCCGCCACCACCGCATTGTTGGTACGGTCTACAACGCAATAAATAGCTAACGAAATTTAACGTTCCTACTGACATAGTAAAAGATGATTCTCCTTTAATATTGAATGTATTGTTTACACAAAGATTATGTTTGCAGTAAAACTACATTATTAATGCCTTTCGGAAAACTTCGTTTAGGAGTAAGACGGATATTGAGAAATAGTTACTGTTTTTTTTCGCGGTTTATTTTCATTTGTCATCTCGACATTTCGGCTACTTTACAGCAAACGTGGTCACGGCCCACGGGAGGACTAACAAACAAAAGCTTGCAATAAATTCAATAGACATTTTCAAAACCATTGTATGCCAACTGCTTAAGTTTAAACAATTACGCGCGGTCTGACCGCACATTGGCACGTGCACTTGTTGTCGGCAAATTGTTTTGAATTTTGCCGAAAGTAGAAAATGTTATTTTTTTAAAGAATTATAAAACATCGGCATCTTTTGAATTTTGCCGAAAGTCGATAAAAGAACAATTTTGTTTTAAATAGATTTTCGAATTTAGTTGCTGTTTTTCTCTCGAGGTAAAAGGTTGTCGTCTGATTTGAGTTTCACTATTAGGTTATGTTTAAAAACGTAGTGCTTTGTTGTTAAATTTTATGTGATACGTGTAATGACTTATGGTGCTAGCAACGATTTCAAAATGCAACAAAAATACTTTCTAACAACTTTAAGTTTTAACTTTCAACGCGACACCTTGCCGCAGTCACCTGATGGTCGATGGATTCCGTGAACTTATGTACTAGGAGTAGACTTAATACCTACTACCTACTAGCAGTCATTCAGTACTCAATACTTCTTTCACGTAAGTAAATAGCTATTAGCCATAGTTTTGTTACGGGTAATATTAAATAAAAGATGTGTTACCAACGTAACAAATTTATTCGAAAAAAATAAGATAGGGGTCGTAGGCAGAAGGCCGTACGATCTGGTCTAGCCTCTAAGTGGTGGGGCTTTTAAACCACACGGCGCTTAACTGGAACTGTAGACGGTAAGGTGTGACAACACGTGGCGCGGGAACTCAACTTCCGGGTAGCGCTTTCGGGTCCTGTATTCGGGGCAGGAACTCGTCCCGACGTTGGTCGTCTAAGAGCGGGCAGTCCGTGGCAGAGCCCAGACAGTCCTCCGTCTATAGCATAGGATTCAGAGGGCGAAGTGATAGTCAAGCAGTGCAGAAACCAGGATGTAGCTAGCGGTGCGTTGTACCCGTATCGTAGTTCCCTGGAAATATTCCATACCAGCGTGTTAAAAGTGTGGACCACAGCTGCCATAATTCTAGCGTTTAACGATCCAAACCTTGGGCTGTGTGACCACCACAAAATAAAGGGTAAGCAAAATAAAAAATGATATAAAGGACAATTAAAGTCAAGGATACAAAGATCCTAATATTCTAACAATGCAAGATCGGAAAGATGAAACTATAAATTGAACACGTGGTAAGGCTTATCAAATTTCGACAACTAATTTTACAATGGTGCTTATTTACAGGAAAAAATAATGTGTTTTAATACAAGCGTGATTTACCAAATATTCACAACACAGATATAAAAACTACTCACCGTGGAAACGGGATTAAGAATATAAGATACACTTGTATCCAGAAAAACTTGAACAATTGGATTCAGTAAAAGAAAGGAACTGTCATCTCGCGACAGCCCTTTTATACCCCTACTGTCATAATGTTTGTTTTTCTTTAACTGAGAACTAGCGGTAATACATATTTCAAATGCCACAATAAAGGAATATTAGAGATGAAGCTCCAGTTAGAAACTTTTGCCAATAGATGGCGTCGTCTAGTATAAATTAGCTATTATAGTTAGCAACAACAGCCAATAGATGACGCTAGAAGCGTCGTTATTAGCTATATTAACTACGTTAAAAATGTAGCCTTGCTACATATCCGGGGGGGATATGTAGCTGTTACCGAAGGATTTTGACTGTTCTAAGGAAAAATCCTGAAATAGCTATTAAGCTATATATAAAAAAGATACTTTAGGCCTTTGGAAAAATAAAATTCACCAAATTACCAAAATGTAGAATTAGGAAAATAAAAAATTTAGAACTGGAAGATAGTGCTTGTCTAGTGTTTACACGCATAAAATTGACAACCTTTTCACACCATACCACATTCACCTATATTCATACGTCATCATACATACAAATTGCACATCACATACATACTTCAACTTTTATAATGCATCTGGTCATAATCAGTGTGACTCGAGACGCCCTAACACACGATTATTGTGCTCCGTAACAGAGGTAGTACAACATAAGTCGAAGCTAAAACGTTATGAGAGAGATAACGAACAGCAAAAAACGGAAAACTACTAGCCTTCCAACAAAGTAACATACCACTTTAATAGGATTGGCTGCATAAAAAAGAACCCTTATAAAAGAAAAGATACCAAAAAAATATCCTAGGTGGATAGAGCGCAGCCAATCTAAAGCAGCATAATAGTATTGGCAGCAAAAGAAAGACTCTTTATAATAGAAAGAATCCAAAAAAATATCCCGAGATGGATAAAGTGCTGCCAAACTAAAGTATACACCTCAACAGTGAGAGCTGGTATAATATTCCTAATCAAAACCCCATACTCCAATTCAGTCATTTTATGCTAAACAAATTTTATTTTTCCAGACTTATTTTTATTTGGAATTTTTTTTTAAAAAAGTTAAAGATTTTTCCAAAGTTAAGTAAGTTGTCAAAAGTAAAATTTATTAAGAAGTTAAGTAATTAAGTAAATTCAAAAGTTTAAAAAGAAAATAAGTTTTTTCAAAATAAGTCAATGAATTAATCAGAAGTTAAATTCAATTTTAAAAGTTAAATTACCAAGTAAATTCAAGAAAAAATATTTACAACCCTAACGGTGAGTATATCTGTGTTGAGAAAATACAAAAATAATCAGATGTATTCTCTAAAAAATACTAAAAAAATATAATTTGTAATAAGTACAATATAGGATAACTACCTACAAAACAACCAGTTCTACAGACTATATAGTACATACCATATACAGTAAGATGAAAAAAACAGTATAAAGTTTATTAACAATTATTTTAAACTTTACACTACAACAATAAGGTTACTAGTTACTACACTATATATCCAACGCTCATAGTAAGTTAAGATTAAATAAAAGTTAAGTAAAAATTAAAGTGATAAGTAATAGCAAGATAATTTAGAATAAGGTTTTAAAGTTATAAGTAAATATCTATGTTGAAGTAAAAAAGTTAAATTAAAATTGAACTTAAACAAAGTTAAGGCCAAAAATCACATAAACATCATTTAATAATAATAATAATAATATATATTTATTGAATACACAAGGGACATTAACACAGCTAAAAAGAAAATAAACAAATCTAAAATTAGAATCAAATCCCCACACCACATGTTCAAAGGGTATCCACTCAGGCATCGACCACGGCGGCGGTGCCGAGGCGCCTGATCTTCCGTGGTCCCCTATTAGTTTGAGATCTTACATCAGCACACTATTGTAAATTATTATTTTAGTTTGCTTAACTTGAAATAATCATGTATATATATAACACTAAGGGCGGATTCGACCAAACTGGAGTAAAATTTTACTCGAGTATAAATGTTTCCTAATCTAAGAGTAAGCTGGTTTTGCGTTTTTCCAACTACTAATACAAGAATAAGGTAATTACACGGGAGTAAATATTTACACGGGCGATTTTGACGGAGTAAAGTATTAAACTGAGAATAGTGAATAGTCGCACAGCTGGCTGTCAATTGTCACGATCAATGTCATTGTGAAGTGTTATAATTTGATATTGACCTTTTACTGTATTACTCTACGAAATTAAATTATTATGGCGTACAAGTCATTCTAATACAAACAATAGTACATGATTTTTTGTCAGTTTATACATTCGTTCATTATTCATTGCATAATAATACCGAGCATAGTATACTCTTCGAGTAACTTGGTAAAACGCAAACGAAGATATCCTAGAGTTAATTGAAGGAGTAAAATTATTCTCATTATAGTTACACTCGTGTAACTTCAAGTTTGATCGAATCGGGCCTAAAACATTAAAGATTCTACTATTTAAAACATCAAAATAAAACAACAATTACGGTCAGACACCGCTGGTGCAGCTTTATCTCGCGATACGGGATATTGGACCACAACTGGACACCGCACCCGCGCCGTGATCGCAGGTTCAGTCGGCGCAGTGACGCGTTCAGTGCTACAACCACAGCACCCGACTACTATTTTATCGGAGTATCCTACAACTTACATGCTATATTAATATAATGTATAATTAATTACGTAAAATTACACCGACGTGAGTTATTATAAACTAAATACAAGTAATAAAGTCTGTAGTAGTGATTAGTACCTATGTAGTAGTTATATGGACGCAGTCAGCAGCTCGTGTGTTGTTTACAATCTTGTACAGGGACGAAAACATGACCTTGACCTTGTTGATAAGGAAATATACCGCTTAGGCTTCGGCTGATAACACTATCAGTGAGTAAATTATATATTATGTAACAGTAATCCTACACATAATATTGTATTTATTATAAATTATATATAAGTAGATAAATATAGGGTTGAATTAATGAAATATAACTTAAAATATTATTATTAAAATTAAATAAATAGAATATTATTACATTACAATATACATGCGTGCGTATTTAAAGGGTAGTTAATATATAGCTAGAAGAAGCTTGTTGCTGCTTTGTATTTTAACCTAAACCCTTGCGTTGTTTGCAGAGCATGAAATGGTGGCGGTAGATTGTTCCAGACCTTTCTGGACAAATACCGGAAACTACCCCTAAACGCGGAAGTGTGATGAACTGAGTGACTAGAAGATAGGAAGAACCTCTTGTAGTAATAGCCAGCTGCTTATCTTCTGCCCACAGTAATTTGCTATGGAGATAGGTTGGTGTTTTAAATTTCATAACCTCAAACAGTAACGTGGCAAAATGTACTTCTATAATCCATCTTAAGCCAACGGGTTTCGTTAATGTAAGATGTTACATGAGCACGAGGAGGGACGTTATAACAAAATCTGGCGCAAGAGTTTTGAACCTTTTGAATTAGTTTTTTCGACCTGGATAGTAAACATGGCCCGATGACTGTATCCGCGTAATTTAATTTGGATAAGATAAGTGAGTCACACAGAATAACACGCAACTTGGCCGGAAAAAAGTTCTGATTTTATACAGTACTTTTAACCGTAAGTAAGTAGAAACAATTGCTGACAGTTTTAGTTACGTGGTTCTCGAACTTCAAACCTTCATCCATCAATATACCTAAATTACGAGCCTCTTCTACTCTTTCGATTAATTCTCTATCTACATATTTAAAGTTTCGAACCTAATATCATGTATTTAGTTTTCACCGGATCCAGAACAACATTAGCTGAAGACCACTCCGAGATACTAGCAAGGTCAGAGTTCAATTTAATCACAGCCTCGTGGACTTCAATTGGCTTGAAGGATATGTTCAGCTGTATATCGTCTGCGTAAATATGGAACTTGCAGTTTTTTTATAACTCGTACAATGTCGGCACAGTACAACGCAAATGCCTGTGGTCCAATAACCGACCCCTGGCACTCCCCTAATCACTTCATGTGGAGTTGAACGTGACGTAGTACCGTCTAAATCATAATGTAACTCGACTATTTGAGTACAATTATTAAAATAACTTGCAAACCAATTTATGGCATTCTGGTCGAAACCGTAATATTGCATTTTATCTAGTAGCAAGGAAATGTTAATCGTATCAAAAGCCCGCGAAAAATCGAGTAACACAAGTATCGTACCTTCGCCTGCATCCTGCGCTGTGAGAAAATTATCTACAACATCCATGAGAGCTGTTGTGGTGCTGTGTCTTTTTCTAAAACCTGACTGAAACTCAGGTAATATACGATTGGCGTCAAGGTATAGAGTCATCTGATTAGAAACAACCTTCTCTAGTACCTTTGATACACAAGGAAGTATACTTATAGGTCTTAGCTCCTTGAGTTCGCTAACATTGTTATTTTTAGGTATAGGTTTTACTAATGCAAGGCGCCATGCATCAGGAAAAATACAAGATTCTATAGACTGATTGACTAATTTGGTTAGGCTATTTAGACATATTGGATAATGACAGATGGCCAATATCATATCCAGCGTTATGAAATCAGCACCCATAGCGTTAGACTTAAGTGAATTTAATATTTTATCAATGTCATTGGTACCAACGGATGTGAACGTGAAAGAAGAGGAGTTAAATCTATTAGTGACAAAGAAAGTAAGTGTAGATAAAGGCACAGAATTACTGCCTGGTACGTCCAGAAAATGTTTATTAATCATGGATGGGTTACTAAATTAAGGTGGAAGAGAGAGGTTTGATTTTGCATTGTTTAAATTAATATTATCCTTTAGATGCTTCCACATTAGTCGCGGCTGTTTGATATTAGAGTTTATATATGTTTGAAAATAAACAGATTTCTCCCGTGACAGAGCCAGAGCCACTTCTCGCTTGAGGCTTTTATAAAATGTTAAATGTGAGTTATTATTACCTTTGCGTGCCCGCCTGTATGCCTCGTCCCTTCGTCGCATCATTAATTTAATATTATAAGTAATCCATGGGTATTGTTTTTGTTTTATACTTATAGCTCTAACAGGTGCTAGTACATCAAAAATCCATAAGACACTGTTATTAAAATCATGCACGCACGCACGCACGTTTCGTTAACGTCTGCATGTTACTGTATAAAATTCCAATCTACAGAACCAATTGTGAATTCTAGGTCATGTGCATCTATTTCCTTTATAGGTCTGTACTGAATTATTTTGGGTGTAAACTTTTCTTTTCGGGTATTTATAGCAAAGGATATAAATGCATGACTACTAAGGTCAGGAATATGATTAACACAAACTTGAATTTGATCTGCATTCGTACAGACCAAATCAAGTAGGGTTTCCGTATCTGACGTGAAATGAGTAGCCTGTTTTGTAAATTGTCGCAATTGATGCACAGTCAGGAAATCGTCCAACATTCTATACGCGGTATCGATTTTTAAAAAGTTAATATTATAGTCACCTATTGAATATATGTTCTCGTAACTAGCCAGGGCAGTAATTGTGTCTGTAAGGGCGTCCAGAAACACCTGAATCGACAACCAGGGAGAGCGATATGCCGTGCCAACACAAATAATCCTACCGTTGGCCTTAACAGACAGCCACATTTGCTCCACGCAACTAGTTACTGGGTGTATTTGTGTTTTTAAATGATTTTTTAAATAAAATCCTACGTCGCCCCCGCGATCTCGCACACTCACATGTCTAGGTATGTGGAACTAGGCGATGCCAGGGACCTGAGGCGCACGGCCGTCTTCACCAGGACGTAGCCAAGTTTCATTTATAGCTACTAAATCACAATCATTAACTATGAACATCATAGCCACTAAGAATTCATCGTGTCTAGAACCAAGAGACCCGGGATTTATGAAACCAATTTTAATATTTTTTAAGTTAAACATTTTATAATATCATGCAAATTGTATTGTTGTATATTATTAAATAATAGGTCTTTACCTATGAAATTGCCGTTTTGCAGTACTGGCAATTTCAAATCAAAATAATTTTTGTTTGGCTACGAATTCTAATTTCAAATTGATTTTATTTAAAAAACATGGAATTGTTTTTCCAAAAGTAGTCGTTTGTTTATTGATTAGTGTTACATTTTCATCGCATTTCAATCTTTTTCGTCATCATGGATACGTTAAAAATTCGCGTAATTATGGAATATGAGTATCGTCGTGGCAGCAACGCGGTACAAGCGGCACGCAACATCAACGACGTTTACGGAGCTAACACTACAAACCAACGCATATTGTTATTGGTTTTCTCGCTTCCGTTCTGGAAATTTCGACCTGAAAAATGAACCTTGCGGTCGTCCGAAGACTTTGGTCGACAATGACGAATTAAAGGCGATCGTGGAAGCTAATGATACACAATCTACGGCTGAATTAGCAGCAGCTTTTGACGTTAGCGTCAAAATAATATTGGTCCATTTGCGTCAAATTGGCAAGGTAAAAAAGCTTGACAAATGGGTGCTCCACGAACTCAATGATCCCCAGCGCGAAATACGCGTCGAGACGTGCCTTGCACTGCTCAACAGACACACAAATGAAGGAATTTTGAACCGCATTGTTACCTGCGATGAAAAATGGATTCTATTTGATAACCACAAGTGCTCAGCAAGTTGGTTGGATCCTGGTTCAGCACCTAAACAATGCCCTAAACGAAAACTTACCCCTAAAAAAGTGATGGTCACTGTTTGGTGGTCTAGCGCCAGTGTGATTCATCACAGCTAGTTTCTTATCAAACGGGGTGAGCATTACTGCAGATGTGTACTGTGAAGAACTGAACACAATGATAGAGAAGCTGGCACATCTTCAACCAGCATTGGTCAATAGCTCGTCTCCGCTGCTTCTGCACGACAATGCGCGACCTTATGAGGTCACAGCACACGGTCTCCAAGTTGCAAGAACTGGGGTTGGAAGCTCTCCATCATCCGCCCTACTCACCAGACCTTGCGCCTACAGACTACTACTTTTTCCAGAATTTGGATAACTTCTTCACGGGAAAAAAATTCAATACCCGAGAGGTAGTACAAAATGCCTTTGAAGAATTTGTTGCCTCCCGTCCAGCTGATTTCTTTAAGAAAGGCATCAATAAACTGCCACTGCGTTGGCAAAGATGCATTGATTGCATGGGTGTTTACTTATACTTACCTACCTATACTTATACTTAATACAAATAAAAAATACATGAAAAAAAATCGTTGAAATTTTTTCATACAAAACAGCAATTCATAGGTAAAGACCTAATATGCAGTTATTAGATAAAGTAAAGATAATGAAACAATTAATTACTAAGAATATTAATGTTTGTATAGGATTAAAAATATTATAAAAAAAAACACCAATTGAAACAAAATATGTATAAAATACATGTGGGACATGAAAGTAAATTAATAATAAGATAAAATAATATTGTGCCGTGTGACTGTTACATAGTAGCTGCAGATCTATTTTTGTTGCAGCTATATGATAAGGTGTAACATAGCCGCGCTTTATTTTTAAACTAACATAAATTCCTAAGATTATACATAACAATATATAAATATTAAAATTTGAAAATTCTATCAAGATCAAAATGTAAATTAAAGTATAATATGCAATCTTTTTATTGCATGATAACATTCTAAAGTACTTGACCAACAGATGACACACCATAAACCCGACTCAAGTCCCCCTCCGTTCGTATGCGGTGTACCATTGAGCTAGGATCACGCCTAGCAAAAATACCCCCGCGTCCAGACATATCTCCAGCTGTTGCGACGTCTCTCCTCCCGCGCTAGGTGGAATATAGTGCGGTTGATCTTTGTAAGGTGCTCGTATATATAAACGATGAGGTGCACCATCCACGACGCCAGATGTATCCATGCCACGACGAACCCGAGCAGCCTTCAGCACATTGTCACGTAAAGATTTACGTAAAAACCTGACGACAATGGGCCTGGAGGAATGGCGCGCATTAGTAATAATAATAGTAATAGTAATAGCTCCCACACCGATTTCGGTGACGGTGGCCTGTTTCATTGAAACCAGGCCAGCTACGCAGGAGTTATGTTATAGTGCCTAAGTGTGTGCGCAGTACACAAGAGCACTCTCTCCTCCTTTTACTCTCGTAACCCAGTGGGACGGATAACCGACACGACTGGCGAGAGATTAGGCGCAGGTCCGACTTTTTACATGCCCATCCGACGCATGGATCATCTTTCTTGTCAGACAATCAGGTGATCAGCCTGAATTGTCCTAACCAAACTTGGAAACAACATTTTTTTGTTCCAATGCGGGAATCGAACCCACGACCTCCGAGTCGAGAGCCAAGCTCTAACCACTAGACCACGGAGGCTGTTATCCTCGGCGTTAACGGACATTATTTGATACCCTTGCGAACAGTGCTCACGATCTCATGTTCTCCAATGTCACCTATCTTTTTGGTCATCAGCCCCACCAGGTGGATAATATTTTCCCCATTTTTTTCAGGCAGCCCGATATTTGCACGTCGCATTGTAGACTCTCCTGATCGCGATCATTCAGTTCGAGTTTTAAACGCTCGATCACTTCAGTAACGTCCGGGATCGGTTCGCAAGTACATGTGAGCGCGTCGATTTTCTGCTCCACTGCAGATATACGCAATTCGACTGCGTCCACACGTTTGTGGATCTCCGCTATGGTTGTGTTGAGTTTTGTGACTTCGTGCCTCATGGACACCATCTCTGACCGGAACTCACAGATGACCTCCCTCAGTAGTTTGATCTCCTCGGCCAAGGGGTTTGACGAGTGACAGCTGAAGCTATTGGGCGTTGCGTCAACATAAACGTCCTTAGGATAGTTTTGTTCTGCAAGTGTGGGAGACCTGCTTTCAACTTTGCAAGTACGACAAAGCCACTTTGCTGTGTTTTTGGGGTCAGATAATTTGGCACAGGTTCAATGGTATGTAACATTACATTTGCCACATTTGATGCTGCCATGTATGCTCAGGAATTTGGCACATTGGCAGCACTTTAGATTAGGCATATTTATTAAAATAATATTTAATAACTGCAATATTTGTTAAAAACACTATTAGTTTATAGTTTAAAATAGTATACTAACGTATTGAGACACTGATGTTTTTATGTTAATTGTTTCAAATAAAAATCACTGTTCTATAATATAATATATTATAAAACACTTAATAAGCACTTTTTTTTTATTTTAAAATAAGATTAACGAGTAGCTGTGTGAGATGAGAGATCTGTCAAACTATCACACATTTAAGATGATGTTGATGTGTGTGCATGTATAGTATGTGGGTATGTGTAAAATAAATAATTTACAATAGATAACAAAAAAATTACTAATATCCTGCCAAAAATGACAGGACAAAAAAAGAATAATAATAAATATAGGTATTTAATATCAAAGAATATATTTAATAGTTTTTATAAATTTAATATTGTGTCCACTGAGAAAAAAACACAGGGTTCCTTATGTATCATGGAAACCTAAAAAAAGAAAACAGTGGGTGTGTGCTGTAACGTTACCTGCCTCTTACACGTGTCCGTTACGTAACCTGAACCAATTCTACCCCGGGCCCAGACGGGTAAGAGTACTGGGAGAGTTGGATACTAAAGACGGCACAGGAGAAACACCAAACACTGGACACACAGACCCAGAAAGAGACACCAGATAAAACCACGTTGGGCGCCAATTGTTACGGGTAATATTAAATAAAAGATGTATTACCAACGTAACAAATTTATTTGAAAAAAATAAGATAGGGGTCGTAGGCAGAAGGCTGTACGATCTGGTTTAGCCTCTAGTGTCTTTAGGGTTTCGTATGGCTTTTATACCACACGGCACTAAGCTGGAACTGTAGACGGTAAGGTGTGACAACACGTGGCGCGGGAACCCAATTTCCGGTGGCGCTTTCAGGTCCTGTATTCGGGTCAGGAACTCGTCCCGACGTTGGTCGTCTAAGAGCGGGCAGTCCGTGGCAGAGGCCAGACAGTCCTCCGTCTATAGCGCAGGACTCAGAGGGCGAAGTGATAGCCAAGCAGTGCAGAAACCAGGATGTAGCTAGGCTGTGCGTTGTACCCGTATCGTAGTTCCCTGGAAATATTCCATACCAGCGTATGAAAAGTGTGGACCACAGCTGCCATGATTCTTGCCTCTAACGATCCAAACCACGGGCTGTGTAACCATCACAAAATAAAGGGTAAGCAAAATAAAAGACGATATAAAGGACAATTAAAGTATGGATACAAACATCCTAATATTCTAACAATGCAAGATCGGAAAGATGAAACTATAAATTGAATACGTTGTAAGGCTACTCAAATTTTGAATTTTGTAATGGTGCTAATTTACAGGAAATAATAATGTGTTTTAATACAAGCGTGATTTACCAAATATTCACAACACAGATATAAAAACTACTCACCGTGGAAACGGGATTAAGAATATAAGATACACTTGTATCCTGAAAAACTTGAATAAATGGATTCAGCAAAAGAAAGGGACTGTCATCTCGCGACAGCCCTTATATACCCCTACTGTCATAATGTTTTTTTTCTTTAACTGAGAACTAGCGGTAATGCATAATCCAAATGCCACAATAAAGGAATATTAGAGACGAAGCTCCAGTTAGAAACGTTTGCCAATAGATGGCGTCGTCTAGTATTAATTGGCTATTATAGTTAGCAACAACAGCCAATAGATGACGCTAGAAGCATCGTTATTAGCTATATTAACTACGTTAAAAATGTAGCTTTGCTACAATTTTACTTATTATGATCGGTGTAATTACGTACGTAACTTTTTATCATTAATAATAATTTACTAATGCGACTTCGGGCACCCTTTTATACACCTACTTAGTTTCATTGTTACCTACAGTTCAACCACGTTACATTTTTCGGTTATTGTCGGTTTCATACACCGCCTGTAATTTCGATAGAAAAGCGATGATTGCCGTTGGACATTAAACATTTAGTTGCACTGTACACAGGGTTCGTTATTTGTCAAGCAACATTTCGTGCGTGATTTACCAACCACACTGCAGGCCGTGTAGAGCAGGGATTCTTAAAGTGGGTTCCGTGGGATAGTCATCAAGGTTTCGCCAAAATTATTTGAAATAATGAAATGTAAACATCCGTCACTTTTGTGTGTATACGGTTGTAAGTCACTGAAATCTGCATCATTAAACATCGCTGAACGCGTGACTGAGGTAGGATCACGGCGCGGCGGCCGGCCCGGGTCGTCAGCTGACGGGTCATTGACTGGCGAGCGTAATAAGTAAAAATAATAAAATTTTAGATTTTCTATCTACTTCTAGACAGCTTGTTCTTATGATTAAAAGGTATAAAAAGTAAAAATAATAAATTTAAAAAAATTGACATTAAAAAGAAAACTTTTTGTAATGAGAAAAGGTAGTATAATCACATCCACATGGGATATGATTATACTACCTTTTATAAGTAACTTTTGCAACGCATCAGATAAAGACAACAACGTTGCTTAAGTTATCCATTGTGTAAATCTTTTTATTAGTAAGGGGGCTTATATATAAAAGGCAAAGCTGATTGACTGATGTATCAACGCACAGGCTTAAATCCTTAAGGCTATAAATTTTAAATTTTGCACACGTATTTCTCATATGATGTAGGCAATACGCATCCACTAAGGATTTTATAAAATTCAACTCCCAAGGGGGTAAAATAGGGGGTACAAGTTTGTATGATTTTTTTTATTCTTTGGACATATTTGCATGATATTTTGTATGAATTGAGTACGAAAAAAAATAAAGTTACGTATTTCACGTTGTCTCAAATTCAGCCCCTAGGAGGGTAAAATAGGGGATGAAAGTTTTAAATAAATGCGTAGGTCAAATTCTTGTTTGTTATTAGAAAATTTATATTTCGCACACGTATTCCTCATATTATGACGGAGGCATTCACTAAGGAAGAATTTTTTAAAAATCTACCCCCAAGGGGGTTAAAATTTGAAATTTCGCACACGTATTTCTCATTTAACGAAATCGTCTAATAAGTAAGGATTTTTTTAAAATTCAACCCCAAGGTGCATGTTTTATTTGTTATTTTATTTATTTAAGCAAAAAAGACACCAGGAGTATATACATTTTTACATTTACCTAATATAGGTACACTTATTTATTCTAATAAAAATAACTACAAGAAAATATACAAAAAATACTCTAAGATATTAGTACTGAAACTGTGCATTCACAAATCTAAACAACTAAATAATCTAAAATACTTACAAATTAATAAAAACAAATTTAAAGCTGTATGGGACATTATAAATGATAATATTAAAGACATAACTTTAAACAGAGACATAGAAAAAATATCTTACAATAATCAATCATATACGACGCCCATGGACATTAGTGAATTATTCAATAACTTTTACATAAATCAGACAAATAATAGTAATTTTCAATTTAATAAAAATGTCATTAATTCTACAATGCAGTATAATAATTTTAGTAATTCCATGTACCTAAAGCCTACATCTCCAATAGAAATATACAAACTGATACATACTCTTACAAATACGAAGTCTGTCGGTATAGATGACATAAATACGAAAATACTTAAGCTTTCTGCTCAATACATATGTCAACCGTTGAGCTTTATTGTAAACCTATCTTTTCAAGAAGGAACGTATCCCAAAAAACTCAAAAAGTCTATTGTAAAACCAATATTTAAAAAAGGTGACGTGACGGACATGAATAATTATGGTCCAATAACACTAATACCGGTTATTTCAAAAATATTTGAGAGAGCAGTGCTAGATAGACTTACTAATACGTATCAACACAAAACATTCTTACGCAAACTCAGTTTGCCTTTAGAAAAAAATGTAACACTACTGTAGCTTGTTTTGACCTAATCAAATCAATCACTGAGTCCCTCAATAATAGAATTCCAGTTACTGCTATATTTCTAGATATATCAAAAGCTTTTGATCATGTATATCACGCCCTACTTCTTTACAAGCTACAAAAATATGGGATAAGGGGAGTAGTTAATGACTGGATAAATAGCTATTTATCTGACCGGTATCAATAATGGTAAGAAAATTACGATCCGGTCAAACTTCTAACTTAACGAATGTGGTGTACCACAAGGTAGTGTCTTGGGCCCATATCTTTTTCTGCTCTACATCAATGATCTACCACATGTAACTACACAAAAAACTATTTTATTTGTAGGTGACACGACACTTATAATTAAATGTGAAGATCTAAAAAATTTTGAGAATAGTACTAACGAAAATCTTGACAAAGTATAAACCTGGCTAACTAATAATAATTTAAAGATAAATATAAGTAAAACTCAATTAATACAATTTCAAAACTACAAAAGACAAAAGATTAACCTAAATATTTATTATAAGAACATAAAAATCAAAGAAGCGAATTCTACAAAATTTCTAGGTGTTATCTTAGACAAACATTGTAACTGGAAAGACCAAATAGAATATATATGTACAAAATTAGATCGACTCGTCTACACTATTAAGAGAATACGTGAAACAGTAAGCACGGAAGCCGCACTGAGTACTTCCCATGGATACATGTCATCGGTGTTATCATATGGGCTGATACTGTGGGGAAATTCTACAGATATCGATAAGGCGTTTCGTTTGCAAAAAAAGTGTGTTAGAGCTATAGCTGGAGCATGGTTCCTAGACAGTTGCAAACCATTGTTTAAAAAATTTAAGATACTCTCACTTGCATGTATATAAAAGAAGCCTGTACTTTTGTAAAATTACACCCCGAATACTTTCGACTCAAATCGGATTTAGGACGGAAAAATGAAAGGCATAAATATAAAATCCATTTCCCGCTTTGTAATCTAAATATTTATAAAGACAATGCATTTGTACAAATTATGAAAATATATAATGTTTTACCGGACGAGTTTCAAGATTTACCCTATAACGTATTTAAAGTAATTTAACAATATGGCTTGCAGAAAAATGTTGTTATAATATAAATGAATACTTTACGCACAAAAATAGTTACTAAGGTGTAAAATTTAATTATTTAATTATAATATTATGCAGGTAATAACATTAGAATTAAGAGACGATGGATAAATAATTTGTTTAATGTGTAATGTGTTATTGATTTTAAGCCTATTGATTATTATATTATGTTATGATAATTATTTGACTGAAACTTCGACATTGAAAACAATAATTATGAATTTGTAAATCTAATCTTCATATTATTATTATTATTTTTATTTTCAAGTATTAGTTTTAATCAATTGCATGTTTTAATAATTTCACACACCATTTTGTTATGGTAGAATGTACAGATCCTTTGTTATGTTTAAATATTATCCTTTGTACTGCATTCTTGTGAATGAATAAATTATTATTATTATTATTATTATTATTATTATTATTATTATTATTATTATTATATAGGATTCCGATGTGAATAATTACAGAAAACTTAAATTTTAACAAATACTTATCATATCACACAAATGAGATCGAAATTAAAAATACAAATTGAAACGTCATACTTATCAGAAAATAAATCCTATAAACTAAACTAATGATTTCGATGTCGGATATTCACATTGTATCATTATTTCATAATGTGTGCTTTTCTTATAAACTGATAAATGAAAAATAATAAAAGAACACCAAAATGGGTTTCTAGACGAATACGCACATGTAGCAAAAAGAAAAGACAACATTTATGGGCATATAGATTATCTCCTACGGAAATAAATAAATCAGCAGTCAAGAATTTTTCTTTAAGATATAAAAAAAATCAATCAGATGAAACAAATACAACTTAATTACTCTATAAAAAATGCGACGAACAAATCAAAGGCAACGTGCTAAGTAATTAATAAAAACAGAAAACAATATCCGACAGAAACGGCATAGCACATTGTGAATGAAGGAATTTCGTTATGTGATGGCCAACACTTAGCTAACTTATTTAATAACCACTTTCTGGATTCTATAAAAAAATTTAAAGAAGGCACAAGCCACGTCACGTATTCAGTGCCAACTGAGATTGAGATCTCTATATTTATTGCACCAACAACACCTGAAAAGATAATTAAAACTATGAAATCTCTGAAAAATACAAACAGTGTTGGAATAGATGGTATACCAACTAAGATTATTAAACAATTTGCCCAATTCTTTGCTTCTCCATTGAATCACATGACTAATTTAGCAATATCTAAGGCACATTTCCAGACGATTTGAAGATTTCTATCATAAAACCCATTCATAAGAAAGAATATAAGACTAAATTAACAAATTACAGGCCTATTGCTGAACTGCCTATATTTTCCAAAATAATCGAAAAGATATTGAATGACAACATTTACAGTTTTTTTGAAAAGTATTATATTTTAGCAAAATAACAATTTAGTTTCCGCAATAATAAAAACACCACTAAGGCTTTACATGAATTTCTAGATTTAATAATGACTTCTGTTAATAAAAGACCGCACATATGTACTCTACTTATGGATATGACGAGCGCATTCGATTAAATGACTCGCAAAATACTACTGTCGAAGCTCTATGCATATGGTATTAGAGGGACAGCTTATAAACTACTGGAAAGCTATCTTAGCAATAGAAAACAGCATACGGCTATCTCAAAAATATGTATGAAAACTAAAACTAAAAAACCTATACCTATCGGCATGTAGAGATGTAGAGTCGGGTGTTCCTCTAGGAAGCATTCTCGGGCCTCTGCTATTCATTATATATATAAATGACCTTCCAAATTCAATTGACTATCCTTTACTAATATTCGTAAATGACAGTACAGCACTAGTTAAATGTAATAATATATTGACGTACGAAAATGAAATTAATAGAGCAATGACTAATCTTAAAATATGGTTAGAAAATAATCCATTTAATACTTAATCCGAAAAAAACTAAAATTATGCACTTTCGGCGAATATTTCAATGCCGAAAGTAACTCTTAAGTATAAAGAAGAAATTATTGAATCTGTTGCTGTTACACAATTTCTAGGATTATTAATTGACTACCAACTCAACTGGAAGCCTCATACTGAAAATTTGTGAAGTAGAATAAGCAGTTTTATTATTGCTTTTACTTAAAGCAAAAATAATTATGAGGCTTCCAGTTGAGTTTGAGAGTTGAGAGACACATTGATCATAGGCCACTAGGCATTATCAAAGGCCCCAGAGATGTCTAAGAAAATCGCCTGAACATACGAGGGCGGGTCAATAAGTCCGTGACTTTTGGAATAAAACACAGATTTTTTGATAAATAAATCATTTTATTTTTCAACGTAGTCCCCCTTGAGCTCTATACACTTTGTCCAACGTTTCTCCAATTTTTTTATCCCTTCCAAAAAATATGATTTGTCGAGGTCCTCAAAATAGGCCTTTGTTTGCGTTTGTTAGACTTCATCATTGGAGTCAAATCTTTTTCCACTGAGCCATTTTTTCAGGTTTGAGAACAAGGAGTAGTCACTCGGAGCCAAATCTGGAGAATAGGGTGGATGTGGGAGCAATTCATAGCCCAATTCATGGATTTTTGCCATGGCAACTGCACATGTGTGCACCCTTGCATTGTCTTGGTGAAAAAGAAATTTTTTCTTGGCCAAATGAGGTCGGTTTTTTTTCGAATCCTCATTGAAGCGGTCCAATAAGTTGGCATAATATTCCCCAATTATTGTTCTTCCCTTTTGAAGATAGTCAATGTGGATTATCCCACGTGCATCCCAAAAAACAGTCGCCATAACTTTATTGGCT
Source organism: Phengaris arion (assembly GCA_963565745.1). Lineage (NCBI taxonomy): Eukaryota > Metazoa > Arthropoda > Insecta > Lepidoptera > Lycaenidae > Phengaris > Phengaris arion. The sequence continues at coordinate 22,996,050 of OY751440.1, read as the reverse complement.
GACAAACCCACCTTGGCCTTCTTTGGCGCCGATTCACCCTTAGAAACCCACTGTTTTGACTGTTGTTTGGTCTCTGGTGTGTTGTGATGGATCTATGTTTCGTCCACGGTTACAAAACGGCGCAAAAATTCCTCCATATTGTGATTAAACAACGCCAAACCTTCCTGTGAAGTTGTTACACGATTGCGTTTGTGGTCGACTGTGAGCAAACGCGGCACCTATCTTGCGGAAAGCTTTCTCATGCCCAAGTGATCATTCAAAATTGAAACCACTGAGCCATGCGAGATGTCTATGGCTTCCACAATCTCTTGCACTTTCAATCTTCGGTCGGCCAACACCATATCGTGAATTTTTTCGATTGTTTCGGGTGTAGAGACCTCAACTGGGCGTCCAGGACGTTCGGCATCTTCAGTGCTTGTACGGCCACAACGAAATTTAGTAAACCACTTTTTTACCATTGAAATCGATGGTGCAGGGTCCCCATAGTATTTATCAAGCTTAACCTTGGTCTCGGTAATGGTTTTTTTTCGCAAAAAATAATGCTTAATAAGCACACGAAGTTCACTTTTTTCCATTGTTTCCTTAAGTTACTGGATAGTCTGATAAAGATAGCTGTAAAACACAAACTAACTGTCGCAGCAAGTTCAAATTTTGATAGGAGTCAACTGACAGATGCCTGTTGACAGGAGTAGTGTTGCTTTTTCAGTAAGGAGGTTAGAAATTCAAAAAGTCACGGACTTATTGACCCGCCTTAGTACTTCGACGAGCTCCCACGAGCCGCTCCAAGAATCTTTCCCAGAGCGGATACCGTCGACCACCCTCGAGTGAATCCATACTGGCATTCCGATAGACTCGTCATTTGTTGGCGCATTTTAACATGACGCTTTCCAAAATCTTACCAAAGATCGGCAGCAGAGTGACGGGCCGGTAGGCTTTAGGATCGGAAAGAGGCTTGCCATTGCCTTTGGGCAAGACAATCAACCTTCCGTCCTTCCATACTCGAGGAAAAACGCCCTCTTCGACACATCGCTTAAACACTTCAGCAAATTCTCGCGGCGCGGTCGCCCAAACGTGTTTTATTATACGAGCGGTTATCCCATCGATTCCCGGTGCTGTGTTAGGGAGATCCTTGACTATTGTCGCGACTACTTCTTTCGTCGGAAGAGGAGCATCTTCTCTTGCGGGAATCGCGGCTGCCATATACCGCACCTGCCGGTGGTACTCCGTGTCCCTGGACACATCGTCGTCCGGACACAGAGCATACATGAGGCTGTGCATGGCCTCCTCGACTCCCCCAGCATAACCTTCGGCATGTTTCGTGCCGTTAATTACATTGCTAGGAGGCCGGAGCCTCCCGCACGCGACACGATACGCCTGGCCCCAAGGGTCCTGGTTTCCCGTTTCTGCCACGGATCTGAAACGCCTAATCACAAGAAAGCGCCGCTTGGCAGCCTCCTCATCCGGGCAAGTGCCCTTCCGACTCGCCTGCCAAGCCCTGCGCGAGCTGTAGGTCTCGCGGCGAAGCCGGTCTAAGACCGGCGTCCACCACTCATACCCACGCTCGGTTTTCCTTCCCTTAGTAAGTCCCAGGATGCTTGTAGCAGTGCTCGTCACCATTCTGGTGAACTTTGCACAGACTACCTCAGCTGGATAGTTCCACCTTTTTTGGATCTCGTCTTCAAAGATTCCCCGTTCCACACCACGCTATCAAAACCGCATTGGCTCTTCCATTGGCTCAGCGCTAGAAGTAGAGTTAGTATTGGCCACCATATATGTAATCAGCCTATGGTTACTGTCTATTGCGTCTACGTGCACTCTCCACCCCGTTGCCAGGGGGCCTTTAGCTAATGTCAGGTCGATGTTGGACATTCCGTTCGTCGTAGCGAACGTGGCCGGGCTGGTCTTGTGCAATGGCCAAGCGGAGTCCATGTGCCAGGATAAATGCCTCCATCGACTCGCGACGGTGCGTGACGTCTGGTCCGCGTCCTGTGTACTGTCTCTCCTCGCAGTAACACATCGGAGAATGCGTATTCGAGTCTACCTCTATGATTATTCTCTTGCCTCTCAAGGAGGCAAGGACAGTGCCCAGATGTTCAAGGTGGACATCTATGTCGTCGCTGTACTGAAAGTACGCAGAGACAAAGCATACGCCGTCTTTGTCATTAAGAACATGACACATGACACACTATGCAGTGTGTGTTAGACAGGTGTTGTAAGACAGCGCACGCCAAGTCCCTCCGGCGAACATAGATCCCCGCCATGGCACTTTCGCCGCTCTGCAGGATGGTGTTTGCCGCGGCATGAGTGGGACCAGGGTAATGTTCCTGAACCAGAACGACGTCTAGTCCCAGGTCCTCTGCAACTAGGGGCAGCTCTATGGTGGCCGCTTGTGCCCCCGCCAAGTTTATCTGTCCGACGGTGAGGTTTATAGTGCCCGCCATTAATAATTAGTTGTTTCGACCAGTCTTCTTTCTGCGTATCTTCTGGCTGGGCACTCTGCACTGGCTGTCCTATGCTCTAGTGCGGACTTTGTGTTGCCGAACTTATGATATGTAGCGCATCTGCGTATGGTCTCTTTACAACCCTCCGCCGAGTGCCCGTTGTTTCCGCACTGGCCATAAGTGCCTGTTCTGCCTTACAACCTCTCTCACTGTGTTCGTATGTTTGTCACCGTCGGCAGCATATCTCTGTAGTGAAGTTCTCGACTTCTACCACTTCCCATCCTATATATTACAGCTTCCCTTTTTCTATTAGGCACTTTCGTAGCTCCGCATCGCACTTTATAATATACGTTACCCTGGTGCCTCCAGAACGGCTCTTCCTAAAGGCCAACTGACAGCTCTTAAGTATTCGTTCGAGTGGCCAGTCAGCTTCCTCCCTAAAGTTTTGGTCCTTGATCGCTTTCATGATTTCTTCTAGTTTTTGGTTGCCACCATAGATGTTACGGAGGGCAACCAGCGGTTGACGACCTCTGAGTGGCTCCGTTTTTAAGTTCGCGGGCATAGCTGCCTTTAGCCTTTCTAGGTCCCTTGCCGTTCTGGTCTGTACTAGTACTGCCACTCCGGAGATCTTCTTTAGCCTATCCACTTTATGTCTAGGATAGCGGGGGCTATGAAGGTCTTCAATATTCTTTTGGTTTCCTCGGACGTCCTTGCGTCATTGGTGGTCGGTACCACCTTCACAACCGAACCGCTCATACTCCCGCGCACCTTTTCCGCAAACGACGGTGGCGGTGCATGGTGCCTGGACTGGGCCGCGGCATCGGCTCTACGTCGCTACTCTTCTTTAAGTTTCTTCTCATGTTGGAGGGCGTCCAGCAGACTGTTCACCTTTGCGTTGCCGACTTCTGCCACTTAAGCCTTCTCTCCGACCATTACTGCCAAGTGGGCGACGATTTCAGTGAGTTTGGCCAGCTCCTCCGACACTCTCGCACTGTCCATCTTGTTAAGTTTAGAAACTGGCGACCTGATGATGTTATTTATTTGTGTCGCGGCCTTGTTTGCTGTAGTAATTAATCGCCTTGTGCTCGTGCGGAGCAGCGACTTGCGCGGCTGGAATGGCTGGAATGGAATGGCTGTGGTACACGGATGCGGTTGCCCGCCATCCTCGGATTCTGACATGCTATACGTCCGAGCTGGATGTGCAAAATGCGCGTCCCAGTACACGCAAAGAACTTAAATGTCAAAAATAAATGCTAGTACCTATTCACGCATTAATTGCCAGTACACGCAATAAACTTTAAACTGTCGAGCAAAATGCTCGTACCTGTCCACGTATTAAGTGGCAACACTATTTGACAGCTGTCAGCTGACACCTGTCCCTCAATTTCACTGTCTAAGTCAATGACCACGCTGCGAGCACGTGGTCGCTCGTGGTTTTCCTAACTATGAATCAACTAATGAAATAATTAAATTAACACTAAATTAAAACAGAATAAAACTAAATAAAAGCGTCTGTTCACGTAATAACTTAAACTAATCAATGTTAAGGCACTTACCAAGTGACTTACAACAACCCCGCGTCCAAATCGCACTAATCTTCCTCCTATTCCCTGGGGAGGCACGCATCGACCGAACAGGGACACTAGGGAGCACTGCAACTTACCCGGCCTAGGCCGGGCCCGGGCCCAATAGGCCGGACCCTCTCCAAAGACTTCGATCCCATCCAAGAGCTCCCTACGCGCCTCCCCTCCCCTAGCATGACCCCACGTCGAAAAGATTCAATCTGTGAAGACTCACTCTGAAACAGCCGTGACCGGTAAGCAGCTGCGATGTTTCATAGTCAGGCTCTATCCAAGTTGCCTTGGAACAAGCCTTCACGTCCGGGAAGAACCGATGAAGCTCCCTCCCCTTGGTCGATGTGTCCCAACGCTCCTGCCATAGGGCATAAGCGGACTCAGTTTCTCTGAGTTTCGCACTCCGAAGCTCTTCCTTTGTAATCGCGGTCTCGCGCATCACACCTAGTCTGCCAGCACGTATTACCTCGAGGTCGGCCGGCAGTACCCCTGCCAAAACTGCCAGGGCGTCAGTGCTCGTCGTGCGATACGCCTTGGTCAGAAAGATCAAAGCGGGTTTCTGGGTGCGCAAAAGCGCACTCCGCACAACGTGAAGGGTCGCCCGCTCGTACCAACATGCTGCCGCATAAGTTACAGTAGCCACAAAGGTCCCCTGGTCTGTACGCGGGTGCTATCACCCGAAGAGCCCTGTACCTAACCCCCCATGAGCTAGCCGAAACTCGCGACATCTTGCCGAAGCAATTTGCCGCTCTTTCCCCTATGGATATTGCATGTCGCGCGAAGGATAGACCCGAGTCGACTACCACTCCCAACACCGTGGTCGACGCGACGCTCCCAATGGAGTTGGTCCCAAATTTGATGACTGGGGTTCGCTGGAACTTCCCCTTTATCGTCATGGTAGACGATTTAGTCGGGGAAAATTCCAGCCTATTACGGACTCCCCATTCAGCAACGACCCGCATTGCAGTTGAGGCTTTCGTCTCAAGAGCCGCACGTGAGTCGCCCTCGATCAGGATCGTCACATCGTCGGCATAGGCCACGAATGTTACTCCCCCCGGAAGGGGCAGTCGAAGCAAGTCATCCATCAGGATGTTCCACAGCGAGGGACCCAACACCGATCCCTGCGGACAGCCCATCGTGGCCGCCTTCCACACTACCCTGCGTCCGACGAACATGCCTACCCTGCGTCCGGTGAAGTAGCCCGCCAACATATGTATATCTATCCCTATACATGTTTGGCGGACAGCCCCCCCTTTTCGCTTTAAGCATGATCATCGGCCACCAGGCATTATCAAAGGCACCAGAGATGTCTTAGAAAATCGCCTGAACATACTTCGATGAGCTCCCACGAGCCGCTCCAAGGATTTTCCCCAGAGCGGATACCGTAGACCGCCCTTGAGTGAACCCATGCTGGCAGTCCGATAGACTACTCGTCATTTGCGGGGCGCATTTCAACATGACGTGTTCCAAAATTTTACCAAAGATCGGCAGCAGAGTTACGGGCCGGTAGGCTTTGGGATCGGAAAGAGGCTTGCCATTGCCTTTGGGCAAGACAATCAACCTTCCGTCCTTCCATACTCGCGGAAAAACGCCCTCTTCGACACATCGCCTAAACACTTCAGCAAATTCTCGCGGCGCGGCTGCCTAAACGTGTTTTATTATGCAAGCGGTTATCCCATTGATCCCCGGTGCTGTGTTAGGGAGATCCTTGACTATTGTCGCAACTACTTCTTCCGTCGGAGGAGGAGCATCTTCTCCTGCGGAAATCGCGGCTGCCATATACTGCACCTTCCGCTGGTACTCCTTGTCCCTGGACACTTCGTCGTCCGGACACAAAGCATACATAAGGCTGTGCATGGCCTCTTCAACTCCCCCAGCATAACCTTGGGCATGTTTTGTGCCGTTAATTACATTGCTAGGAGGCCGAAGCCTCCCGCACGCGACACGGTACGCCTGGCCCCATGGGTCTTGGTTTCCCATTTCTGCGACTGACCTGAAAAACTTAAGTTGCTTCTCCTTAATGTCAACCCTATATCTACGCCTAATCTCATGAAACCGCCGCTTGGCAGCCTCCTCGTCCGGGCAGTTGCCCTTCCAACTGGCCTGCCAATCCCTGCGCGATCTGTAGGTGTCGCGGCGAAGTCGGTCCAGGACCGGCGTCCACCACTCATACCCACGCTCTGTTTTCCCCCCTGTTACATAATATTTTATAAGTGGCAACATCATTGTCTTCGCTCTCTTCCACCGCTCCGCATCTAAGCTACGACTGTCATATTTAAGTATTAAACTAATATACAAGCAAGCCCATGCTCTTATTTTCACACCCGACCACATAACATGGTGTCAGAGTGGTTTTAATAAAAAGAGACTCAAGAATTAGTCAGTCATTAGTCAAGTCGTCGCAAAGCCTCGTTTAGTCGTAGCGTCCCAAGAATCAAGATGTCGGAAAAGTCTGAAGACAACAGTCTCACCTAGGAGCCGTGGGAAGTATTCTAAGTCGCTGAACATAAATTCCAATAACATGCCATTAGAATGGAAAAATTGGCTTACTCAACTCAAAATATACCTTCGTGCCAACATATTAGAAGACAGCAAGGATAACATCAAAGTAGCTATTCTGTTGCATTACATAGGCAGAGACGCCTTGAACATATTCTACTCATTTGGCCTTGACAGTGATACTGTTACTTTCAAAGAATTAATCCAAAAATTCGAAAATCATTTCTTACCGCAAATTGACGTCATAATTGAGCGCCATAAACTTTTCAACAGGCGACAAGGAGATGACGAATCAATTGAACAATATATAACCTCAAAAACATAGCCAGTCAGTGTGAATTTAAGATTTAAGATGACATTCTCCGTGATATTTTTATTTGGAACCTCAATGCAAATAACCAGTTTATAAAAGAGAGAATTCTTCAAGAAAAGCCACAGACACTAGATAAAGCAATCGAAATAGCGAAGCACCAGGAAGCTACTAGGAAACAAGCCAAGATGTTGAAAAGCACAACTACAGCCACCATTAGTGAAGTTAGTAGAAGCGACAAGACACAACAATCATCCAGGTCGAGACAGACAAGATAGTCAATCAAGACAATCTTCATGGAACAGACAAACAGAGCACAAGCGCTATGGAAATAATAAGGAAACTTGTAATCGTTGTAGTCAAGTTCACCGCTACAGATGTCCAGCCAATGGAGTCCAATGCAAAATTTGTAAAAAGTTCAATCATTTTGCAGTCATGTGCAGATCGAGCAGGACTGTGTCCGCTCAGTAACACAAGAAAATATCAAACCTGAATGCAATGAAGACATATATTTTATAGGAACACTGAAGAGTGAAGAACAGGACGACAAGTGGATGGTAGATATTGTTATTAATTGTAAAATTATTTCTTTTATGTTAGATACTGTGGCAGACACAAACATAATTTCATTTAACACTTTCACTAAACTCTACTTACACACAGAAGACATTAAACCAAGTTCACACAAACTTTCAACATTCAGTGGTCATATACTACCAACAGTAGGTCAATGAACTATCAACATTTCATACAAAGAAAAGAATTACTTGGTAAACTTTCACATAACAGACATAAACTGTCAAAATATACTTGGTAGAAAAACATGCAAAACATTAAATCTAGTCAAGAAAGTAAATACTGTCAGCTTTTCTCTTACGACACAGTCCAACGCACAGGACATTATTGAGAAAAATAGAGACCTCTTTGAAGGTCTGGGCTGTATCCGTGATTTGGAGGTTAACCTTACCTTGAAACCAGATATAACTCCTTCAGTCGATGCGTGCAGACGCGTGCCTCTACAGCTAAAAAATCCTCTAAAAGAAGAGCTAATATTATTAGAAAAAGGTGGTGTGATAAAACCTGTCGAAGAACCAACCGAATGGGTGAGTTCAATTGTACTAACTACTAAAAAGAATAAAAAATTACGCCTCGCCTCTCTAGACCCTCATAATCTCAACCATGCTATCATGAGACCGCACTATCAATTCCCATCTATTGATGAGATCAAATCTGACCTTGCCGGTGCCAAATACTTCAGCACACTCGATGCTAATAAAGTTTTTTGGATGATTAAACTTAGTGAACATTCTTCTAAATTATGCACATTCATTACACCTTATGGTCGATATAGGTACACACGTTTACCATGCTGTATAAATGCAGCACCAGAAATATTTCATAGTGAGATGGTAAAAAGATTTGGAGATCTTCCAGGAGTCAAGATCATGATGGACGACTTCCTAGTGTATGGTAAAGATATCTCAGAGCATAATGAATGTCTACAAAAAGTCTTACAGAGAGCACGGGAAATCAATCTCAGATTTAACAAAGAAAAGTCTGTCATTTGTCAAACAAAGGTAAGATACCTAGGTCATGTGTTCAGTAGTGATGGAGTAAGTGTCGATGACACCAAAGTCGAAGCTATATGTAAAATGCCAAGACCACAGTCAGTCACAGAGCTTCAGAGGAAACAAACAAACGAGAAAAAAAGTTGTCACAGGAAACAACTGAATTGAGAAAATTATTGAAAAAAGATTCTACCTGGTGCTGGTCAGAACAACATGAAAATGAATTTACTAACTTAAAGAAAATGATAAGCTCAGCACCAGTCTTAACTTACTATGACCCTAATAAACCTTTGCTTTTATCTGTAGATGCATCCAAAGAAGCTTTGGGAGCAGTCTTGTCACATGGCAGTCAGCCAATAGCCTATGCTTCTGCATCTCTCACAAGTGCCAACAAAACTACAGTCAAATTGAGAAGGAACTACTAGCAGTTCTCTTTGGCTGCACCAAATATCATCAGTATATATATGGTAGACAGGTAACTGTGGAAACTGACCACAAACCCCTCATTACACTATACAAAAAAGCATTATATGACATACCCCCCAGACTTCAAAGAATAATGATCAGACTACAGCCATATGATTTACTCGTAGTATACAAACCTGGTAAATACTTATACATAGCAGACACCTTGTCACGTGCAGCCTTACCAGATAATACACTCACAGATCTAGAAAAAGATATACACTTACACATAAACCTAGTAATGTCAACTTTGTCAGTAAGTCCAGATAAGCTTAAAGAGATAGAAGAAGCTACACTTAAAGATCAAACTCTTAGTCAGATTATTCACTATTGTCTAAATGGTTGGCCAGAACACAAAAAGTCAGTCAGTCAGTCAGTAAAACCATTATTTTCTTACAAAGATGAAATTCATGTCATTAACCCTTAAACAGGCCCCGAAAAACCGCTGTAAGAAATAAAGTGTTATATATGGATTTAGGCTTTGAATAGCGCCCTGTATGATTCCCTATCAACAAATTCTTTTAAAAACACTGAAATTACTGAAAAAAAATGTGGGAAAACATAATCCCATTGCCTGGTACAGACTTCAGTTTATGTGATAACTATATATATAAATGTCGAATGTTTGTTTGTTCATAATTCTAGTAAGTATCTGATTTTTCTATATTTTTTTCAAATTATAATTGCTATTATTTATGAATTTATTTAAAAATATAATAATAACCGTATTATTTTTATAATTTGATTTAAAAAATATATTATTTTTTTAATTTAGGTAGGGTTAGGTATTTAGGTATTTACATTTAGGTGATTTGCGTGAAGTAAAACAAATATTGTAAGTATGATTTATTCATTTATTATTAATGTTATAATGAAATATTTTTAATCCCCAGAATGAGCATGGTGGAAATATTTCATACATGGATCAACGCATAATGCAACATTACAAATTTCACATACGTATTTTGAACGTTTTTCTTGGTTGCGTATACTGCAGAATCTGCAACGTTTGAACGTCGTCAATTTTAAGAAACGTTGTCCTCGCCGACTCAACCTTATCTCGTCAGGCACTCCAAAAACTCCGCCTTTCTTATTTTTGAACAACACTGGATCTTGTTTTTTTAGTGATAGATGTGTTGACTTCAGACTTCTCGCCAATCGCAATCTAAAATCCCGGTGTATATTTTGTCGGGTTTCATAATTGTGCTTATACAAAATATATGAATTAATCACAGCGCTCTTAAACAAGAACCAAAAAATCCTAAACCAAGATTTTTTATTAGACCTGCGACCAATGCTATAGGAGCTGCGGAAGTGATCGAAATGATCTACTCCACCCATGTGTCTGGTGTATTCTGCAATTTCAGATGGGCACATCATGTCCTTTTTTTGTCCGTCCTTTCCTTTTGGGTTCTTTGGATTATTCCAGTCCTTTTAGGATCTAATGCAGTGGTAATTACATAAAAGTCTTTTGTGTCTCTCCATTTTTAACCGCTGAAGGAGGGCAAACGCGGAATGTAAATTCACCTGGTGCGAGTTTATTTTCTTTGATCTGTTGTCGCTCTTCCGGAGTTCGAGCTTTTTGAATAGCCAAATTCTGGAGAAGACCTTTACGCTGCATCCGAACAGTTGCAATCGCGAAAAGTCCTCTGTTATAAAGGCATTCCATGAGAGCTACGGATGAAAAAAAATTGTTAAATACTAATAGTGTATTTCTTGGTAGCCCTTGACTTAATTTGTTTATGACTCTATAACCCAGCCCTTCTTCGGTGGGTTCCATATCTTTGCCTACGTATATGTCGCTTTGATAGAGATACCCAGTTTCTGAATCACAACTTATTTGGCATATATTGTTTTTTGCTATCACGCCCCTTGAATTTAATCATGCTTTCGTCTATAGACTGCCTTTGTGAATTGGTTGCATTCTCCTGAAACGTCCTGTTTAGTATGGTCAGCATAGGTCTTATCTTTTGTAGTTTATCGTGATCTCTGTGATTACGGGGTAAATGGGTTGTAATATCACATGCGTGTATGTTCTCCTGAAGTTTTTTGAATCGTTTGCAAGTCATGGTACTACTAATTTCAACATTGTTGTAAAACGGATTAGAATTCCAATATAGTTCAATATCTGGCAATGGGTTTAGGCCCATGAGAATTATTATAGCAAGAAATGCTTTAACTTCATTTACGTTAGTGTCTTTCCAAAATTTGCTCCGCTTTACTGCTGCATATTTACTTGTATACAAAAAAATCATTTCAAAAAGTTCTTCTGGAAATATGTTATTGAAATAATGAACAGGAGTATTTCTATGATCATATTCTTTTGTCACTTCTAAACCTTTACTGAACTGAGGTTCCACCCAATTTTCTGCATTGGTGGTCCATATTCTGTTTCGGGATTGTAACTGAGAATATATTGAAAATACAAAAATATCACGTACTGCTAAATCATCATTAGCAGACAAAGAAGGCAATATTTCCTCATCAGCAACAGGAGCAAGGACTTGAGAAGGAGTGGCAGAAGCACGGGCTTGAGAAGGACCAGGTAAAGGCGGCGGCATCTCTTCATCGGCGGCAGAAGCAAGGGCTTGAGAAGGACCAGGTAAAGGCGGCGGCATCTCTTCATCACCGGCAGAAGCAAGGGCTTGAGAAGGACCAGGTAAAGGCGGCGGCATCTCTTCATCGGTGGCAGAAGCAAGGGCTTGAGAAGGACCAGGTAAAGGCAGCGGCATCTCTTCATCACCGTCAGAAGCAAGGGCTTGAGAAGGACCAGGTAAAGGAGGTGGCATCTCTTTATCAGTACCTTCCAATATACGTAACAATTGGGCGGATGACATACCTTGCATGTCGTCCAACAACATATCTATTGATTTGGGTACATAATCTGAAGTTGCACATTCTTCATCCTCTTCATCATCTTCTGATGATACATTCCAGTTTTCCAGAATATCTTTTATTTCTTTATCTCTAAGCGACGGCAGCCACTGTTGAAAAAAAATAAAGGTGCTCATTTCTGGGTTTCTATAGAATAGATTTTGCAATAGAATCCCGATTTTAGTATAATTTGTGTAAAATAAATCTTAATCATGGGTATTTTTCAGTAAAATAGTAAAATAGACCGCCTTTTGTGCTTTTATAAGTTTAGTTTTTCTATGTTCTGTATGTCCTATTTGTTTTTGGTGCAATAAAGAGTTTTTCATTCATTCATTCATTAATATAAAATATTTTAAAATCACAAACACCGTCGGGTGAAAAGGCTAGTATAAAAAATTTGGTAATTTGAACAGGCAATGGATATATAGCTCCCACAAAATCATACGACTCAACAGGCTATGGTCACATGTTCCCCACATTATTATTTGCCTTATTTTAGACAATTTAGCAAGAAATCAACTAGAAATAATGTAAATCTTGATAGAAAAACTCAAAATCTGTAATATATCAAATAATTGCACAACTTACCTTTCTTAGTCACACAAAAACAATGCCGTAACGGACAGTCAAAACTCAAATGGCTGCCAGTGTCAAATACTTTCGGATGCACTGAGTTTGCAAAATTGGAACCACGGAGTAAATATTTATGATATTGTGGGCTTTCCGCTACCAAACCTGGCTACGGCATCGAAAAATCTATGTGGGAAGCATTCATCCGCGGCCTGTTAAAGGGTTAATAACATAGTCTTTAAGTCAGATAGCATTATTATTCCAGAGACATTGAGAGAAAATATTTTGAAAATCATTCATGAAGGTCACCAAGGCATAAATAGTTGTATTAGTTAGCAAAAAATAAAGTTTTTTGGCCAAACATTAATTTAGATATTGAAAAATACATAAATCAATGTAATATTTGTCTTACTTACCAGAGAAATAATTCTAAAGAACCTATAATTTATCGTGACTATAAGCTTATTCCTTGGTATAAAATAGGTATAGATCTCTTTGAATTTGATAATAGTAAATACCTATTAGAAGTAGATTCTTTTTCTAAATATATTGAAATTGCATTGTTATAGTCAGGATCAAATTCTAATATTGTTATTATACATCTTAAGTCGATATTTGCTATACATGGCTTTCCGTCAATACTTGTATCAGACAATGGCCCGCCTTTCAACAGCCAGGAATTCAGAAACTTTACATTACAATGGGATATTGAACCTGTCACATCTATCCCATATTTAAGCAGGTCGAATGGTATGGCAGAAAGATCAGTAGGAATTATAAAGAATATGTTAAATAAATGTAAATCTGATAAAACAGACCCATACTTAGCATTACTTAATTATAGAAACACACCTAAAGCAACAGGTTATTCACCTACACAATTATGCACGAATAGGAGTCTACGTACATGACTTCCAGTCACAGACAATCACTTAAAATGAGACACTATTGACTCTAATAAAATTAAGAATATAATTGAAACACAAAAGTCAAAATCTAGTATTTATTATAATCAACACACAAGACAACTTAAACCACTAAACATTGGAGATAAAGTATACTATAAAAAGGTACCAACAAGTACATGGACATCTGGTATCATATCACAGTTCAGTATCACAGGTCCACAGTCACGTAGTTATACTATCCAGTCACCTGAAGGAATCTTCCGTCGTAACAGGCAACATATCCTAAAACCGAAACAGTCTGTATCTGTGTCACTTCCTTCCAGTCCAATTCCAGTCCTTGATCAACCGCAGACCAATTATTCAGCAATAAAGCCTCATTCTTCTTCTAGTTCAGCTCACCAACCTGAAACAAAAACTAACACTGATCAACATAACACAAACACTACAACAAACATTAAATACTCTTCATATGGGCGACCTATTATTAAACCCAGTCGATATTGTCAATAAAATAATCTTAAATTGTAAATCTATTTCTTATTATAAATGTCACTTGTCATTACTTGTCAAAAGCAAATGTCACTTTATTTTAAGCTGCGTTCATGTCATTGTAAAAATCATAGATTAAATTTGTACTTAAGCTACGTGCCATTTCATGCAACTTGAAAACATTGTAAAACAGTCTTTTTTTAATTTGCAAAGGGAGATGTTACATAATATTTTATAAGTGGCAACATCATTGTCTTCGCTCTCTTCCGCCGCTCCGCATCTAAACTACGACTGTCATATTTAAGCATTAAACTAATATACAAGCAAGCCCACGCTCTTATTATCACACCCGACCACATAACACCCCCCTTAGTAAGACCTAGGATGCTTGTAGCTGTGCTCGTCACCATTCTGGTGAATTTTGCACAGACTACTTCGGCTGAATAGTTCCACCTGATGTTATCTGACCTTTTTTGGATCCAAAGAAGATTGTATGGTACAGTTAAAAAGAAATGTTGGAGAATATCTGTGCAACCCGTACGTCCGTTAACAACTTTGTGTAAAAAAAATTGGTCATGATTTAAGTTTTTTAAGTAAGAGATTTAAGTGAACTCTTAATTTAAAGAAAGCGAGACGGTAGTCGTAGGGACTTCTGTGGGAAATACTACTACTATTATATGCGAAATATCTTGTGAAAGATCGCTGAACTCCTTCTATTCGTCGTGAGTGCACTACATACGATGGATTCCAGAGTGAGCTAGCGTATTCAAGGTGACTACGAACAAATGTGGTAAATAAGAGGATTTTAGTGCGGTTCTGAAAACTTTTACTGTGTCTTTTGATAAAACCCAACATTTGTTCTGACTTGTTCACTAGTTTTTCGATGTGTGTTTATAACTATGTTTTGTGTCCAAAATAACGCCGAGATCTCTAATTTCATTTACTGCTTCTAGTTTTGTTCCATTTAAATAGTATGTTGAAGTAAGTAAATTATCTTTTTCCTTGTAAATTTTATATGGAAGCATTTCTTTAGATTTAGGGTCATATTATTCATCAAACACCAATTACTGAAAAAGTCTAGATCATTCTGCAGAATTATACCATCGCTAGGTGACAATATAGTCTTATATATCTTAAGGTCATTTGCGAATAATGATATTTGACTGTTTTTAACAACAAGCGAGATGTCGTTAATAAATGGGGAAAACAATATTGGACCTAAGCGTACCCTGTGGTACACCAGATTGTGAGACATAAACGTGTGTCTCGAAGCCATACACTGACACCATTTGTATCCCAATTTGAATGTATGAGGTGAACCAAGCTAATAGAAGGCCAAAAATAAAAGAATATTAATAATACTAATTGAAGTTTGAGGAGAAATTGAGTGAGAGACTTTATCAAATACACTTGTGAAGTCTATATAAACAGCGTCTACTTGTAACTTCGCGTCTATTTGTGTGAGAGAAAAGTTGTAAAGGATAGTAGATTGGTCTCAGTGGATCGATTTCTCCTAAAGTCATGCTGAATGGATTCTGTTGCATAATGTCAACAGTAGTTTTAAGAAATATAATTGTCAATGTCATATTGACAGGTGTCACAGGTAAAGCCTATTTAGTTAGGTTTATTTCGGTTAGCTAAAAGGCTATACTCAGTGTAAGCTGTAGATGTATTTGTGTTAGACATATCACATATGTAATACGTATCTGTGTTAAGCACCAATAAAGGAGAATATAAGAATTGTTGCTGTATTATTATTATCACCACTCAAGCGTAAGAAGGATATGTAAAACCAAGAGGTCGTAGTCCTCCACAGATTCTACATGATGCGTAAAATATGGGCATACTAATGATTCAAATAACATTGAGAAACATAGTAGAATGCAAATGGGTCTATAGTTTGATTAATCTCGACGTTGTTCTCGCCCATGGTTTGGTGCATTAAGTTTAATCTTTGTGGTGTGTCATTAACTGAAGACTGTAGTTTAATGTTTTCATCTTGTAGTAATTTAATAGTGGATGTTTTCTCCTCAATATATTTTTTAAGATTTTCAAAATAGTCATTATAAAAGTTTAGGGATTCGTGGATACCAGTTATTTGTTGCTTTATATAGGTAAGTTCACTCGTAACAAACTCGCGAATTATACTGCTATTTCTTGTCTAAGAATGTTTCGTAGTTTTTCCCCAGTAACGTAAGGCGAAGCCGTGTTTGTACTAGTTGACGGCTTTGTTTGGAGGTTAATTACTGGACTCAAATGTGCTTCTTTGTCATCGTAACTTGTGCTTGAGTTGTTGGTGTTGGTCTTCTTAATAGGTGTATCTGTGTTATCGCCGCGGCTCATGCATTTTATAAGACAACCAGGACACTTCCAACTATGTTTAACATCTTGTGTCATTAACTTACGTGCCTTATTGGAGATATTAGCACAGTCAAAGTCATAGAAATGATCGTAGTTTTTACATTGCAGAAATTCGTAGTTTTCTATTGTTGTTAAGCACCCTGAACAAGTTTTTGTAGACATCGTTGTAAAATTACCAATTTTTAAACACACAAATGTGGGCCGGTACACCGGGTCTCGAGCCCGGGATCACTCGGAGTCGGTCTAACCGTGCGCGCGTTTCGTATGTATACATAGCCTACCATTTTGTGTGCGTATGTTATTTTTGGCAGTGTAAAAAAACAATAATTTCATATAAGGTTGTGCGGTGAGCGAGCAATGACAACATGACGTAGCAAACATTAATTTACAATTAATATTACGCGAGTCGCACGGTTCACAGCTGTTGCACGTCATCATGGCGCTCGTAGCCAACGAGCTGCTGGCGTTAATACAACACTTCATCAACGCCATGGACGAGGAAAGCATTGTGCAGCTCTGTAAGTCAACCTACACGAGCGAGGAGATCTGAAAGGGCAAGATAATGCTATACGAAGCGCTCGTAAAGACCGCGCAGATGACTTCTGGAAAGAGAGATGGGAGCGACGGAAGCTGCCGGCGGTATCTACGGACAACGTCAACGTCTCCAGCGTGCTGAACAAGAACTCAACATCATGAAGGCAGAGCTGGACAAGATGCGAGGAAGATTGGTTGCCTCGGTTGCGTAGTGAATTATTACAACTAAAAAGTAATAATTAATTATGTAGGTCAACCGAGCATCCGATAGACTCGGTAAACATGCGTCGCGGAGCGCAGTTTGACTCGTCGTTTTGCATGTCAGCGAAATCGTACGCGTCAGCAACCGCCGCCGTCTGCTCGCCGCTTGCGGTAGAGTCGAAACTGAGTCCACTGACTCAGCCGAAAAAATATGCAAGTGTAGCTGCTTGCCAGTCGTCGCACCCGCGGGTGAAGACGAGGGGGGTAAAGGAGGGCCGCAAGGCTAAACCTCTTCGACTCGGCAAGGACGAGAACAGGAGGTGCGATAAGGAGGGCTTTACACTGATGGAGAGAAGAAAGAAGAGGAAGCCCGCCGTCCGCAACTACCGCGGCACCGGACCTAGCGGACCCGAGGAGCGTCTGCGGTGTGAGGTACCCGCAACGCCGTTGTACTTTTCCCGCCTGCACTGGTCCACGAAAGCCAAAGACGTCGTGGACTACATCCGGAAGAACATATTTTTCACTTTAAGGGTCGTACGCTTGGAGTGTCGCCACAAGGTTAACTTAAGTTCCATTATGGTGAGAGTACCAATCCTAGCCGACGAGCGTGGTCTACCGAAGGTTCAGGGGAGGCTCCCTAATGAATTGCGCATCATTTCGGCGGCTATACGTGATAAACATGTGTGTGAGTGTGAGTGTAGGTTATAGTTTTAGAATAGTATGTGTATAATAGTAATATAAAAAATACATACCTGATATATCTGGTACTCATAACACAAGTAAAACTTATCACGGGACTAAATAGGCGTGGTGTGTATTAACGTATTAACTCATTAACAGCCCGAGCCGCGCTGATAACATAAACGATGGGCTCAGCTAATACCGGGAAGGGAAAATTAAGTACTTGATGTTATAATCCAGTGAACATTAATTTTACACATAATGAATTTTGCAAGTAGGTACAGGATATTTCTGAGAACATTTTGATGTGATTGCAAAATTTTAACACTAAAATACTACAATTGCATAAATTTATTCATAAAGGTGTTCGGAAATATAGCCGAGGACTTATCGCACCGTTTCCAAATTGGATTCATTTGCTAAAATTACAGGGAAATAATATTTTCATCGAGCAAGTTTCAATAACAGCGAGGAGTCAAACTAAAATCACATTATTTAGGGTACCCCACTTTGAGAAGGTAAATAAAAAATAAATTTTAATAAAAATAACACGCCGGCCGGTCGGTCTTAGCGGCAAGTTCTAGTATCCAACAGTCAATACACAATGTATGTTCATTAATATGTATGGCGGGTGTTGTCGGGTCACCTAGGGTCAGTTTATGGGTCGTCTCAGGATTTTTATTGATACTCTTTCAGATCCAATTTACAATAAACACTAAAACTAAACACCCCGCACAATGTGTACTGTGTAGTGCATAGTACCTGCCCACAGTGATTACTCAGCTTCAATTTAATCTGAACGTAAACCAAAAGGTGAAACCGACCAAATCAATATGTTACTGTTGATCCCTTTTGCACGGTGAGTGACATTTACATTGATAGCATTATAGGAACCTATTGTTTCTTTGTTTACGTTAAGATTCAATTGAAACTGAACAAGAATACACCGTGTTCACATCAGCTCATACATGTACAGAGTACACCGTGTTCACATCAGCTCATGCATGTACAGAGTACACCGTGTTCACATCATCTCATACATGTACAGAGTACACCGTGTTCACATCAGCTCATACATGTACAGAGTACACCGTGTTCACATCAGCTTATAGCTCATATATTATGTACAAAGTACAAAATGTTCATAATGTACCTTAGACAGAGATGAAGTTAAGCTTCTTATTAAATACAGAGCTTAAATAAGACTTAAGAATTCGAGGAAGACGATAATCCTTGCCCTTACAAAGTTTACAAATTAAGGTGGAGTTTTCAAGAGGTTTTTTCGTGACAGGGTTAAGTTTTAAAATTATTTAGACTTTAAATATTATATCTTTTATAAACATTTAATGTCCGGTTTTTTGTAGGTAGTTTATCTCTTCTATAGAGCTTTTGATTGAATGACGCGAACGGCTATAATAACCAATCAAAAGTTGCATTATAGGACGCTATTGTCTCTATGTTTCGGTTCGTCAGCTCAGACCAAGACACGATTCCAATTGTAAAATATGCGTGCCGCATCGCGTCTTTATGTGATCGGATACCTAGATTAAATAGGATCTGAAGTTTGAAAGGAGATAGCATTGTTTTAGGTCTATCCTCTGTTGATAGTCAGTCTAGACTAAGCCGTCGCCCATCTGTCGGCGATCTGTCGGTGATCTGTCGGAACTAATTAAGACTGCGGTGTTAGTCAAAAGCAACCTCACCACAACGTGTGTATTGTCTTGTCGTTAACATAACACGACCGATTTTGCCTGTTTACGATTTTAAGGTTTAGTTTCGCTTGGCACTGACAGAGATAATTAAAAGACGTGTGGTTGGTTCTAATGTTTATTGGCGACCAACTTATTTAGTTTAACAAATTGAACCTCTTATACATATATAAGTACGTACGTAGTGACTATAGCAAAACGCTTAAACATTCCGCCCACCAAATAATTGTGAAAAAAAATGAAATATTCAATGAAATGTAACTATAATAGAATGAGTCTTAAAACAATAAAATAGATTTGTAAAAACATAAAGAATATGCCTACTAACTAAAATACTTCTATATAAATATATTTCTTATAACCATTGAATTTAAATTTTTTTAAAAGAAAACACCTTAAGAAAATTAATCAACATAATAATCTAATCAATACCGCCAAGCGTAACTGGCTAGACTGATGTTTCTTCTTTAGAAAGGACTATCAGTTTTAAGACTGGTGTCTTGTACAAAGAGCCTCCCTTACAACGAATGGTAGCCACCCGCACTAATTCGTCTTTGCTGGGATGGACAGTCTGAACAACACCCAGTAGCCATTTAGAAGGTGGTAAATCTGCTTATTTGATAACAACAATGTCATTAACCTTGATCGATGGTATTGGTACTTGCCATTTGTATCGTTGTTGCATTGTGTTTAAATATTCTGATTGCCAACGCCGCCAGAAATGTTGTAGCATTCTTTGAATGTTTTGCCATCTAGTTAGAAGACTGACGTTCTTAGCTTCATAGTTGTCATCAGGGATACTAGTCAGTGGTTCACCGACCAGAAAATGTCCTGGGGTTAGCGGTGTAAGTGAATCTATAGTGTCATCTAGTTGGCATATTGGTCGGGAATTTAGGCACGCCTCCACCTGTGTTATATAATATACCAATAGCGTAGTTATTTCTTCAAATGTAAGTGTGGCGAATCCTATAACTTTTGTAAGGTGACTCTTGGCCGACTGTACTCCAGCTTCCCAGAAGCCGCCGCAGTTCGGCATTCTAGGTGGGATAAAGTGCCACGTTGTTTCTTCACTGGCTAAGAGCTCTGCCACTTCTTTTGACATACTCTGGCTACCTTTTTTAAACAGCTCTTTCAATTCTTTAGCGGCACCAACAAAATTAGTGCCATTGTCACTCCATAGATGTGCGCATGGACCTCTTCTCGACACAAATCTTCCGAAGGCAGCTATAAAGGCCTGTGAGGTGAGATCTGTAACCATTTCTAGATGAATAGCACGCGTAGCAATACAAATGAACAGGCAGATGTAACCTTTTGTAGCGTGGTGAACTCATCCCTTTGATGTACGAACTTGAATCGGACCTGCGTAATCTACACCACTGTTTAAAAACGCTCTGTGTGGTCGTACAAAAACTGCTGGTAACTGACCCATCAGTTGGTGCTTCACCTTCGCTTTTTCGATAATGCAAATTTTACATGACCGAATGTTCTTTCTTACTGCTGCCTTTAGTCCAGTCACCCAATATCTACTACGAATATAAGCCATCTTTGCTTGAATACCACCATGTTAAGCTCTTATGTGTGCTTCTCTTTCTCTATTATGAGTTGTGTAATGTGTTCACCCTTTGGTATAATAATTGGATGTTTTAAATTCTCTGGTACAATAATGTTTTCTAATCTTCCTCCCACTTTTCAGAAAACATTTTTATCTAAAATGGGAAAAGTGTAATTAGAGCAATGTGTTTTCTTACACAACCGTCTTTGCTTAAATATTTAATCTCTCCTTCATATATTTTATTTTGGTAATACTTTATGCATCTTTGCAAAACTTCTTCCAATTCATCTGTTGTTATATATGTCTGTTTTTTATTATAATTTCTAAATCTTAAACAATCGGCTAGTACTCTTTTCATTCTAGTTAAAGTAGAAAACCTTTCCCAAATTGGTTTGTCTTCTTCCAATTTATTTATTTATTTATTTATTCGGGGAACCAACAGCTTATAAATAAAACGTAGAAAGCAGACAGTTGAGAGTTAAGCCAATAATAGGTTTCCACTAATAGCTATAAAATATAAAATTAGACAAACGTAACAGCAATCACAAGCTACCAATAATAATAAGATATGAACCTAGATCTAAGTACATGTAAATTTGAGCTTAGAAATTTAGACAATATACTTAAAAATAATACAAGTACCATACTCACATTATGCATCAATATCAAAAATAAAAAAAATTATTATTAAATTCCGATCTTGCTTTAGCAACTTTAGTAACAAAGGGATCCAAGTCTAGTTCTTTACATAGTGCATTAAAGGTAATACTTGCTTGCACCAAAAAGGAATTTCTTCTACGAGTATAGTTAGTGTTGTAAACTGGGACTAACAGTGGAGGGTTATATCTACGGGATCTGGAAGGAATATTAAAATGTAACTTATAGAGTAGATTAGGACAGTCAATTTCGTTATTTATGATTTGTAGGATATGTGTGCAATCAGCGATATGTCGACGGTTAGTTAAGGGCTGAATGTGAAATCTCCTATAAAATGTAGTATAGTTATCAGAGCTATAATTAATTTTGAGTCGGTAACATAGAAATCTAATAAATCATTTTTGAATATTTTCGACTCGACCAATATATAGGTTATAGCATGGATTCCATATTTGAGAGCAATATTCAAGATGGATTCTGACAAAGCTACAGTAAAGTACTTTGAAAGTTTTAGCTAGCCTGAAAGAAGAACTTACTCTCATTATGAAACCAAGAGCCTTTGAGGCCTTCACGATGATTTTATCAATGTGCGCATCAAATAGCAGTTTTTCATCATGATATACACGGAGATCCTGTACAATAGAACTTATAGGTATTTCATGTCCCTTGAGATGGTATGAGGTGAGGATTCTGTTTCTTTTCCTGGAAAAAGTAGTTATGGAGCATTTAGATGGATTCAAGTCGAGGTTATTGAAGAGGCAGTAGTCATCCAGTCGGGCTAAATCGAATTTGAGATTCTCCACGTCTTCTGGTGATGATATAGGTAGAAAAATTTTCATATCGTCAGCGAAATATAGGAAACGAGAATAGCAGAAACATGAGTCGATATCGTTGACAAAAATTATGAAGAGGAGAGGCCCCAACAGCTATCCTTGCGGGACACCACTAGGTAGGTTATGGGTACCCAACCAGATATGTAGTTATTAACTACAACTGCCTGTGACCTGTTGTCCAGGTATGAGCAAAACCATCTATACAGGTCGCCATGAATTCCGATGTTAACATCGGTTTAGTTTTAAGTCGGTTGTGATCAATACGGTCAAAACACTTACTGTAGTCTGTGTATATGACATCGATTTTAGTGCCGCTGTCCATTTTACTTGTTAAATAGTCAATAAATAAGATAAGGTTTGAGACAGTAGATCGGCCTTTTAAGAACCCATGCTGTGAATCGCTGAAAGAAGATTTTAAGGTAGCATATACTTGATTATGTACTATAATTCAATATCATATTCAAGCGTTCAAATAATTTGACAATAGCACATAATTTGGAAATCGGCCTGTAGTTAGTAAATTTAGATTTGTCACCTTTTTATGTAATAAAGGCCGATTTCCAAATTTTAGGGACTGTACAAGAGGAAAGTGACATTTATAAAGAGAAATTTACAAGAGATTGGTAAAGCTAAAGTTTCATAACAGCCAGTTAGAAATTTAGGGGAAAGATAGTCAGGCCCCGCTAGTTTATTTGGGTCTAGACAAAGAGTCTATCAAAGGTCTATCAAAGAGATAGAGGTCAAAAAACTCACAGGGGTTTTTAGATATTTGTTGAGAATGGTAGCGATTAGTGACATCATCTTCATATTATATTTAATGAAACTCCAAAAGTTCTTAGGATTTCTCTCAATAGATGATTCCGTCAGAGACAAGTAGTTACTGTAGCAATCAGACTCAAGCTTTTTGACCCTATCACGTAACAACTTAAAAGTTGAAAGATCTGCAATTCTTCCATATTTTCTATATTTTTTATGAAATTTGTGTTTTTCCTGAATCAGGCGTTTAAGATTAGAAGTGTTCCAGATTGGACATGTACTGTAATAAGTTTTGATGGTACTAGTTTGTTATGTGTTTCATTTAATATTTGATAAAAGAATTGAACAGCGCCATCTAACGACCGCTTGTGCAATTTATGGTGCCAGTCAGTTAGTAATATTTCTTTATCAATTTTATTGAAATCGCAGCGATCGTAGCTGTGACGTTTGTATGGCGCAGGTTTCAAAAACGAGTGATCTAAAAATTTCAAGATCAATAACAATAATGAGGGGAATAACAATAATGAAAGGGAAAAAATACGAGGGGATCAACACATTCATGTACAGATTTTACCTTATCATTGCATAGAACAAGGTCTAAGATTTTATTGTAAGAGTTTAAAATGCCGTTATATTAATTTAAAGTTATAATGCTAAGTTCGTCAGTTAGCAGGTATTCATCTCTACAAGCGATATTGGTTGGATAATAGAACCCATCTGAAATGCTAAGTTTCCAAGTTATTCCACTGAGATTGAAATCACCAATTATTAAAAATAATTGGGTATTGTACATATGTGCATGATATGATGCATATGTGAAAGATATTTTTGCTTATATTTCAGTTTGTGGTATATCACATTTTTGTTCATTAATTTCTATATGTTTCAGACATTCAGGCCCTGTCCACCAAATATCTTGCATACTCAGATCTTCAGCTTTCACTCCTCATGTCGCGATATCTGCGGGGTTCTCTTGTGATTGTGTTAATCTCCATTGACTATTATCTAGAACTCGCAATATGTCTGCTACTCTATTGCCAACAAAGGTTTGCCATCGATTTGGCTGCGACTGTAGCCATGACAAAACTACTAGTGAATCAGTGTAATCAAAAATCTTGTTACTTGGCACTTCTAACAACTCATTCATGAATAAGCTCGGCAAGTAATGCTGCACAACAAAGCTCAAGTCTGGGTATTGTTAGTTGTTTCAGTGGTGCAACCTTAGTTCTGGATGCCAAAATTGTCACATGCACGTTGTTATCTTCATCAAGAACTCTCAGGTATGTTACTGCTGCATATGACAATATTGATGTATCCGAAAAGCCATGTATCTCTATTTCCTTACATTTAGGTATTACTCGAAGCCAACGAGGAATTTCTATGTTTTGCAGGTTTGTTAATTGTTGTCTGTAATTAATCCATTCTTCTTTCATATAATCAGGCAGCTCATCATCCCATGTAAGATTATTCAACCACAATTTTTGTATCATAACTTTGGCTGTTATCACTACAGATGCCAGCCATCCAAAGGGGTCAAATAAACGAGCTACGTCAGATAATATACTTTTTTTTGTTACAAGATGTAACTCAGGTAAGTTAACTGTGATTTTAAATGTATCTCTTTTTATATTCCATGATAATCCTAATATCTTTATTATGTTATCTAACTTGATTTCTAATTAGTCTTCAATTTTATCTTCTTTGTTGTTTAGAAAACTTAAAACTCTTTCTTTTACTAAGAAGAAATTTTTAAGTTACTAGACCATTACTGTAGTTTAAAACCACCTCTTTCTAGTACGGTTTTTATATCTTGGTATAATCGCTTCATCTTTCTTCGTTATCATGGGTTAACATTAAATCATCCATATAGAATGATTGTTTTATAGCAGCAGCTGCTTCAGTATATTCATTGGATTCATCAAGTCGGCTAGTTTCATAAGTGTCCTCACCGCAAGGTAAGGTGCTGCGGCTGTACCAAAAGTAACGGAAAGTAATTTGTAACTCTGTATTTCTTCTGTAGAATTATAACGCCAGACGATGCGCTGTAAATCGGTATGTTTTTCTGTCATCTTAATATTTCTAAACATGTTGATTATATAAAACATATTCTATTTCTTCTCCAGCGTGTGACCAGACTACGAAGATCGGGTTGAAGTATAGGTCCTATTATCATTGTATCATTTAACGAATAACCACCTGTTCCTTTCGTAGAAGCATCGTAGACGACACGAACCTTCGTTGTATCTTTGTCTTCTCTAATCACAGCGTGATGAGGTAAGTATATTGATTTCTTATCTTCTTTATTGTCTACTTTCTTCATATGTCCCATATTTATGTATTATGTAATGACCTTTGAGTATTCTTCTTTTAGTTTTGTGTTCTTCTCAAATTTTCTCTTCAATTGTTTGAATATTATTGTACTTTGGTCCTTTGTGCTTCCTACTTGTTGTATTGTTTCTTCAATAGTTTGTTTCAGTGGTAGTTGAACAACGTATCTACCACTTTCTTCTCTCATTGTTGAATTTTTTATAATATCATCTCACATTTTTCTTCTTCTTGTGTTAGGACTCTTCTTTTTGTGTAAGATTCTGTTTCTATTTCCCAAAATTTACGCAATATATCATTATCTTCTTTTACAGTGGCAAATAAGCTTGTGATTTGAATTGATTTTAAGGGTGTTTGTTTTGTTTGACCAGATATTATCCATCCATTTAATTTTGGTATGTTAATCTTTATGTCTTTAGCTGGCAGGTGAGATGAAATGTTCTTCATTACATAAGCATTTGCTTAAATATCTTTCATAACCCTTGTTAGAAGTGACAAAGTCACCTTGTTCTCGATATGTAACTCTTCCTCTCCCACGCCAGAAACCTTACCCCATATCTTTGTTTTCTTTAACTTCAATAAGTCAACAATTCTAGCTGTGACAAATGATGCTTCGGAACCTTGATCAATAAGAGCGCGACAGGTGTGTGACTCTCCGTTGCTCGCTGTAACCTGCACCAACGCTGTTGCTTCTTGACAATACTACAACAATACTTCTTGACCCTCAGTTTGTTTCTCTCTAGAATAGTGTGTCTTCAAGGTTGTCTCTGTCTCAAGTGTATCTAGATTTGGTTTTGTATTAGTCGCTGTACCATCTCCAGTTGTATAGGGTCTTTCAGAATGTAACAAGGAGTGGTGTCTTCTTTTTCAAATTCTACATGACGTGTTTTGTTTGCATCGGTAAACATCGGTTAGGTATCAAACAGTTAAAACACAAACGGTTATTCTTTACAATGTTGCTTCTTTCTTCTACAGGCTGTCTTGCAAACTCTTTACAGTTGTAGATATAATAATTTTCGTTACAGAAAATGCAAACCGCCTTTGTGTTTAGCACGGCAGAATTATTTTTGTTTGGTCTCACATTATTGTCTATAACATGGAATGTTCTTTTTGTGCATTCTCCTACAGTGCGTGAAGATCCAGGTGTCACTAATTCTTAAGTGCGGAACTTAGCTTCTAAAAATTCTTTTAATTGAATCCATTTAGGCAATTCATCCACATCTTTGTTATAAGCGGACTCTTCCCATTCTTTGTGTGTCAACACGTCCAATTTTTGTACAACTAAGAAGACGATCATTGGGTCCCACTGCTCTGTTGCTAATTCTAAGTTGTTAAGGCTATTAAAACATTCTGTAGTAGTGTCCACTAAGGATTTTATGAGCGGCGCAGATTGATTACTTATTTTCTTTTGATAAACAAGTCTCTTCAACAAAGATGTAGTTATAAGCCTTTTATTTCCATACCTGTTATTGAGTGTTTGCCAAGCTTGGACATAATTAGTCTCCGTAATAGAAATATGTTTTAATCACGCCTCAGCTTCTCCCACCAAACTTGTATCCAAGTAATGTAGCTTCTGTACCCCCGACAAAGACTTGTTTTCATGTACTAGCGATGTAAATAAGTCTTTATATGTAGGAAATTCTTCATACTTGCCCGAAAAACTGGGTAACTGTATGCGCGGTAACTTCACAAATACAGAACTATTTTCTACACATTGTTCAGATGATTGTTGTTGTGTATATAGTTGTGGTTTATTCAATAAGTCCAACAAATCGGCTTTAAGGTTATGGTAAAGATCTTCATATTTGTAGAAATCTTCATTCAGAAAGTAACTTAATACTCCGCATTATTCTCTAGGGGTACATTTTGTTAAAGCTTGATGGTTTATATCAAACGTGTTCCAATACTTTTCGATACTTTGTAACCTCGCATTAATGTAACCTTCAGTTAATCTCACTTTTTGACACTTCTTTAAGTTTGTTTGGGTTTTAACTAACACATTAGCCGTATCTTCTAACGCACTCAAGTATTCGCTTTGTCTTTAGTAAGTGTAGTACTCATTTTCACTGAATGTAATAATTATAGTCACTAATTCCAGGTTATAGTTCAATATTCACACTACCGTGTTGTTTAAAAGTTCGACACTTAAGAATTCGACGCCTAAGTACTTTCTTATCTCTGCGTGCGGCCGACTTGCTATTGTATACATTCGCCGAATCACTTTGTTTATCTCACTACTTATCCGGCTCGTTTTGGACCATATGTTTACGATGTTAAGGTTTAGTTTCGCTTGGCATTGACAGAGATAAGTAAAAGACGTGCGATTGGTTCTAATGTTTATTGGCGACTAACTTATTTAGTTTAACAAATTGAATCTCGTATACATATATAAGTACGTACGTAGTGACTATAGCAAAACGTTTAGACAGTGCCCAATATAATTGGTCGATCCCCGAACAAACACGATACACCCGCCCACATATCTATTGCCCAGCTATAATTGCTTCAGACTAAACCACACCCGAAATTAATCAACAATTTTAATCCTACTCCAACACAAGAAGGGGGGAAGAACAATTATAAGTTTGATATGCTGTATGACTGTGTGCCCATGACAATGTAGCTCCTAAACGTGTGGCCCGATTTTATATAAATTTTAATTTTATTCTGGGGAAGCAAATCATCAACCGATCAAAAGATACGAAGTAATCTATGGAAGATTAACATTTAATACAATCACTACTAGGATTGAGTTTTAGTTTACTATATAGGAAATCGACTGATAAGCAACAATCTAGAATATAATTTGATCTTTGATTAAAATACGGTATTGATTTCGGGCGTAAGTCAACTGTATAGTGTATACCCGACATCTCAACAGACAAGTTTTGATCTACTTATTCCACTATCTGCTATCGAATGAGCCATAAGCACAAGTTAGTTATTGTAGAGCGGGAGCACATTCCTCACTGGAAAAGGAATGCCTCGTCTCATCTGTTCAAAACCGCGAGCCACATAATATTATGGTTTTGGGGTTTTTGATAGCTAGGTAGTGGCAACTGTTTTGCTGTGTAAAGACTACATAATGCATAAGCTACCCAATACCTCCTGCCACCAGCACAGAAGACGTATACTGCAGTAGTCTGAAGAATTCGGAGAATATGATAATGGAATATGAAATAATAATTGATATGCGTCTTCCACCTCACTAAATACAGAGATGCTAATTCCTAAAAAGATAGATAATTAGAAATTAGTCACTCGGAACTCACTTCTTTCGATTTAGGATCCTAACTTCCTAAATGCATTTCACAGGTGAAATTTAGTCAGGACTAAATTTAGTCACTGGTACATTTAGGACGTCTGAATTTAGTAAGGTGGAAAAAGTTTAGTGGATTAATTAACAGCAATAAGGGCTTGTTCGTACTGTAATATAATATTTTATTGCTTTAATATATCATAATATTATTATTAGAAATATTTCCTCGTTGGTGTCGACTGCCGGTGGGCTTCACGAGCAAAATATATTCATTACTTTACACCATCAAAATAATTACTACTATAACTTGTTTTATAATAATACACCCCCAAAACAAGTGTCCTTGAGTAACATCGTCCACACACGTTCGAGTACTTTGATCCAAAAATTACAAAAAGCGTTATAAAATATTTTCCTAATAATAAAAAATATTTCCCTCATTAGTTTACTTACATCATATACAAAAACATTAATTATGGAAAGTATGAACTTAAACATACAAATTTCGGAGATATTATCAATTATAATATTTTATTATAAAAAAACATTTTCGCTATAACTTATGAACAATGGAAAAACTGAGATTTGAATTTGTAGTAAAGGCAAGTGATGATCCAAAAGCTAATATTATCTGCTTAACTTCGATTACTGATACTGATAAAAGAATATACTTGATTCCGCAAGAATTCAGCCGGCTAAATTACATGATGCTATTCTTAAGACGCAAGTATATGATAATATAAAAAAACATTGATGAAAATGCATGAGAGAAGACAAGTATGGATTACAATGACACAAGAAATACATGATACCTATATAGATGACGCTGGAAACATTCATTTTAATGGATATTTTTTAGAGGAAATAACTTCAAAAATTAAAAGAGCACCACAGCATATAGGAATTTCGGAAGAGTATTTGACAGAATTATTACATAAATGCATGGAATCAATTAAACCACAAATTTCAAGAAATATAGTAGACATTGACATTGACGTTGTCATGTCACCCTAAATAAATTGAACAAAATATTGAAAATAAATCGATAAAACCAATTTACGTGACGCCGAAAGTAAATAAATATACATGTTTAATTGCAGTACAACCAAATATAATTTATAGGGCCCCAAGTGGGCCAAACTGTGAGTAAATATCCCAAGCAATTCTCCCAAACAACTGACAAGACCCCCAACGGAGGAAGAAACAAGGCCTACAACAGAGGCAGGAACAAGGCAACTCCGAGAAGCCGTATGCTAATTTTTTGGCGAAAAGTGAGCCCAGGAACTGTCCCACGCTCAAGCCTACATTCCCCCAGAAAATGAGCTTAATATGTTTCAAGGTTCTTTTTTATATTAGTTAAGCAGTTTTTTAATTTTTGTTTATAGTTTATTCTGTTATATAAGTTATCTTTTATAGTTTATCTTTACCAACCTATGACAAGCAGCCAGGATGCAGGGACCTCCACTAATATTTCGACCGTGTCCTTGGGAAATCTGCTGCAATGCTCCCACTGTTCCCGATATTTTAAAAGCCAGCGGGGTTTGAACATCCACGTAGGCAAATGCCACAAACAGCTTCCAACCCTCATTCCCCCAATAACCAATTCACTTCCGAACCCAATCTATCAAACAAATTTCTGGCAAGAAATATCCAAATTTAAACGTTTTGTACCAGTTCTAAGACGGATCCCTAGGGGCACCAGAGTGACTGTAGCCCAGAAGCTTGCCGAGACAATACGCCACACAGTGCTGGAGAACTCGAGGCAAGCCTGGGATAACCTACTCACCTTTCCCTACCGATTTCTACATATCACTAGAGATCCGCTCAACAATACCTCCCTCACTTCAAGAATCAAAAAGAATTGTGTTTCGGACATTAACCTCAACCCAAATTTTTCTTCACATTCCTCGGTCAAACATAACATCGTGAAAACTGTGGAAAATAAAATAGACATTAAGGGTGCAGCGCGGCTCCTGTTTTCCAATGACACGGTCGCCCCCGACTGCCCAGAAACCCTCATCGCCCTGCAAAACAAACATCCATCACAATCCAATCCTTTCATAGTTTCCGATGACGCATTACCACCACTACAAACGTCGACAGACAAAGTATGCGGAGCCATCATGTCCTTTCTTCCGGGTTCAGCTGGCGGCCTCGACGGTCTCACCCCTCAGCATCTGAAGGACCTCACCAGCGGTTGCTGCGGGGAGACCGGCGAGAAGCTCCTGCATGAACTTACAAATCTGTGTAACCTGATGCTACGTGGAGAGGTCGCATCAGATATCGTGGACATTCTGTATGGAGCTAACCTCTGCGCCTTGAGGAAGAGAGATGGTGGCATTCGTCCGATTGCTGTCGGCTCCACATACCGGCGCCTTACAGCCAAACTGGCTTGCAAATCGGTCACTTCCCTCGCGTCATACTTCCAGCCAAAACAGCTCGGTTTTGCCTGCAAAGGGGGTTGTGAGGCCGCCGTTCACTCTTTCAGGACAGCTCTTCACAATCAAGGCGATGATGTGTTTCTGAAGGTCGATGTCAAAAACGCTTTCAACTCAGTTGACCGAGGCGCCATGTTGGCCCAAATTAAATCTAAAGTACCTGCCATTTTACCATTTTTGCTCCAGTGTTACAACGACCCCACCAAACTCATTTACAAAGACCACCTCATCTCATCCGAAGTGGGCTGCCAACAGGGCGACCCTCTAGGTCCAGCAATTTTCAGCCTTGCTATACACCCGGTCATCGAGCTTCTAAATTCAAAATTTAATGTTTGGTATTTGAATGATGGGACCCTTGGAAGCGATGCACCCACTGTATTATCAGACTTCCGCACTCTGATCTGAGAGTTCCAAAAAATAGGTCTGCAGCTGAACCTAGGTAAGTGCGAACTTTTTGTGCCAGATGTGTTGGTCTATGACCTCTTGATTGTAAGTCCTTCGTGCGCTCGTGTGGTGACGATAATAATACAGCAGCAATTCTTATACTCTCCTTTATTGGTGCTTACCACAAATACGTATTACAATATGTAATGAGATATGCTTAGCACAATATATACGTCTACACTATGTATAGCCTTTTGGCCAACTAAAATAAACTAACTCGATAGGCTTTACTTATGACATCTGTCAATGTCAATAATGACATTGACAGTTACATCTTACTGTTGATATATGTAACACCTCCCTTTTCGAGTATAAAAGCAAACTAAAAATATAGGTACATAACTAATAACAAATACATTACTTATCTACTCAAATTTCTCATGCATGTACAATTTAGGACGCTTTACACTTCTACCAGACCTGGTTACGTAACCGGTATTTTCTAGACTCTCCATAGGAACACAGTTCTCATCGTTAATGCAATTTTGAACGGGACCGTTTCCGCGTTGTGTTAAACTCATGGGATCTATACTCTCCTGCATGGGAGGCATATTGATTGTGCTGCCATCGCCATAAAAAGAAGGTGGAGGATTTATTTCTTTTAAATTCTTTTTTCTAGGTCTAATGTGTCCCCTATTCCTCCTATATACAACACCGTTTGGATCCGCAACATAATACGATCTACCACATCCTAATTTCTCTTTAATTATTCCCGGAGACCAGAACGATTTAGGATTTTTTTTGAAGTAAATGTCATTCCCCGGCTGAAAGTCATAAGGTGTATGCTTCGCATTCCTGTCAAAATAAAAAGACATCTTGTCTCTGCTTTATCTATGACATCTTTCAAATGTCGAAAATTTTACAATTTTAGGTTTTAATTTTTTGTTAAGAATTGGTAAATTTACTCGCAAGTTTCTAGACATTAATAATGCGGCCGGACTGGGAAAATCTCCCTTCGCAGCGTTGCGATAGTGTAATAACGCCAAATGTATATCCGAGCCATCTTCTTTGCATTTTCTTAATATGTTTTTGACAATTTTAACACCGGTTTCAGCTTGGCCATTAGACCTCGACCAGTACGGACTAGTGGTTATGTGTTCTACATCCCAATCAACAAGAAAAGACTTGAATTTGCAGGAGTTAAATGGTGGACCATTGTCAGACACCAATGCCTTGGGTATACCATGTCGACCGAAAAAAGATTTTAGACTTTTAACAACATTATCGACAGTGTAATTCTTATGCAAAGAAGCTAACTCTATGTACTTGGAATAATAATCCATGCAGACAAGGAAATTTTCTCCATCAAAATATAATAAATCTATACCTACCTTCTCCCATGGAAGATAAGATATCTCATGGCATTTCAACGGTTCACGGGGTGGATTTGATCTGTATTTAGCACAGACGGAACATTGATCAATTAAGTTCTTAATATCCGCGTTTATATTTGGCCAATAAACTGTTTCTCTAGCGATGTTTAGTGTCTTATTAATACCTAAATGACCACAGTGTATTTTATCTAAAATCTGTCTTTGCAAGGACTTTGAAACAATAAGCCTTTAAATATTAAGTCATTCATTATATGTACTTCATTTTGAATGTTCCAATATGGTTTCACAAGAGAGCTTACTTTATTTTTGCTTCTTGGCCAACCATTCTGAATATAAGACTTGAGCAGATTTAAAGATTCATCATTTTTGCTTTCTAATAATATAAATTTTAAATAAGGCTTACTTACTGAGAGATTAGAGAATACTGAATTAACATGATACTGTAAGTCTTGCTCATACTGAGGTATGTATTTTTTTTTAACGGGCAATTGGCCCACCACACTTACCCACCACTGCAACTCCTGTGTAGCCAGGATCGACAGTGGTAACCAACCGAAAAACCCTTTGATATGATCTCAGGGGTGCCCGGGGGACATGCTAAATCTGTCTTGAAACCCGCAACGAAATTAATCAGAAGATTGTAGGAGGAGTAGGAAGTATTCCAGTTTCCCTCCCCAAGCAAAGCGGGAGACAGCAAGAATTGTGATGACAAAAATTCAGAATTAAAGGGGAAGCACCACGGGAATATGTGGTAAATAATAAATGTTTTAATTAATAATATGACAATTGATTACAATGCATTTATAATGACAAAAAAGTGTTGCATTGTTTCCAATAGTACTTATGACAAAAACGTTTGAAAGCTCGGAAGTTCTTCGCGCAGCCCACGAGATCTTCATAGTACACAACCCTAGAAACACAATGGACGCTGTTCAACATTTCGATTCTTTCGTCATACCAGAGATCACACTCCCAGAGTATGTGATGAGCAGTTTGTTCATAAGGGCTACCTTCGGTCGAACACTCGCATAGCGGAGACGAGACTAATGTAAATCCAAATAGTTTCGCTTTAAAGTTTCCGTGTCCTGTCAAAAATTGTGCGACGTAGTGGTCTATTTCTATCCATTGCTTCGAGAGTCGATCGCGTACCGAAGGGAAGAAATTATATAGGTGACGCCCTTTGATAGTGTTGTCCCACCGTTCCTGCCACTCAGAAATTAGGTTCTGTATAGAAATATCTAATGGCTCGAATAATCTAGTTATCTTATTACTCTCTTTCGCGCTTAAAAACTCAGGGTTAGTCAATTTTTTTATTTTTATAATATAGCGCTGCACGACGCTGTATCTCTAAATCTACTGGTAGGACTCCGGCTAAGACTGGGAGTGCTTCAGTACTTACGGTACGGTATGCCTTACATAAAA
Organism: Phengaris arion; assembly: GCA_963565745.1. NCBI lineage: Eukaryota > Metazoa > Arthropoda > Insecta > Lepidoptera > Lycaenidae > Phengaris > Phengaris arion. The sequence continues at coordinate 22,961,846 of OY751440.1, read as the reverse complement.
ATATTAAGGCGAGACGTTGGCTTTGCAAAAGTTTACGACGGGCCGCTCCTATTGTAGCCCTATCTGCCCAAGCCGGTGCGCCAAAGCAAATGCTGCCGAGGTACGTCGCATTATAAATTATTTTTAATGTTTTAAATGAAAGGCCCCATATCGACGTTGATATTTTTGTGAAACAATAGAAATTCCTTTTAGCTTTCTCACCGGTCTGTATTATATGTTCGAGGAATGTAAATTTATTTTCTAAAATAAGTCCTAGGTAACAAAGTGATTGTTTACGTTTCACATTGATGTTGTTCAGTTGCAAGGAGTTGATATTAATGAACCTTTTAAAAGTACTTGAAAGGTTTTATGTGCTGCAAATTCTAATCGATTTCTGTGGCCCCAACTCGATATTACGTTGAGGCACTTGTTGGCCTTGTTTTTAATTTCAGATCGCGAATTGGCTTGAATAATAAGAAAACCATCGTCAGCATAACCTATCAGAGAGCACAGAGGAGGCAAGGGAACACATAATAAATCATCAAAACTTATATTCCACAAGTGCGGTGATAGTACTGATCCTTGAGGGCAGCCGCGCGTTAAGTTTTTGGAATGTGTGTAATGGCCGAGTTGGAGTTTTGTTACGCAAAAATGTTTGCAAAAATACGAATAAATTAAATAATAAATATTACGATAGCAGCCTCTGTTTCTTAACTTCAGTAGTAGCATTGGCCACCAGGCATTATCGAAGGCACCCGCGATATCCAGAGATATACCTACTACATATTTACACTCCGATAGATTTACTGTTTTTCTGACCTCGATTGCTGCATCCACTGTTGACTTCCCGGCGGTAAATCCAAATTGCTGATTATTAAATTTCGGGCCACCGGGTAGCTCTGAGGTATGTATGTATCACTAAGTGAGGCTCTTGACAAAGTATCTGCTATATACATATATTTACCAGGTACATAAACTACTTCTAGGTCATAACCCTGCAACGATAACATCATTCTTTGTAGCCTAGCAGGTACTTCATGAAGAGGTTTTTTAAAAAGGTAAATTAAAGGTTTGTGATCAGTATGAACAGTTGTTTTACTGCCATAAATATATTGGTCAAATTTATTACATCCAAACTGTATGGCAAACAATTCCTTTTCAATCTGGGCGTAGTTTTGTTAAGAGGGGGTAAGTGTTCTTGAACTATATGCAATGGGTCGTTTGTCTTGCATCAAGACCGCTCCCAGTGCATTCTTTGATGAATCTACCGACAAAATCACAGGTAAGTTGCAATTATAATTAGTTAACACAGGTGCTTTAGATATGACTTCTTTTAATAAATCAAAGCACTTTTGACAATTTTCATCCCATAACCATAACATATCTTTTTTTAACAAATTTCTTAGGGTATTAGTTTTTTCTGCTAGATTTTCTATAAACGGTGCTAAAAAATTTATCATGCCTAAAAATCTCTGCAAATCCTTAATATTTTTAGGTATGGGCATGTTTTTTATCGCTTTAACTTTTTCTGGATCGATTTTTACACCTTCTTTACTGAAAATATAGCCCAAATATGCTATTTCTTCTAGAAGAAACTTGCACTTGGCTTTATTTAATTTTAAATTAACTTGCCTAGCCCTGTCCAAAAACATTTCTAACCTTTTATTGTGTATTTCAATTGTTTCACCGTATATTAAAATGTCATCACACCAAATTATTATACCTTCTATGTCTCCGAAAAGATCTATCATGGTTTTATAGAAAATTTCTGTAGCCGTGTTTATTCCAAAAGGTTATCTTAAAAATTTGTATCTGCCAAATGGAGTTTGAAATGTACATAGATCACTACTTTCTTTAGTTAATTTTATGTTATAGAATCCAGAAAACGCATCTAAATGTGAAAAATAAGAGGCTTTGGACAATTTAGACCTGACTTCATCTATATTTTTAATTGGATAATGACATCTCAATAAATTTTTATTTAAATTTCTAGGATCTAAGCAAATTCTCAATCCACCATTCTTTTTCATGGCTATAACTAAACTACTCACCCAGAGAGTAGGTTTGTTCACCTTCCGTATGACTCCCATGTTCTCCATGAGTTGAAGCTCTTTCCTTAACGGTTCAACCAACGCGAAGGGTACCTTTCTAGGGGGATCAACGCACGGAATAGCATCCTTTTTTAGCACGATGCTGTGTTCGTATGGGAGGCAGCCTAGACCCTGAAACACATCATTATATCTGGTCACAATTTTGTCACAAGTTTTTTGATACATATTATATACATTTTGCTCAACATTTTTTTCATTTTCCATTGATAGAGAAAAGTTTTTTGTTATTAAATTTAGCTTTATACAAGTGGGTAAACCAATCACAGTTGGACAATTTAATTTTGTTACAACAAAAGTAATGTTTTCTGGTTTTGTTTTGTTTTCAACTAAACAACAAATGTTTAACACTGAAATTATCGGTATTCTGTGCCCACTGTAGGCAAATATATTATATTTTTTACACATTTCTTTACTCTGCTTGTCAAATTTAAGATTCAATTCTTTAAATACTTGATAAGACATCACATTTATGTCTGCGCCAGTGTCAATTAGGCAATCTACATTTTTGTTGTTTATATTAAGAGAACAGTACCAGGACTTGTCTGTTGTGCTTATCAAATTTGTACTAGTATTCTGTGATTTTATGTTTTTAATGTTGAACAATGCCCCTATTGTAAATCTCTCAGCCTCAGCCTCAGCACTTTTGGGGCTTGATACATCATCGAGATTTATGCTACCTACCCCAGTAACAACAGTCCTGACACTGTTTTTCTTGAAACATAAATGAGTAAAATGTCCATATTTAAAACATAATAATAATAATAATAATAATAATAATATATCTTTATTGAACAAACAAGGGACATTAACACAGTTAAAAAGAAAATAAACAAATCGAAAAACGGAATCAAATCCCCACACCACATGTTCAAAGGGAATCCACTCAGGCATCGACCACGGCGGTGCCGAGGCGCCTGATCTTCCGTGGTCCCCATTTTAGTTTGAGATCTCACATCACCACACTATTTTAAATATTTATTTTAGTATGCTTAACCTTAAATAAACATATATATATTTAACACTAAAACATTAAAGATTCTACTATTTATAACATCAATACAAAATAACAATTACGGTCAGACACCGCTGGTGCAGCTTTATCTCCCGATAGGTACGGGATATTGGACCACAACTGAACACCGCACCCGCGCGGCCGTGATCGGTTCAGTCGGCGCGGTGACGCGTTCAGTGCTACAGCCACAGCACCCGACTACTATTTTATCGGACTATCCTACAACTTACATATTATATTAATATAATGTATAAATAATTATGTGAAATTACACAGACGTGAGTTATTAATTATTATGAACTAAATACAAGTAATAAAGTCTGTAGTAGTAATTAGTACCTACGAGTATGTAGTAGTTATATGGACGCAGTCAGCAGTTCGTGTGTTGTTTACATCTTGTGCAGCGACGAAAACATGACCTTGACCTTGTTAATAAGGAAATATACCGCTTAGGCTTCGGCTGACAACACTATCAGTGAGTAAATTATATATTATGTAATAGTAATCCTACACATAATATTGTATTTATTATAAATTATAGATAATTAGATAAATATAGGGTTTCATTAATAAAATATAACTATTATTAAAAATAAATAAATAGAATATTATTACATTACATTACATTACAATATACATGCGTGCATATTTAAAGGGTTGTTAATATATAGCTAGAAGAAGCTTGTTGCTGCAGTAAATAGGCTTTGTATTTTAACCTAAACCCTTGCGTTGTTTGCAGAGCACGAAATGGTGGCGGTAGATTGTTCCAGACCTTGCTGGACAAATACCGAAAACTACCCCTAAACGCGGAAGTGTGGTGCAACTGAGTGACTAAAAGATAGGAGGAACCTCTTGTAGTGATAGCCAGCTGCTTATATCCTGCCCACTGTAATTTGCTGTAGAGATAGGTTGGTGTTTTAAATTTTATAACCCCAAACAGTAACGTGGCAAAATGTAGTTGCCTTCTATAATCCATCTTAAGCCAACGGGTTTCGTTTATGTAAGTTGTTACATGAGCACGAGGAGGGACGTTATAACAAAATCAGGCGCAAGAGTTTTGAACCTTTTGAATTAGTTTTTTCGACTTGGATAGTAAACATGGCCCGATGACTGTATCCGCGTAATTTAATTTGGATAAGATAAGTGAGTCACACAGAATAACACGCAAATTGGCCGGCAAAAAAGTTCTAATTTTATACAGTACTTTTAACCGGTAGAAACAATTGCTGACAGTTTTAGTTACGTGCTTCTCGAACTTCAAACCTTCATCCATCAATACACCTAAATTACGTGCCTCTTCTACTCTTTCGATTAATTTTCCATCTACATATATTAATGGCTGCACTATTTTTATTTTATGGGTTTGAAGTTTCGAACCTAATATCATGTATTTAGTTTTCACCGGATTCAGAACAAGGGCATTAGCTGAAGACCACTCCGAGATACTAGCAAGGTCAGAGTTCAATTTAATTACAGCCTCGTGGACTTCACTAGGCTTGAAGGATATGTACAGCTGTATATCGTCTGCGTAAATATGGAACTTGCAATGTTTTATAACTCGTACAATGTCGGCACAGTACAACGCAAATGCCTGTGGTCCAATAACCGACCCCTGAGGCACTCCCCTACTCACTTCATGTGGAGTTGAACGTGACGAAGTACCGTCTAAATCATTATGTAACTCGACTATTTGAGTACGATTATTAAAATAACTTGCAAACCAATTTAAAACATTCTGGTCGAAACCGTAATATTGCATTTTAGCTAGTAGCAAGGAAATGTTAATCGTATCAAAAGCGCGCGAAAAATCGAGTAACACAAGTATCGTACCTTCGCCTGCATCCTGCGCTGTGAGAACATTATCTACAACATCCATGAGAGCTGTTGTGGTGCTGTGTCTTTTTCTAAAACCCGACTGAACCTCAGGTAATATACGATTGGCGTCAAGGTATAGAGTCATCTGATTAGATACAACCCTCTCTAGTACCTTTGATACACAAGGAAGTATACTTATAGGTCTTAGCTCCTTGAGTTCGCTAACATTGTTATTTTTAGGTATAGGTTTTACTAATGCAAGGCGCCATGCATCAGGAAAAATACAAGATTCTATAGACTGATTGACTAATTTGGTCACTAAACGACAGATGGCCAATATCATATCCAGCGTTATGCAATCAGCACCCATAGCGTTAGACTTAAGTGAACTTAATATTTTATCAATGTCATTGGTACCAACGGATGTGAACGTGAAAGAAGAGGAGTTAAATCTATTATTGACAAAGAAAGTAAGTGTAGATAAAGGCACAGAATTACTGCCTGGTACGTCCAGAAAATGTTTGTTAATCAAAGATGGGTTACTAAATTGAGGTGGAAGAGAGAGGTTTGATTTTGCATTGTTTAAATTAATATTATCCTTAAGATGCTTCCACATTAGTCCCGGCTGTTTGATATTAGTGTTTATATATGTTTGAAAATAAACAGATTTCTCCCGTGACAGAGCCAGAGCCACTTCTCGCTTGAGGCTTTTATAAAATGTTAAATGTGAGTTATTATTACTTTTGCGTGCCCGCCTGTATGCCTCGTCCCTTCGTCGCATCATTAATTTAATATTATAAGTAATCCATGAGTATTGTTTCTGTTTTATACTTATATTTCTAACAGGCGCTAGTACATCAAATACCCATAAGACACTGTTATTAAAATCACGCACCATTTCGTTAATGTCTGCATGTTGCTGTATAAAATTCCAATCTACAGAACCAATTGTGAATTCCAGGTCATGTGCATCTATATCCTTTATAGGTCTGTACTGAATTATTTTCGGTGTAAACTTTTCTCTTCGGATGTTTATAGCAAAGGATATAAATGCATGACTACTAAGGTCAGGAATATGATCAACACAAACTTGAATTTGATCTGCATTTGTACAGACCAAGTCAAGTAGGGTTTCCGTATCCGACGTGAAATGAGTAGCCTGTTTTGTAAATTGTTGCAATTGATGCACAGTCAGGAAATCGTCCAACATTCTATACGCGCCATCTCTTTTTAAAAAGTTAATATTAAAGTCACCTATTAAATATACGTTGTCGTAACTAGCCAGGGCAGTAATTGTGTCTGTTAGGGCGTCCAGAAACACCTGAATCGACAACCAGGGAGGGCGATATGCCGTGCCAACACAAATAATCCTACCGTTGGCCTTAACAGACAGCCACATTTGTTCCACGCTACTAGTTACTGGGTGTGGGAGTATTTGTGTTTTTAAATGATTTTTTAAATAAAATCCTACACCGCGCCCGCGAGCTCGCACACTCACATGTCTAGGTATGTGGACTAGGCGATAGCCAGGGACCCGAGGCGCACGGCCGTCTTCGCCAGGACGTAGCCAAGTTTCATTTATAGCTACTAAATCACAATCATGAACATTCATAGCCACTAAGAATTCATCGTGTCTAAAACCAAGAGACCCGGGATTTATGAAACCAATTTTAATATTTTTTAAGTTATACATATTATAATATCATGCAAATTGTATTGTTGTATATTATTAAATATGTAATTATTAGATAAAGTAAAGATAATGAAACAATTAATTACTAAGAATATTAGGGTTTGTATAGGATTAAAAATATTATAAAAATATACTTCAATTGCAACAATATATAAAAATACATGTGGGACGTGAAAGTAAATTAATAATAAGATAAAATAATATAGTGCCGTGTGACTGTTACATAGTAGCTCCAGATCTGTTTTTGTTGCAGATATATGATAAGGTGTAACATAGCCGCGCTTTGTTTTTACACTAACATAAATTCCTAAGATTATACATTACAATATATAAATATTAAGATTTGAAAATTCTATCAAGATCAAAATGTAAATTAAAGTATAATATGCAATCTTTTTATTGCATGATAGCATGTCTAAAGTACTTGACCAACAGATGACACACCAAAAACCCGACTCAAATCCCCCTCCGTGCGTATGCGGTGTACCATTGAGCTAGGATCACGCCTGGCGAAAATACCCCCGCCACGCGTCCAGACATATCTCCAGCTGTTGCGACGTCCCTCCTCCCGGGCTAGGTGGAATATAGTGCGGTTGATCTTTGTAAGGTGCTCGTTTATATATAAACGATGAGGTGCACCATCCACGACGCCAGATGTATCCACGCCACGACGAACCCGAGCAGTCTTCAGCACATTGTCACGTAACGATTTACGTAAAAACCTGACGACAATGGGCCTGGAGGAATGGCGCGCATTATCCTCGGCGTTAACGGATATTTTTTTGATACCCTTGCGAACAGCGCTCACGATCTCATGTTCTCCAATGTCGACACCTATCTTTTTGGTTATCAGCCCCACCAGGTGGATAATATTTTCCCCATTTTTTTCGGGCAGACCCGATATTTGCACGTCGCATTGTAGACTCTGCTGATCGCGATCATTCAGTTCGAGTTTTAAACGCTCGATCACTTCAGTAACGTCCGGGCTCGGTTCGCAAGTGCATGTGTGAGCGTCGAGTTTTTGCTCCACTGCATCTATACGCAATTCGACTGCGTCCACTCGTTTGTGGATCTCTGCTATGGTTGTGTTGAGTTTTGTGACTTCGTACCTCATGGACACCATCTCTGACCGGAACTCACAGATGACCTCCCTCAGTAGTTTGATCTCCTCGGCCAAGGGGTTTGGCGAGTGACAGCTGGAGCTGTTGGGCGTTGCGGCCACATAAACGTCCTTAGGAGAGTTTTGTTCTGCAAGTGTGGGAGACCTGCTGTCAACTTTACAGGTACGACAAAGCCACTTTGCTGTGTTTTTGGGGTCAGATAATTTGGCACAGGTTCAATGGTATGTAACATTACATTTGCTACATTTGATGCTGTCATGTATGCTCAGGAATTTGGCACATTGGGAGCACTTTAGATTAGGCATATTTAGTAAAATAATATTTAATAACTGTAATATTTGTTAAAAACACTATTAGTTTATAGTTTTAAACAGTATACTAACGTATTGAGACACTGTAGGTAGGTATGAACAGAACAGCTGACTGTTACTCCGTCATACGATAGTTATTTTCACTGTTTATGTAGTTGTAATTCACTTTTTATATAATGTACGAAATGTTTTATGTTAATTGTTTATCACTTTTCTATAATATATATTATAAAACACTTAAAAAGCACTTTTTTATTTTTTAAATCAGATTAACGAAGCTGTGTGAGATGAGAGATCTATTTGTACTCCTGCATCTGTGTTTCCAAGCTGGACAGTTGCGGCGACCATGCGATGTGTTGCACTTTACACACGACGTTGTTCTTGATCCAGGCGTAGCTGACCTTGGGTGACCTTGGCATGATGGAGATCTTGCGTTTTTTCTTTTCTGGTATGAGGGGGAACTGGCCCGACGACTTTTGTGTAGCTTGTATATTGTGGCTTCTCTTCCATCTGCTGCATTGATTGATTCTTCACTTTTCTGCGCCATCGTCAGTGTTCTACAGAGGAGTTTGGCTCTTTCTAGGGATAGATCCTGTTCTTGTAGTAGCTTTTGACGAAATTGCGAGAAGTTTGTGGCCATATTAGCAATGAGAATGTCCTTTACAAGGGACTCACGTAGCGAACCAAACTCACAGGCATGACTTGCGTTTTCTAATTCCATTAGAAAGTTTTCCAAGGATTCGTTCACACGCTGTTTCAACGTAAAGAATTTGTGTCGTGCCACCGTCAAATTCTTTTTGGGTTCAAAATACTCAACGAATTTTGCCTTGACTTCTTGGAAAGTAGCAGTGCTTAGGTCCAAATTGAAGGAATTGTATATGTTTAAACCCTTTTCTCCCATGGAATGCAGCATGATTGCAATTTTTCTTTTGTCTTCCGTTTTCTCCATGCCCGACGCCAGTAGAAATATCTCGAATGACTGCGTCCATTTCTTGAAATTTTCAGCATTATTGTTGATAATTTCTGTAGAGATCTCAAGCTTCTGTACTCCGTTGCCTGCCATTGTTAAGTTCCCACACTCAGATTGTCTCGAAGCTTCCGGAGTTTTCGACGTACCCTCTTTTTTGTTCATAATTTTCGTTTTCTTTTAAATTTTCACACCTGACACCATGTGTTGGTCTATGACCTCTTGATTGTAAGTCCTTCGTGCGCTCGTGTGGTGACGATAATAATACAGCAGCAATTCTTATACTCTCCTTTATTGGTGCTTACCACAAATACGTATTACAATATGTAATGATGCTTGCTTAGCACAATATATACGTCTACACTATGTATAGCCTTTTGGCCAACTAAAATAAACTAACTCGATAGGCTTTACTTATGACATCTGTCAATGTCAATAATGACATTGACAGTTACATCTTACTGTTGATATATGTAACACCAGACAGTTGTGGGGATAGAAACGCGATTATATCCAGCTTCAAAGAAATAGCTCCACAACTGTCTGTCATTAACAAGGATTCGCTCTTCCTTTTGGGTTCACTTATTCTAGACGAATCTCTCCCGGACTTCATAGATAACAAATTACAAAATTTTAGTGAAACTTTAGACCGCCTCCTCCAAATCAACTGTCACATGGCCTTTACTTTAATCCGTTTTTGCATTTTCGTACCTAAATTGACATATATGTTACGGTGTTGTCAACTGTGGAAGTTCCCTCAACTTCTCAAACAGTTGGATGATACCATAAGACTAACGCTCTCCAATATTTTGAACACAAATTTTGATGACCGCGCATGGACTCAGGCAACGCTTACAGTTAGGTTCGGTGGCCTGGGGTGTTCGAAAGCCCTCTGACATATCGCTTCCGGCCTTCTTGTCCTCAGTCCATGCGAACAATAGTCTTATCTCCAAAATACTACATCACCCATCCTACTCCAATACAGTTCCCTTTCTGGACGAGGCCAAGGACGCCTGGAGCGCAACTAGTGCTTGTAGCGAATTGCCTGACAATACTTTTTCACAAAGGCTCTGGGACGAGCCACTCTGCAGACTGGTACGGAATAATCTTCTTAATACGTCCTCCAGTCCTGTGGAGCAGGCTCGCATGTTAGCTGCGGAGAAGTGGGAGTCGGGCCTTTGGCTACAAGCATTACCGTCACCTAATACGGGCACATTGCTGGATCGAACAGCTTTCCGGTTAGCCACTTCCCTGCGTCTTGGCACCCCCCACGTCGTCCCCCATCGCTGTGTTTGTGGCGCAAACGTGGACAGCCTCGGACACCACGGACTGTCCTGTCAACGAAGCGCCGGCCGCATCTCCCGACATCACTGCCTGAACGATCTCATCCGTCGGGCTCTTGTCACTGCCGGAGTGCCAGCTGTGCTGGAACCCTCTGGTTTGGCGCGCGACGATGGCAAGAGACCAGACGGTATGACCCTGGTCCCTTGGAGAGTGGGACGGGCTCTTGTATGGGACGCTACTTGCGTCGATACACTTGCTCCGTCCCATGTCCAGGGCACCTCGAGTTCTGCAGGTGCGGCCGCCAATCAGGCGGAAAACCTCAAAACCTTAGTGGGGATCTCATATTTGAACCGTTTGGGGTTGAAACCTAGGTACATGGGGTCTGGGTGCGCACAAACTTTTCAGAGAAATCTCCAAAAAACTTATTGAGGCCACCCGAGACCCCAGAGCCGGCACCTACCTGGCCCAGAGAATAAGTATCGCAATCCAGCGAGGAAACTCTCTGAGCCTTCTAGGTACTCTGCCTGGTGGGGACGACCTGGGAGATTTCTTTGTTTAGTAGGTAGCATTTTAAGTTTTGGAGTAGTTATTATTGTTTTTAGTACTTACCTACTTGTACAGTTTGTAAATATTTTATTTCCTGTATGTATTAATATTGCTCTGTATATATTTTTACAATTAAATTAATTTATAATGCCATAGTAAGAAGTGTAATAAATCAAGGACCTAATATTTTTATGGTATATATTTCATACAACTTGCGAAAGCGTGACATCATGGTTTCGGTGACTTTTGTATGGAGTGTTTTCACGAGACTTGCGAAATTCTGTTATCAAATCGATGCACCTTTGAAAACATTAATTTTAGTATGCTCTTTCTTCTGAAAACTTAAATTTTAGAGTATATTTAATTAATTTATGCAGTAAATAAAATCAGCCAATAAACCTATTTAGGTACTTGGACATCTGCTGCGAGTGCTGCGACTAAAACACGTTTTATATCTCAAACGCAATGCGGCTTATGACCAACTCGGGGAACAATAAAATGCAATAAATCGTGGCCTGGACAATGTATGATGCCGCTTTACACAGCACACGTACACACCACACAGCTGTGAGGTCGTAGCGCGCGGTGAGAAGCTCAGCTGCCGTTAGAAGAGGACTGGGACTCATAAACTGTGATCCGGAATCCGTAAGGCCAGGGAAAATTTAATCTGAACGTTAACAAAGATCCTTTAGCGCACTATAAAGTACAACATGAAATGCCACTCATTTACTGTTCTTTATAGAAATACATTATACATTAATTTATCTTTTTATTTACGTTTATGTTAATTTGTATCTGAACGTAATATATACTATATATTAAATATATAATATATAGTAAATAAAACTTCTAGGTCAACTTTATATTCAGAAGAAAAGTATTCGAAAAACAAATTGATAGTGCAAATGTACCTTACAATGTACCATACACTGAAACAGCTGACACCAAAGCATAGCGCCTCTGGTCTATACTCTGTAAACGACAGAGGGCGGTTGTAGGTATTACACAGAAATAGCGTCACGTGTGTAGGCGGCTAGCAACTTGTCATCTGTTCCTTTAGACGAATTAATAATGATCTATAACTAGCTGACCCGTGCCCACTTCGTTGGGCGGTATGAATTTTTACTTGTGATGAAATTATGTCTATCAAATGAGTGAATGAAATCATTAAAATTAAATAAATTATGTTTATTTCAATTGTTCACCTATCACCACTCAAGCGTAAGAAGGATATGTAAAAACCAAGTCGTCGTAGCCCTATATTATATATTGATGGTCAAGGTCATTACAAGCGTGAAGAGTTGTGTCGTGTCCGAGAGAAATTGTAAATACTTAGGTAACTATAAGAATACCTACTATTAGGTATATTTCAACCTACAAAATAGTTAAAAATAAAACGTTTTTCCGTGTATTAATTAACTATTGTAACATAATTACATATTAAATTACTTCCACTGTTCTACCGCTTATTAATTAATAATATATAATATTATGATCGTCTATTAATATGATAACTACAAATTACAATTGATAGTAGGTACTGTAGGATTGGAATGGGTAACAGAAACACTTCTACTACTGTATACTAGACTACTGTATAACAGACCCACTCGGTCGGTGGTCGGTGTTCGAATGGCAGTAAGAGCTTGCGCTCCCACCTAGTACACAACTAGCTTACCCACTCCACCGTTCCACGCCACAAGTGTGCGTGTGTATATTTATTAAAGTGAAACTTTTATTACATCATCTCAAACTTTTTCGTCTGTGTGTTGCATGTCGCGTGACGGTCGGCCGTGGAGTAGGGATAAAGTGAAAGGCGCTCGTCAGAGCAGCAGAGGCCAATATGGCGGCGCCTATAGTTCGCATCAGCTGACCGTGTAGTGTATAGACTAGTACTCATTTTTGCCAGTGCTCCACGCTATTTTGTTATTAAGTTTCACTTTTACCGTGGTTTTATAAAACCACACAATCCTTTTCTTGATTGGTTTACAACCCAAAAATACTTCACATTAGTAAGGCCCTCATAAACATCTTATGCAAATAGGTTCGCTTTACCTATAGCGTGATCTAGCGGCAAATCAGCGCCATCTAGTATGCCATATGAGAACCAAAGTTCCTTAAGAAAATTAACTTAAAATCTAACGCATAAACAGTCTGTATATTGATAAAGACCGCATTTAACTCGTTATGTAGTTCACGCGAAGACACAAGAAGCGCATTTTATTGTTATTAAGTTTCACTTTCTCCGTGGTTTCATAAAACCACACAATCCTTTTTTATTATAAGGGTCAATACACTACATCCTTTTAAAAAATTGAAAAACAAGAATATATTTTTATCGAGACTACTATTAGTCACGAACATATATTTTTTTGTCATAAAACAATCTACCACCGATTCAACCCTAACCCACCGAGAAGGACGCGCGAAATAAACTCGGTCGGGCGCCACCTTTTCCCAAAAAGATGGAAAAAGTACAATGTAAACATAACATAAATAACAATGTCATAGATACATATTAAGTACATAGAAACAACCTTGCAAGGTTCTATCTTGTTTCCAATATCTGCAACGTTGACAAATATATTAGCAATTTACTATAAACCATTGTAATATGAAAATATGAATATATATGGTTTGAATTATTACTCATAATATTATTCTCTCCAGTGATTTATAGACAAGTATAGACAGTAAACCCGTCACTAAAATCTTTTTAATATCATTGGTTGAAAGTTCAGAGACAACTTACCCGTCTCGTACATACTTCATTTAGATAACAACAATCTTAATTATCTTAAAATACACTACAATATTGCCACCTGTAAGAATATATTTACAGCTTCAATACACACTTTAAATATCAACTTATTCCAACAGTACAAAATGTATGTAAAGTGTACATAATATAATGGTTAGGTAGATATAAACCTTGTGGTTAGGGGGCCACTTCGGTTTAATATTTGTCATCTTAACACTTCGGTAGGTATTTGTTTTCTGCAGTTTATTCAGTCCACATTTCATTGTGTCATCTTCTCAAATATTTTACTGTCAAATGTAGGTCATGGCCCATCCTTAGTTTAGAAATCATTCTTTAATTAAACTAAATATAAATCTTTGTAGTATCGATAAGTTCTAACTTATACTGTAAGTTATAATATAGCCCGGGAGGACGGGTAAACATTGATCTGTAGGCTGTAACACAGGTTAACCCTAGCACAGAAGCCAGTCTCACATCGCATAATATGTAAATACAAGTACTTATTATTGCTGATAGACTAATAACTTGATTAGATTGCTGAAATGTTGATAATATTTCTTTTTAATTACTCTTTTTATCGCAATTATATCCAATATAACAAAACTTACTAGATATTGCAGACTTTGCTGTTATAGAAATTATAAAGAATTTTAATTATACAGTCCCATACTGAAATCTTTCTAACCTGTTCTAGATTGAACTATTATGACAGAATATTCAGATCAAATAAGCATGCAGCATAAGGGTGCTTTCACCATTCACAATAAATTTCGCTTATAAAACTAACTTAATTCAACGATGTGAGTCTTGTTTTACACCAAAATGGTTTCACCATATTTAAGCTAGTCGTGACAACGAAAATGTGATGTTCAGTGTCATTGTTAAACGGAACCCAGAGACTATGACCGCATACGCCGTATCCGTACCTACCTACGTCATCGTGCCTTCGATCACGTACCACGTTATTGCATACCCCAATAGCTCAGTAGTCAGCTGATCGCTATATGTCGTGATAGTTCACCCACGTGACGTCAAGGACGCTGAATGACTTTTTGTTGTCGCTGACTTTTTTGTAGGCATTATCTTTTCTCTAAAACTTAATCATATATCTCCCATCGGTAAGGCAGCGTTCGTAAGAAACGTTTTCGTTCGACCGTTCATTCTCCAACTTACTATGCAAATCGGGCTACCATGAAAAAGTCGTTTCATTTTTTGGGTTAATATAATTATAGCCTATGTCACTCACAAATAACGTAGCCTTGTATTGGTAAAAGAATTTTCAAAATCGGCTCAGTAGATCCAGAGATTACCCCCCATCAACCTCGCAAACTCACAATCTTTACCTCTTTATAATGTTAGTAGGTATAGATATATATTAAATGTTCTGATATAATATATCCATTCATAATATTAGGTCATTACATATGAAATTTGCGTTTTGTAAAGGAGTAACACAAAGTCGATTTTTTAAACATAATATATGTATTTATTTAATCAAAGTATAAACCATTGCTATCTTTGCACTTTTGCCATCTCATAGGTAGTTCATTGATTCATTGAAACCATTTGGACAGGTATCAATAAAATCTTTGAAGGCGCTTTCCCTTGCAAGAAGTTATCCAAAATTCGAAAAAAAAGGTCCGGGGAGTACCGTGGATGACTTAGACATTCCAATTGAAGCTCTTCTAATTTGGTAGCCGTCTGTTGTGTAGTGTGAGGTCTAGCGTTGTCCTGAAGCAGCAGTGGCCTAGAGTGAATGACCAACCTCGGTTGTTTAGCAGCTAGCTTTTCCATCATGATTTGCAATAGACATCTGCCGTAATCGTCTAGCCAGATTTAAGAAAGCTATAGTGAACGTCACCGGCACTAGTCCACCAAACGTTCACAAGTAACTTTTTTTGAGTGAATTTTCGCTTGAAGCAGGCTTTGGCTAGTTCGCCAGGGTTCAGCCATTACGATGAGCGTTTCCAATTATCATACAGGATCCACTTTTCATCACAGGTAATGATTCGATTTAAAATCCCTTCATTATTGTGCCAGTTGAGTGATGTGCCAGACGCACTGTGTTTTATTTTGCGACGCCGCCGCCATACACATCATTAATCCTTCGAGCCGTTTCTGCAGCACTGGCGCCACGGTGGAACTCGTACTCGAAAATAATACGATGTTTCAACTTTTCCATTTTGTAAACAGAGTGACGCAAAGAAAAAACCAAAAGAGGAAAAATCAAATGAATTACGGTTTTCAAAACACAAATGCATGAGTAAATAGCGATATAAATTTGAAATTGGAATTCCTAACCAAAGAAGATATATTTGAGATCAAATTGGCCAGTACGACAAAACGCCAATTTCATAGGTAAGGATGTTAAAATATAATATTACATATGAAATATTACATATTTCATATGTAATATTATATTTTAATTACAATAATTGTAGGTGAAACTTTTGTTACTCAGTAGGCACACCAATTTACTTCCTACTTAAATCTTATACTTTAAATAAGATAATCTTGTATGAGTATATGTATATAATCAATTTCTCGAAAACGGCTGCAAGTATTAACATGAAATTTGGTATGCATTTGCATTTTGCATGTATTATTTAGTATGAAATTTATGGATGCTTCACATCACATTGCTTTGTACGAAAATTCGAAATATGGTGAGTTCGAATACAGGTCTGATACTTACCCAGGTAGTATTATATTAAAGGTCTATAAATAGAGTTATTAAATATCCAGTTATCCACCCGAGTTACGTTGGGCTACTTTACTACAGTGTACACACTGACTGGTACTCGTAGCATCAAGCACAGCGCGACCATCCTGCAGCCTGCTAATAGTGCTCGGCTATCTTCGTTTTTCTATGAAAATGATACGAAAAACGACGATTCTCGAAACATATTTTTTATAAAATTAGTTTTACCTAATAGTGTATATACTAAATATATATTATATGCATACTATGTGTCTGTATGGGAGTGTATGTAAATTCAAATGTGTTCATGTGTGCATGTTTATTATAATGTCTTGTATATGTAGTTTAATTTTACAGCTTACTCACAACTACATTTTTCAAAAATGTGTCTTTTGCTTGTATATGTCAAGAGCGGGGTCTCCTAACACAGGTTTATACTTAAAAGAGGACCTTAGCAACTAGTAACGTAATTTTTTGTAAAAGATACCGAATAAACATTTTTCATGTTGTTTTATCTTCGAGTGGGTTCGGTATTTGTTTTCGGATGATTTATCATGTCGTTTGCCGGTGGCGACAATCGCGGCGCGCTGGTTATCGATATGTTTTGTAAAAGTTGCTCCAAATATAAATGGCAAAATGAAAATGTAGCTAAATTCAATGTAATTAAGGCAAAAGTTTGAGTCTTACTTGTTAACAGTTTGAGTTTATAAGTGAAAACATTTTAAAAATAATTATATATTTTAAAAATATTATCTATAAGTAAAATATTTTAAATAATATTACTTATATCTGAAACAATTTCACGTCAGTGAAAGAGATTCGTGAATTTCATATGAAACATGAAATTTATAAAACGTAACCCGAAATATTTCAGCAATTTCATTTAATGAAAATTGTGATAACTTATTTGCATAATATTTTCATACATAGCTTATTCAATATCAATACAACCATAATATTTGAAACCGATGCGCCGCATTACCAGTGCAAATCTAACCTTATGCATAAATTCTCGTGATAAAGTGTTTGTAACAAAACTCCTCCAAAACAGTCCTCCGTAGTTTGTAGGTGTGTTGGTACTTGGTGGTAGGTGCAGGGTAGGTAGTAGGTGTAGGTGCAGGTGTTCGTAGTAGGTGTAGGTAGTAGGTGTAGGTAATAGGTGAGGGTATAGGTAGTAGGCGTAGGTCGTATTTGCAGTTGTAGGTAGTAGGTGCAGGTGTAGGTAGTAGGTGTAGGTATTAAGTGTAGTTAGTAGGTGTTGGTTGTAGGTTTAGTTGTTAGTGTATAACTGTAGATAGTTATATATTTTTTCCAGATCAAAGTTAAGACAGCGTCTGTATACCCGTAGCTAGTATTGTAAAAAATCTTAAATCACAATATCCTACTAATATTATAAATGTGAAAGTTTGTGAGGTTGGATGGATGTTTGTTACTCATTCACGCAAAAACTACTGAACGGATTTTGATGAAATTTGGTATGGTAGTAGTTTAGGCTCTGGATTGAAACATAGGCTACTTTTTATCCCAAAAAAGAGCAGTATTCCCGTGGGATACTGTATTTACGCGGGCAACAGCTAGTATAAGCTATTTTATATCCCCAGGTGATTACATCTCGTCAGCTAGTGTCGTCAGAGTGCTAAGTGTCAGTTTTTCTTTTCGCATTCGATCGTGAGCGCGTTTGGCGTTAGTAGGAATTTGTATCCGATTTGTACAGCGCCACCTGGATGTAAACGTGACAACTAGGTTAAATCATGTTTTAAAACTTTATAATATTATTAGAATATTAAATAAAAATAATATCAAACAAAAAAGTGGTTATATGTATTGTACTGTGTGTATGAAAAAAAACTTGAGAGGTGTCAAGGGACACCCGGATGGAACAAAGTTATAATATATATGTATATTGTAATATAAATATATAGGTGATAATGAAGAATTGAAGCCTATTTTGGAAGAATATATATATACAGAAATTAGCCGGAACAAACACACAGACTGACAGACGGACAGAAAAATGTTAACAATTTATATTTTATTGTAAGTACCGATTATACTTTTAAATGCATTAAGTGAAAATAAAAGCTGTTAATTTGAAATTACAAACAGACACTTCAATTTTGTTTATCTGTATAGATATAATATATTATATTATACAAAACAAATAGTTGAACTAAGTATATATAGTGCGCGCGGAACTAGCGCCTTAGGTAGGGACAGGGGTTGCTTGCTGTTCGCAGTGTTGCCGCCGCGAAGTCCGGCTCCGTACTGAGTAATAACATCAAGCGCTCGGTCACTAAGCTAGTCACAATATGTAACAGTCATAACAGTCACAATGTCTAATTGCAAAATTCTACATTATTGTCAAGGTGATAAGGTCGTTTTTTGTATCATTCTTAATAGTCGTTATTACATTGTGATTTCGAGTGGCAAAAAGTGTCGTGCCTAGTCAATCCGCCTAACTTCCATACAATTCGCAACGAGCCATAATACGTTCCAATACGTTCCAATAATAGAATAAATAAAAATATCGCTTATTTTACCTACCCTAAGGATAATAATAGGTGAGTAAATATTTCATTTTCTAGTAGGTGTCTTGTATTATTGTAAAGAAAATAGGTTTTCTTCAATGTTTGATTTTTTTTAATTCGTCGCTTCTCATCACAATTCATGGCAAATGTCAAAGGTTTTAGTCTGTCGTGAGTCGGCTTAATGAAGAAGAAAAGGAAGATATACTTTGGCCGAAAAGATGACTGGCATTAGGATTATAGATTTATGAGGTGTTCATGTAAAAAACCGACAATAATTATTGTTGGGAATACATTTTTTTGTGTTAGAGATTATAAACATTGAATGTCGTTTCTTTCAGGTAAGATTTTTTCAATAATGTGTATTTTGTGTAATATAAAGTGTTTGTCAAGAATTTAACAAAATAAAAAACTCACTTTCAGAAGCAACACATTCATTTTATTATAACCCATAAGATTTAATCTTATATTATTATAAGAGCGTCCATGGCCTAGTGAATAAACCCCTTCAGTAATACGTGATGGTGCAGGTTCGATGCCGAGTTGCGGTGTGTACCACCCTAACGGCTTTCTCAATAACAGTCTACTGACGCTAAACTACGTTAAATTTACCCTCATCATCTGTGACAACCACGATTAAATTTGGATCGTTCTGTGAAAGCTGTTCCTCTGTACGTAAGTATATATTTGTACTTGCTACGAGTCAATGCCACGCGCCGAGCTACTAACTAGCTAATCCAATATCATACTAACTAAGGGCCTGAAGGTCGATTCTGCTAATTCAATTCTGCAGTAACACAATAACGATCCAGTTTTGACATGTTAAAACTGCACAATAATATTCTCATAAACATCAAACCCGTTTTGATTGGTCCAAATTCTAAATATCAGTTTATGATAACAAGACGATTTATTTATATTTCAATAAAAGTAAAGTAAAACTGTAAGTTAATGACAAGAATTGGGGTTCCGTTTCACAAACTTATAATTAACGGGTAGCTTACTCGACAGTTTTGTCGCTGCTTACTGTATATCGAGCGACAGTGACAAAACATGCAAATAAGCTAACGGGCAAGTAGGTAAGTTCTGAAACTGGGCCTTACTTTTATTATATTTTATACTCCTACTTAGTAATCGTAATATTCAACTGGTTTATAAATCATTAGTCAAATGTTTCGATTTCGTTAAAAAATTAATAATTCTATTTTAATCTATATAATTTAAAAAAGAAAGTCGCGTTAGTTACACTATTTAAAACTCAAGAACGGCTTTACCGAATTGGCTGGATTGAATTGAATAATTGGTGGAGAGACAGAGAGCTTAGAACCACACATTAGACGGGCAAAGAATTAAGGGCTTAAGTGTCCCACCGAGTCTGTCTGTCTGTATGTTCGCTATTATCTCAAAAACTACTGAAAGGAATTTCATGTCGTTTACATTTACCGACAGAGTAGTTCCTTACGAAGGTTTAGGTCCATATTAATTTGTTAAGGTTTTGTGGAAATTGTTTGATTTATGACGATAATTGTTGTAGTCGGAAAAAATCAAGCCGTCTTTTTTTGAATACGCTGCCTAACCTAACTCGTTGGACATAAATAACAAAACAATATATGGTGGGGCTGTTTCAATTTTATTGGTCTACAAAAATGTCCGCGATGGCATAGATATGTCTATCTTTTAAGGATAATCTATCCTTAAAAAAAATAGTAATCTTTACTATACCCATTCTAAGTTTTAAAAAAATATATCAGAAATAATGTGGTATTTTCAGAAACTATTTAGACGGATACAATTCAATTATCTTTATCTAGAAGATTATATCTAGGAGATATCTTAAAATTAAAAAGTACGTGTGAAAATTTATTACAAAGTATATATTTTTACTCTGTGCTATTACTATATTGCAGGTATATTTGGTAAAGGAGTTTTTGCCACGAACACTCCCACGCGGGCGAAGCTGCAGGCAAAACCTAGTGATAATATTATATAAGTGTGTAATACGTGATTGTGATTACATCTTCACCTACAATTATACTGGTCTGGTAAAACATGTTTGTTACCTTACTATTATTTTTAAACAAAAAATTTAACTGACTTCCAATGAAAAAAATTAAAACCGACTTCCAAAGTAAAAATGCACAAAAAAGTATGAAATAAAATGTATTTTCAAAATAATTACCCTTTTAAATTCGGCTAAAATTTTAACTATTTCTCTACATCATCATAATATGTTGGTGTTTCGTGTGAAGATGGTGGTGATGATGATGCTGATTATTGTAAGTGGTATGATAGCCTAACCTAATAATTTCAATACGTAATTGGCATAACAAGTAATAGTTGTCGCTTTTCCGCAAACCGCCACTAGGGCAATTTATTGAACAATAGGTTAGATTATATTTAATCAATTATCTTTTATCCCTCGAGCTTGATGGTCTTGATTGATATTAGTCATTACATATAAAATTGGCGTTTTGTAAAGGCGGAACATAAAGTCGATTTTTTTAAAACATAATATATTTGTCGTCTGAGGGCTCATGATTTTGGATTATACCATTCAGAATTACTGTGGGCTTACGTGGGTACATCGTGCAAAGAGAATTACAGACTTACAAAATCACTCGTTTATTCGGAATCACAATTCTTTATAAATTTACTACACTTTATAAAATCACTGTACTTTTATAAACACTGACACTAAAACGGAACTAGGACAGTTCCGTGACGTGTTGACTAGTTTGTGGCTCAGATTGAACTCCCAGCACCAAATGTCTGGTTGGCACAGGAGGGAACGCCCCCCACTCCAGCACTGCTTTCCGACACGTCCCGACTCTGTCGAAGCGCGCCAAACAAGTTTCTGATAGATGGCGCACTTGTAGTTCCATTTCCGCTTTATGACCGGATGCGACATATTTATTAAACCAAAGTATATACCATTGCTATCTATGCACTTTACCAAAAAAACATTCGGACAGGAATCAATAAAATATTTGAAGACGCTTTGGAGTTGAATTTTTTCCCTTGAAAGGAGTTATCCAAATTTCGAAAAAAATGGTAATCTGTTGGAGCAAGGTCCGGGGTTGGAGCAATGTCTTAGACATTCCAATTGAAGCTCCTCTACTTTGGTAGCCGTCTGTTGTGCAGTGTGTGGTCTAGCATTGTCCTGAAGCAGCAGTGGCCTAGACCGAATGACAACAACCTCGGTTGCTTAGGAGCTAGCTTTTCCATCATGATTTGCAGTTGCTGGTAATAGACATCTGCTGTAATCGTCTGGCTAGATTTTAGAAAGCTGTAGTGAACGACACCGGCACTAGTCCGCCAAACGCTCACAAGTAGCTTTGTTTCAGTCAATTTTCGCTTAGGGTAAGCTTTGGCTAGTTCGCCAGGGTTCAGCTATTGCGATGAGCGTTTCCAAATATCGTACAGGATCCACTTTTCATCAAAATCAAAAAATCAAAAAAATTTTTATTCAAAATTGGTATTTTTAAATACTCTTTTTGAACGTCGTTACTACGTCGTGATGCCTACCACCGGTTCGGGAACTAACCCAGCGAGAAGAGCCGGCAAGAAACTCGTCAACCGGCATCGCAGGTAATGATTCTATTTAAAATCCCTTCATTATTGTGCCGGTTGAGTAATGTAACGCAGCAGTCGTATCGCGTTTGTCGGTTTGCTGCACTTAATTCATGAGGTATTTCAAGCTTTTTCACGTTCCCAAGTTGCTTCAAGTGGATTAAAACAGTTTTATCACTAACGTTGCAGCCTGCAGCTAACGCGGACGTGGTTTGCGATAGATCCCCTTCCACAATAGCCTCCAATTCTTCATTATCAACTTTGGTCTCCGGCCGTCCACGGGGCTTGTTCTGCAGGTCGAAATTTCCAGAACGAAAACGATGGAACCAAAAACGCACTGTGTTTTCTTTTGCGACACCGCCGCCATACACATCATTAATCCTTCGAGCCGTTTCTGCAGCACTGGTGCCACGGTGGAACACGTACTCGAAAAGAATACGATATTTCAAGTTTTCTATTTTGTAAACAGAGTGACGTAAAGAAAAAACCAAAAGAGGAAAAAACAAATGAATTACGGTTTTCGAATTACAATTAATGCATGAGTAAATAGCGGTATAAATTTGAAATTGGAATTCCTAACCAAAGAAGATATATTTGAGATCAAAGTGGCCTGTACGACAAAACGCTAATTTCATGTACGGACCTAATATAATAAATAATATATAAAACAAGATACAGTATATAATAGGACAAATTATTCGCTAAGTTCTACCTAACGATGTCAATTGAAACCCTGTTTTATTGTAGCTCATAAAGAATATAATAATGAGAGTCCCGAATATATGCGAAGAAAGAGAAAAAATTGTACCTTTTGTATACAAATCGTAAAGGGATGTTATTTTTATATGATTTACCTTTAATAATGGATGTATTGGACCTATAGCAAAGATTATATTATATTACTAACGTAAATAACTGTCATTCGATAGACATACACGATTGATAACTCGCGGCTATGTGTGCGGCTAGATGTATGCCAGGGGTGCGCGCGGTGAGCGGGACGTGAGTTTTTTCCGGCCGGGACTTTCATTCACGGGGCTGGCTGCTAGTCGTTTCGTGCTTTGACATTATTGACTATATGTTTTCATAATATTTATGATAGATTTGAAATAATTTTAAACGAAGCGTCAGACGCGACGCTTAAAATTATTTCAGACACCCTTAGGCTTCCGTCAACATAACTGACATTCGCCTATGCTCGGGCTGTCATTTGTAGAGAGTGTCGCCCCTGCACCTATAGTTGACATAATAAACACACCGGCATATTTAGCGGAACACAAAAAAGGTCCATAATTAAAAAAATATGGTTTTATTTTAAAATATACTTACTACACTTATTATTATTTTATCTTTTGTTATTTAAAGTTTCATTTGTTTTACTTAAATGAGATCACGCTAAGAACAGATTTTGCGAGTAAAGGCTATTTGTGAAAAATGGTACAGTTTCATGTAACCGGGAAAATTGAAAATTAATATTAAAATAACAATTAATTGAATTAGAAAAATGGTGATTAATATCGCGTATTTCCTCCACGTGCACTTATTAAAGTTTCTACCCGTCTAGGAATACTGAGAATGATGTTATCGATGGTATCCTGGGATAGTCTCCGCCATTCCTCAATTACGGCGATTCGCAGTTCACCCACGTTGGCAGGAGCTGGAATTCTGGACTTAACTTTTCTTTTCAGAAAATCTCAAACGTGCTCTATTGGGTACATATCCGGTGATCTCGCCGGCCACTCCATAACAGTGATATTCATATCATTAAGATAAGCTTGAGTTACCCGAGCGGTATGCGGCCGAGCATTATCCTGCATAAAAACAAAATCGTCACCAATATATGGGGCAAACGGTGCGACATTTTCTTCTAAAACTTCTCTGATATAGCGGTCTGCAGTCAGACTCCCTCTGTCAATCACTACCAAGTCTGTGCGAGCTCCCAAACAAATAACCGGCTAAACCATTATTGATCCACCACCTACTAAATTTTGCAACTGTAGTTTCAAAATTTGTCTGAATGTATCGTTCTCCTTTGCGTCTGTATATTCTTTGCCTGCCGTCAATTTGATTTAAGAGAATTCTGCACTCATCACTAAATAATACCTTGCTCCATTGGTCCGCGTTCCAAAGTCGATGTTCCTGAGCAAAAGTTAACCTGTTTCTACGATGATTCACCTCGAGCCTTGGAGCCTTGGCGGGCACAAATGAACCCAAACCAGCTTCTTCGAACCTTCTTCGTACCGTAGGCTCACTTACGGTTACACCCCGCACTGCTTCTAACTCATGTCAAGCCGAATAAAACGATCATCCCTACTCGAAGTGCGTCTTTTTCTGCGTTTTCCTGCTCTTCTCACATAAGTACCGGTCTCGCTGAACCGTTGGATACTGCAATGGATCGTTGAAACTGTTCGACGAAGATCTCTGGATATCACTCTGTAGGTTTGACCATTTCTTCGCATTTCGAGTGCCCTGGCGATCTCCGTTGGGTCTTAGTCAGGCATAATTCAGTCCTCAACTCCAAAAAGATACGTTATTAAAAAAACTAACAAAAAAACAGTACTCGTATTTCAATGAAATTTTAAATCAAACTCAGAAGGAAGAAATACTCGAAGTTCGTTTCAGATAAGGTGTAATTGAATAAAATTAAAACAATTGCATAAAATGTGATGTTCAGTTGTTATCTTAATTTGAAAATATTTCTTTTTAAATTAAATGACGTATAAACCAGCCAGCAACCTTATATGATACTGATATCAAACCTTTATTTTATGTTCCGCTAAATATGCCGGTGTGTGTATTATTGTATAGTATAAGACATTCGTGACTGATGCTCATATTTTTATAAATTAAAAAGCTGTCGACATGCGATATGTCGTTTAACGGACAAGGAAATTCATTAATTGTAAACGTTCCTTTGTGACTTAAACTGATTAGAATTGATTGATTTATGTCTTTAGTCAGAATTTATCATTAAAACAAAATTTACATGGGTCCCGAGTCCCGACACTCGAGAGTCCCGAGACGTATAGTTTATGTGACCAAATATCTAAGTATATAATACTAGCATTAATTGCCTGCAGCTTCGCTTGCGTGGAATTAGGTTTTAAACTTTCATCCCCTATTTTACCCACCTAGGGGCTGAATTTAAGAAAACGCTGAAATACGTAATTCTTTATTTTTTCCGTACTCAATTCATACGAAATATCATGCAAATATGTCTAAGGAATTAAAAGTTTCATGCAATATATTATCTCCTATATTACGCCAATAGGGGTTGAATTTTGAAAAATCCTTCCTTAGTGGATGCCTACGTCATATGGAAAATACGTGTGTAAAATTTCAAATTTCTAGCCTTTTGTTTTGTTTAGCCTGTGCGTTAATACATCAGTCAATCAGCTTGGCCTTTTATATACAGTTTGTCAGAATACCGCTTCCATTAATTTTGGGATATGATTATACTACCTTCTCTCATTACAAAAAAGTTATTTTTTTTCTTTTTATTTTTAAAAATTTCATTTATTTTAATTTTTTTACATTTTATACCTTTTAATTATTTTTATGAGAACAAGCCGTCTAGAAGTAGATTTTTTATAAAAATCTAAAATGTTATTATTTTTACCTCAATACGCTATGTAATTTACTTCATTACGCTTGCCTGCCCATGATCCGTCAGCTGACGCACCAAGCCGGCCGCCGCGCCGTGCTCCTACCTCAGTACACGCGTTCAGCGATGTTTAATGTATACAGAATGCAGTGACTTACAACCACACAAAAGTGACGGTGTTTGGATTTTGGATTTCATAATTTCAAATAATTTTGGCGGAACATTGATAACTATCATATTACTATTCATTTAGACTATTCATAATCACGCACGAAATGTTGCTTGTCAAATAACGAACCCTGTGTACAGTGCAACTAAATTCTTAATGTCAAACGGCAATCAAGTAGGTATTAGGTACTAAGTCTACTCCTAGTACTAAGTTCACGGAATCCATCGACCGCACAAGGTGATCGCATCAAGGTGTCGCGCGCGTTTTAACGCGTTTTAACTGCTAGCACCATAAGTTATTACACGTATCACTTAAAATTTAACAACAAAACACTTCGTTTTTAAACACGACCTAATAGTGAAACTCAAGTCAAACGACAACCTTTTACCTCGAGAGGAAAACCGCAACTAAATTCGAAAATCTATTTTAAATCAAAATAGTTATTTTATCGACTTTCGGCAAAATTCAAAAGATGCCAACGTTTAATAATTCTTTAAAAAATAACATTTTCTTCTTTCGGCAAAATTCAAAACAATTTGCCGACAACAAGTGCACGTGCCAATGTGCGGTCAGACCGCGCGTAATTGTTTAAACTTAAGCAGTTGACTTTCAATGGTTTTGAAAATGTCTATTGAATTTATTGCAAGCTTTTGTTTGTTAGTCCTCCCGTGGGCAGTGACCACGTTTGCTGTAAAGTAGCCGAAATGTCGAGATGACAAATGAAAATAAACCGCGAAAAAAATCAGTAACTCATTGTC
The DNA here is from genome assembly GCA_963565745.1 of Phengaris arion. Taxonomy (NCBI): domain Eukaryota; kingdom Metazoa; phylum Arthropoda; class Insecta; order Lepidoptera; family Lycaenidae; genus Phengaris; species Phengaris arion. The sequence goes on along the minus strand of OY751440.1, from coordinate 22,934,919 downwards.
AATGCCCGTCTTACTCCTAAACGAAGTTTTCCGAAAGGTATTAATAATGTAGTTTTACTGCAAACATAATCTTTGTGTAAACATTACATTCGATATTAAAGGAAAATCATCTTGACTATATCAGTAGGTACATTAAATGTCGTTAGCTAATTATTGCGTTGTAGACCGTACCTTCAATGCGGCGGTGGCGGCGGGGTGCGCGGCCCGGGGCGGGGCGCACGGCCATCTTCGCGGCAAATATCAAAAGCGTGCCGCTGACTACCTAGGCTAAGTGATGTGACCTATGAAAATTTAAACATTTACTTGTACGTTTATCGTAGTCGATATTTAAATTAGTTAATTGTTTGATAGGTTTTTTTTCTCTGTGTTTTTAATAAATAAGTTACTATTTTTATATCAAGTCAGCGGAGTTTTTATGATTTATGAACCGGCAAACGAGCAAACAGATCGCCTGATCCGGTTACCGGTATCTGGCACATGTGCGTTGCTGATCCTCCCGTTGCTCTATGCGCGCCCGTGTCGTATGTACGTTGTACATTGCGTGTTGAAAATTTTATATTTTACAAAAACAATCGATTAAAAGCAAATTACGAGGGCGGCACTGAAAATTTCGGGAATCAAGGAAGTGACACAACATTACTATTTAAAAATGTATTTATTGCTTTTCGAAGTATTCTCCGCGAAATTTGACACATTTTTCCATACGATGGAACCAATCATTGAAGCAACCATTCCATTCGGAAGTTGGGGTCTCCAAAATGGCCGTTTTGTAGGCGTCCACAGCTTCTTCAGGTGATGAAAATCTCTGACCACGCAATTTATTCTTTATTTTAGGGAAAGTATAGAAATCATTAGGGCTTAGGTCGGGGCTGTACGGCGGATGGTCTAATAATTCTATGATTTCTTGCTCTAAAAACTCTTTTGTTCTGTGCGCAGTGTGAGAACTCGCATTGTTGTGATGGAGGATGATGCGGCGGTTGTAGTTCTCTTTACGGAGTTCAGAAACGACCTGTGGCAAACAATTGTTATCATACCATTCTGCATTTACCGTTCTTTGTCCCTCAAGAGGAATAGTCGTAACATGGCCGGTTTTGGAGACAAACGTGGCCACCATTTTTTTTGCAACACTCCGTGAACAAACAATTTTTGTTGGCTTTAACTCATTTTCGAGCACCCAAACTCGTGACTGGTTTTTTGTTTCGGGTTCGTACGCGTATATCCAGGATTCGTCACCTGATACGATGTTGTATACAGCATTTGAGGATCCTGCGTGGAATCTTTCGAGAGTTCTGATGCACCAAGTAACGCGAGCCGCTTTTTGCTCTTCACAGAGCAAATGCGGTATCCATCGGGAAAACAACTTTTTTACACCTAATTGTTCATGCAAGATTATTTATATTTGACTCATGCCAATGTCTAAAGTTGCCTGAATTTCGCGGTATGTCACATGTCGATCTTCCTCAATCAGCTTACGCACAGCATCAACGTTTTCTTGGGTGACTGCAGTTTTTGGACGACCTTGACGGGGATCATCACTGAGCTTGACACGTCCATGTTGAAATTCAGCAAACCCGCGATAAATTGTGATTTTGGATGGGGCTTCATCACCAAATGCAGAAATCATCCGGTCAACACACTGTTTTTGTGTTAAACCACTTCGAAAGTCATAATAAATCATCGCTCTAGAATTTTCTCGAGTCAATTACATTTTCTCAACGACTAAACAAGTTTGACAAGACCTTGTGATAAGACCGAGAATCTTTTTTTAAATAAATAAACGGTATTCGATTTTTAAAACCAAGGAGTTTTAAATTAAAAAGATTTTAATATGACAGGAACAGTGGAGATATTCCATTCCCGATACTTTTAGTGCAGCCTATGTACTAGTACCAATTATTACTAGTACTAGTACGAATTAATAGTATCTCATAGCCTAAGAAAGGCCCACGGAGTTATAGGGACTGGTCTGAATACACCCTGTATTTGACATTTTCTAATATATATATATATATATATGTATATATCGGGGCAGATTTTAAATATTTTCCATACTTATGTTAGACTCTAGGAGCCCTAGGAGGAAGCATTCTATAATTCCTACTTTTCAAAATCCCTACTTAGTGTGAGTCTACGTACGTACGTACACGATTCTACCGTTAATCAGCAGGGACATTTTCTATTATATACACACACACACACATATATATATATATATATGTCGGAGACACATTGTCCTCAACATCATTTTCAGTAGCGGTTGCTTGTTTAGTGGGCGTCATCGTGGCTAAAATGCGGGCACAAAACACAATGATCACTGGTTAACACTATTTTATTCAGTGTGTAACAGTATTTTCACTTATCACAAATTTAAGAAAACAGTAATTTTAAAATAATTTAAGATCGAGCAGTGGGTTCAGGACACCGATCTCACTTTAACTAGGAAACACAAAATATAATTCACAACCACGATCCAACTCGATCGACAGATCACACTCAAAATGTGTTTCAAACACTGTCCGCACCTCTAAAGTAAAGATGGCGTCTCGACCCCACTCGAGGCCCGCGCGCGCTCTGCCCTGATTGGCCGTTAACAAAATAATTACGATTTAATTTTAATTAAGGCTTTTACATGAAATAAAAATGTTACAAATTATCTTAAATTAAAAAACGAATTTAAAAGTAATCAAATGAATTTAAGGGCAATTCAATTGTAAACAATCAGCATGCAAATAATCAGTAGCAATCAAGATGCAACTTGACTCATGAATTCCTCCGACACGGCCGTCCTGACGTATTACACGCCCTCGTGTGATGTTGAAGGCCTTGCATCATCAGTATCTGCAAAAATAAAGAGATTTTAGTATTGGCCTAGTACATGCGTTCGGCCACTCCTGACAGAAGTAATAACCTATACTGTAACAATAGCCACCTCGCCTTTTACATAGCTACACATCACAATGACTTTGAGGCCAACTCGCCTTTTACTCTTTAATTTATTTTTCGGGCCACCTCGCCCTTCAATGGCCACCTCGTCTTTCGATCAAGCCAAGCAACCACCACGCTGCTTGAATATCTTATAATGAGTCCTAGTACTCAGTCATTCACTCAACACACACATTCACTCACCGTCATTATCATCTGACACACATGGATCCAGCTCAGTAGGGACGTATGATTGGGGAAATGGACGTAAGCGGTCTCTCGCGTACTTGTATGCACGATTACAACTCAAACTTTTAAGATGATACCTATCACCGTCGAGTACTTCAATGACCTCGTAAGGTCCCATAAATTTAGATTCCAATTTTGTTTGATTCCGTTCGTGATTTTCAATTAAAACGTAATCCCCTACAGAAAAATATGTGACTTTCGCTTTATTTTTATCGAAACGTGCTTTATCAAGATATGCGTTATCTCTTATTAGTCCATTAGCTTGTTCCCTAACCTCTTCTAAGTTAACCTCAACCTCGTGATCATCAATCGTTAACAAATTTAATGGTCTAGCTACTCTACCTATTAACAATTCTAGGGGGCTTGCTTTAGTTACTCTATGAACCGTGCTATTTAAAGAGATCTGGACATCATCTAATGCATCTTGCCAAGACCTACTTGGGCTTACTTCTATGACGGTTAACATATTCTTAAATGTACTCATAATACGCTCCACCTGGCCATTGGCGCGACATGAGCCGGTTGCTATTAAATGTAGTTGGATATTGTGACTGGCACAAAAGTCTTTGAAATCTTTGTTTGCAAAACACCTATCTTGATCCGCGATAATACGTACGGGGGTTCCGAAAAAAGATATAGAAACCTTGAGAGAACCTATTGCACTATCAGTGTTGATTCTTGTGGAATGCCTGAGTAATACGTATTTGGTAAAAGCGTCTATAAGAACAAACACATATTCTCTTTGATCGTTTTTACCACTAAGCTTACCAGTAGCGTCAATGTGGATTGTATGCCATGGAATACTAACTTAAGGTATATGGTGTAACTCTATTTGTTGCTTACCACTTTGTGACTTAGCTACTTTACACGTTATACAATTGTCAACAAATTTTCGGACATATTTTGACATATTAGGAAACCAATAATGCTGATAAGCCTTTTTCAACGTTTCATCCCATCCTAAATGAAGAATCGACTCGTGAATGTGGTTTATGACCGACCAACGAAAAGCTCTAGGTACAATTGGTAGCCAAATGTTACGGTTGTTTCTTTGAATTTTTCTATAAAGTACATTAGAACGCAATTCATAGATTCGACAACTCTCCAAGTCCAGATCGTCGTTTTCGAGTTTACTAATAATGTCTTTACATTCAGTATCCTGTCGTTGTTCCGCTTGTAACCAGTTCGAAGATAGCTCAGTTATATTGACGCGCTTTTCTTTTAGAAAACTCTCCATACCTACACTAGAAGTTTCGCTTCTGACAATGCCATTTGCCTCGGGCAAGTGATTTCTAGAGAAAAAGTCAACGTGGGCCATTCTTTTACCCTCCCTATATTGGATGTTAAAATCGAACGCTTGAAGGAATGCCCACCACCTGTGAACTCTAGGAGTTAAGTCTACTTTAACCCTCGAGTCTTTCAAAGAATTACAGTCAGTAACGACTGTGAAAGCTCTGCAATAAAGATAATGGTGAAAGTGTTTAACCGAGTTAACGACGGCCAATGTCTCTAACTCATAAGAGTGGTATCGAGATTCCGCAGGTGTAGTGCGTTTGCCATAATACTCTACTGGGTGCAATTTTGCACCAGCCCTCTGAAAGAGAATTGCGCCGTAACCTTCACTACTGGCGTCCGTGTGCAACTCTATAGGCAGTTCGGGGTCAAAAAGAGTTAATACGGGAGATGAAGTCAATACCGATATTATATGCTGTCTAATCTTTTCGCATTCTGTAGTCCAAATTATTTTAGAAGTATTGTTAGCTAACAGACGGTAAAGCGGTGCCATTTTAAGCGAGAAGTTATTAACAAACTGTCTAAAGTAGGACGCTAAACCCAGAAATTGTCTGAGCTGAGTGATGGTATTTGGTGGCAAGGAGTTGGTCAAAGCAATTATTTTACGAGGGTTAGGCCTGATTTCACCATCTGATATTTCATAACCTAAAAACTGAACCTGTTTCTTTAAAAACACACATTTTTTTCATATTAAATGAAAATCCAGCATCACTAAGAGTTTTAAGCATAACACGTAACCGCTCCAGTCCTTGCTCTACACTATTCGAGGGTATAACTATATCATCCATGTATGCGATTGCGTAAGAGTGCGCCAGGTCACCTAGCGCTGTATTAATAGCTCTCTGATATACCGAAGGCGCATTTCGTAGAACAAACGGCATGACAGTAAACGTAATGAGCGTCCGGGTTGATAAAAACAGTTTTTTTCTATAGAATTTGACTCTACATTTATAGGAATTTGATAAAAGTCACTAGCCATATCGAGACAGGTATAAAATCGCGCACCTGATAACCTTTGAACTTGATCACTGATTAAAGGTAAGGGGTACCGATCGGGAACTGTGTTAGAGTTTAACTCTCGCTAATCTACGCACATTCTGTCCGTGCCATTGCGCTTCTTCACCAAGAGTATTGGACTGGAGAAGGGCGATTTGCTTGGTCTTATAACGCCAGTAGATAAAAGTTCAGCACACTTATTACGCACTATCGCTCGCTCTTCAGGGCTCAAGTGATAAGGCCGCCGTTGCACAATTTTGCTAGGGTCTACTAACCTTAATACTAATGAGTCCTGAAAGCAGCCAAGGAGTTCCATTAATTGTGATTTAAAGTCATCACTCATCAGGTATATCAGTATCTACGTCATGAAAGTCAGTCACCGCGTCGCCTATACTGCAGATATTAACCAAAGAAGGCTTCTCAATTATATTAAGCCTATCACTAGTTATATGAACTGAAAACCCTAAGGCCAACAAATCACGTCCAATCAAAATATCGTTATTTAGGTAATCATCAGGTATAATGTGAAATAAAATTTGTACATTGTGACCACTAAGAACTACTCTGCATAAAATTTGTAAGTCACATAAAACACTAGATTTACCTACACCAGTAAGAGTAACAACTGCACGTTGCAATGTGCCAACAAGCTTACGAGAGACGCTTTCTTTAATTAAAGAACAATCAGCACCGGAATCAAAACAAAATGAGAACTGCTCACCAAATTGTGTAATTATTCCGTGACAGGTTTCACACCACATACGTCCACTCGCTTTACAATGCTAGATGCGGCGGCGGGCAGTGCGCTAGTGCTCGCAGGTGTTTTGGAGCACCGCGATGCTACATGACCTTCAATCCACCTACCACATCTGTAGCATGTCACCGCATGACCTAAATTCCAGCCGGAAGCGGAATCCACCGCATGGCCGCGTAGCGACGGCCATGTAGGTGCGCTCAGGAGTCGAAGGCTGCTTATCATGCGGTCGGCTGTACATTTCGATTCGATAGGCAAATGTCAGCCGTTGTCAGCCAGGCCCGGGCGTCAGTGTCTGCACCTTCCGGCTGGAATTTAGGTAGCGTGATGCTCTTGTCTTCCATGTTCGGTGGGTTAGTAAGCGCCCCTATGAGTAGCCTCATGCTGGTTTGTTGTGCTTCGAGTAACGCTCACCAACCGTCAATTGCAGTAGCGGTTGCTTGTTTAGTGGGCGTCATCGTGGCTAAAATGCGGGCACAAAACACAATGATCGCTAGTTAACACTAATTTATTCAGTGTGTAACAGTATTTTCACTTAACACAAATTTAAGAAAACAGTAATTTATAATAATTTAAGATCGAGCAGTGGGTTCAGGACACCGATCTCACTTTAACTAGGAAACACAAAATATAATTCACAACCACGATCCAACTCGATCGACAGATCACACTCAAAATGTGTTTCAAACACTGTCCGCACCTCTAAAGTAAAGATGGCGTCTCGACCCCACTCGAGGCCCGCGCGCGCTCTGCTCTGATTGGCCGTTAACAAAGTAATTACGATTTAATTTTAATTAAGGTTTTTACGTGAGATAAAAATGTAAAAAATTATCTTAAATTAAAAAACAAATTTAAAAGTAATCAAATTAATTTAAGGGCAATTCAATTGTAAACAATCAGTATGAAAATAATCAGTAGCAATCAAGATGCAACTCGACTCATGAATTCCTCCGACATATATATATATATATATATATATATATATATATATATATATATATATATATATATATATATGTAAATGAAGCTCATAGAATCTTCAGTTAATTTAAGTTTCCCGCACCTCTGACGTATACAGCATTATCTATGGTGACAGCACTCTGCACTATGTTCATCCTAGAAATTGTCTCTGGCTTTGTACATTAGAATTTAGAAACGATAACGAGGTTTATCAGAAATTTAAATAATTTGTGATTTAAAGAGATCATAGTTGAAGCAGTAGCTTTTAATGTTGTTTCTCTTTACAGGTTAGTAAATATTTTTATGTAAATCTTTTAGATTAAGTAAATAGAGTAAGTGGTGTTTGCTAAAATTAAATATGATTTTTCATAAAAGAATAAATTCCTCTTTACAGAGCAACAACTTAAGTTTTGTTTCAATAAACAACATATTACATATATATATATATATATATATATATATATATATATATATATATATATATATATATATATATATATATATATATATATATGTGTGTGTGTGTGTGTGTGTGTGTATGTGTGTGTGTGTGTGTTCTGTAATTGAGGCAGAGTTAAATGAAACTGAGCAAATCAAAGGTATTATTAGTATCTTTTTTTAGACTATTTCTGACTTTGTTATAGGTATTAGTTTTTATAATTTCACTGGGGTGACTTACCGCTTGAATACTATAGCTTGCTATAGCTATATAGCTTGAATATAGAATACTCTCTATTGCATTGCGTGGTTATCGACGTTATAGAGAGTATATTTGACTTTCCGTCTTTTCCGGGCAGAAACGTAAATTTAAATTGTAATTTCTCCAATTCAAAAAACAAGATTGTCGTTTTATAAGATAATATCTTGTAGGAAAAATAAACTATTTTGTTTCTCTGTAAATACGAGAAACGAAAATTATGTTTATTGTTATTCCTCCAGTATGGTATTAAATAAAAATCTTTTGTACATCTTTGTTTTTAACATTTTTCCATTTTAATAAAATTTGACAATCTCAATCAGACTTCAAAATAATTTCTTTTAAAAATATTTCAATATCTATCACATAACATTACTTTAAATAAGAAATATTAAATTGTGTTATCTAGCTGCCTAATTATTTATCATGAACGGATTTTACGAAATTAACACACCCTTAGCTACTTAAGGTCTTATCGATTTATATGAGTTAAAATAATAAATAACACAGCTTTCCACATAAATAACACACTTTTCCTCGAATCTCATGTAAGAGAAGACGCATGTGATAACATTCACTATTTCCGGGATGCACGGTATAAACTCTAACTAAAACTTGATCTTTTTTGACTCCTAAATAACCTGAAACAACCTTACCTTTTTTTCTTCTATCAAAGCGGTTATTTTTCCATACGTAATAAGCTGTAACTTCAACATACAAAAGAGTTTTTGCAAAGTCATCAACTTGGCAAAGCTCAAAAAAAGCCATTAGTGTTGTTTTTTTTGGATTAATTACTTTGTCAACCACATCTTGTAACAAATAAACAAATAAAAAAAAACTAAAGTAAACAAATATTCGCCAGACTGCTTCAGAGCTACCGATGTAACGTCCCGCCTGGTACTTCGTCACCTCATCAAAAATCAAGTTTCTAAGTTTTAAATCTACAGATTAAAAGATACAATTTTTAATATTTTTAACGCCCCCGCACAACCCTCTTAGGGTTGAATATCATAAAATTAGTTATTAATAAATTCAAACATGGCAAAAGAAATTTTCTGGCCAAGTTTCAGAGTTTCAAAAGCTACAGATTGGAAAAAACATATTTTTTTTAATTTTTAACGCCCCCCCACAACCCTCTGGGGGTGAAACATCATAAAATTAGTTCTTAGTAAACTCAAAGATGCTAAAAAAATGTTTTGGTCAAGTTTCAGAGTTATAAAAGCTATAGATTGGAAGATAATTTTTTTTTAATTTTCAACGCCCCCGCACAGCTCTCTTGGGGTGGAATATCATAAAATTATTTTTTTGTAAATTCAAACATGCCAAAAAGAATATCCTGACTAAGTTTCATTCCTATAAGAGCTGTAGTTTTAAACTGTGATTTTTTTTAATTAACGCCCCCGCAACCCCTCTTGGGGGTGGAATTTCGTAAAATCCGTTCTTAGCTGACCTCTACTCGGTGAAAAGAATACTCCTACCAAATTTCAAGTCTTTGGCTCTAATGGTTCCAGAGATATCGTGATGAGTGACTATATACATGGAAAACGCCCCCCCACAACCCTCTGGGGGTGAAACATCATAAAATTAGTTCTTAGTAAACTCAAAGACGCTAAACAAATGTTTTGGTCAAGTTTTAGAGTTATAAAAGCTATAGATTGGAAGATTATTTTTTTTTTAATTTTCAACGCCCCCGCACCGCCCTCTGGGGGTGGAATATCATAAAATTATTTTTTCGTAAATTCAAACATGCCAAAAAGAAAATCCTGACTAAGTTTCATACCTATAAGAGCTGTAGTTTTAAAATGTGAATTTTTTTTAATGAACGCCCCCGCAACCCCTCTTGCGGGTGGAATTTCGTAAAATCCGTTAGAGCTAAAGACTAAGAAGTAGAAAAGCTCATATATATATATATATATATATATATATATATATATATATATATATATATATATATATATATATATATATATATATATATATATATATATATATATATATATATATAAGCTTTGAAAATCAAAATTTTGCGAACAAAGGGTGGAATCCAGTTAATATTGCTTTAACATATAAATATAAAGACGGTTCTCTACTAGATTACGCTATAAGAAAAGAAAAACTTGAAACTTGAAATGAGGACATCAATTGACGCAGGCACCTTAATAGACCTGATAGCAGTAAGCTTACCAGAAAATATATTGCATAAGATTGATAGAGAGATCTTAACAGATACAATTGATTTGTTTAATGAGGTAAAAAGGTATGAACATATGAAAAAAAAAAGAATATTCACTGCAAAGAGAACCTATATGATATACCTACCAAGGTAGAGTAGAGGAAAAAGAGGTGGATGTGTACATTATCGATGAAAAGAATTTCAAGTATGATTTTCTAATTGGATTAGATTTGATAAAAATATTTAGATTAATTCAAATCGAATATCTAACTATTAATCAGAAAAAATATTATGATGATAGTAATGAGATGATATAAATCGAAGATATAAGTATAAAAAAAGATAGAAATGATATTAAAGATATTTAAATAAATTTCAATGAACACGTAAAAGAAAAAGATATTGAAATGAAAATGATTCATTTAAAAGAAGATGAGAAATATAAAATAAATAAACTGATTGATACATATAAATCTGTTAAAGATAGAAAGATAAATATGATATTGGCACTGTAAGTGGATATGAAGGTAGAATAGACTTATTAGTAGATAGATACTGCAGCAAGAGGCCTTAGGCACTATAGAAGACAAAAAGGAGATAGAACAACAGATTGTAAAATTTCTAGATAATAAGCTAATAGTAGAATTTTATAGTCCATTTGCAGCACCGGTAACATTAGCATTTAAAAAAGAAGATAATAAAAAAACAAGATTATGTATAGACTTTAGAGACCTAAATAAAATTGTAGTACCGCAAGCTCAACCTTTCCCGTTAATTGAAGATTTAGTTGAACAACTCCGTACAACCATTAAAGGATAATATAATTTCAGTGCAAAATTTTCCAATTCCTAAAAATCAGAAGAATGTTAGACAATTTTTAGGAAAGATAAATTTTTATCATGAATACATCCCAAGAAAAGCAATAATTTTAGATCCTTTACATTAGTTACTAAGAAAAGGGCAAAAATTTTTTTGGTCTAATGAATGCCAAAAATCTTTTGAGATGATAAAAAACTTACTATGCTCAAAACCGATATTGGAGATTTTCGATCAAATTTTACCTATTAATATTTATACAGACGCATCTATATCTATAGAAGGAGTTGGCGCTGTTTTAAAACAGGTACAACCAGATTGTAAAGAATAACCAGTGGCTTATTTTTCGAAGAAATTAACCGAAACTCAAAAGAAAAAGAAAGCTATTTATTTAGAACTGTTGGCAATAAAAAAGCGGTAACGTATTGGCAATATTGGTTAATAGGATTACAGTTTTTTCAGATCACAAACCTTTGGAAAACATGAATTTAAAATCGAGAACCGACGAAGAACTAGGTGACCATTCTTATTATCTTTCACAATATGAATTTTAAATAATATACTCTCCTGGGAAGAATAATTTAGAGGCAGATTGTTTAAGTAGGAACCCAGTACTGAATTTTGATAAAAACACAGATGAACAACTAAGAGTAGTCAATATAATAAAGATTGAAGACATTTTAAAAGATCAAGAAAGAAATAAAGAAATACAAGAAAAAAAACGATAAATTTATGAATAAACCAAATGTATACTTCAAAAAGGTTGGAAAACGTGATACAATAATTTTATCAGAGGAACTAAGCTTACTATTTTTGAAAAATATCCATGAAAATATGTGTCATAGTGGATTCAACCAAATGCAGAAGACTGTTGGTAAATTTTATTATAAAGTATTTAAAAAAAAATAAAGAAGATTTGCATAAATTGTGAAATTTGTATAAAAAATAAGTCAAGAGGATATGATAAATTTAGAATCATGTCTCATGTGGACCAGCCACTGAACCGTATGATATAATGTCTATTGACACAATAGGAGGATTTGGTGGTTCGAGATCATCAAAGAAATATCTACATTTATTAGTGAACCATTTTACTGATTTGCATTCATTCTTACATCAAAAACTCAAACCGCTAATGATTTCATTAAACTATTATCTAATATAACGGAAACGGATGAAATTGGTATGATTTTGACTGATCAATATCCGGGAATTAATTCAAGTACTTTTGAAACATTTTTAAATGACAAAAATATACCCGTGGTATTTACAGCAGTTAACTGTCCGTTCTCTAATGGCTTAAATGAACGTCTAAATCAAACACTGGTGAATAAAATCAGGTGTAAAATTAATGAAAAAGGCAAGAAAAAAGAATGAACAAACGTAGCTAAAGAGTGTGTTAGTAAATATAATCAGACCATTCACACAGTTACAGGATTTCCACCAAAATATATTTTATATGGAACAAATGACGTAACAATTTTACCAAAGGAATTGAGAAGCAGCACATCAAAGGATGATTGGATAAAAGATAAGAAAATTGCTTTTGATAATACAATAAAATCTCATAATTATAACAAACACCTATTTGATAGAGATCGGAAACAATGGAATTTTAATGAAGGAGATTTAGTTTATGTTGAAAATGGGAATAAATTAAATAGGTCAAAATTAGATGAATTAAATATTGGACCATATCGAATAATCGAAAAAGTGTCTAATAATTCTATATATTAGATAGATACAGGTCATAAAAAAACTGAATCAAATCTCTTTCATGTTACTAAACTGATTCCTGTACCTGTATTCAATTTAGAGTATTGTAAAAAAAAAAGAGTATTTTACTTTAGGTAGTGAGATTTAAAAAAAAATGGATTTTTTTCCCTTGAGGGGGGGGGGAGATTTAAATAATGAACTAAGTTTTTATTTAAAGTAGTGTTATGTGCAGTATTGAGATTGTGAAATTTTATTAATATATATATATATATATATATATATATATATATATATATATATATATATATATATATATATATATATATATAGCCTAGCCGATTAAAAATTTCAATTATTAAGCCTTTGTTAAAAAAAGATGATAGCACAGAATTAAATAATTACCGTCCAATAACATTAATTCCCATTTTCGCAAAGATCTTTGAGAAAATAATGTTAAAACGTATTAAAAGTTTCTTTATTTCTGAAAACCTGTTGGTTGACGAACAATTTGGTTTCCGTGACAATAGTTCGACTACAGACGCCTGTTTTTATTTGAGCAAAATAGTACATGATAGTTTAAATAATAAAGTACCTATCACTGCAATTTTCTTAGACATGACAAAGGCTTTTGACCTGGTTAATCATAACATATTATTGTATAAATTAGAAAGATATGGAGTTAGAGGAAAAGCATACGACTGGATAAAATCTTATTTAAGCAAAAGAAAAGTATGTACAGAAATTACAAACATTTATGGTAATATAAAAAAAACATACAAATCAAAATACGCATATATAGACATAGGAGTACCACAAGGGAGTATGATTGGTCCATTTCTATTTCTTACATATATAAATGACGTCACAACAGCAACGAAGCATCCTAGTGTCTTATTTGCAGATGATACAACGATATTAGTAAAATGCCAAAATATTTTATTATATGAACAAGAAATTAACAATGCACTTAATGACATAATATTCTGGCTAGATAAAAACGATTTACAGGTTAATCTGAGTAAAACAAAAATAATGCAATTTAAATACTATAACGCAATACAAATACCTAAAAAAATTACTTATAATAATATAAATATAGATGAAGTAGACACAATAAAATTTCTAGGATTAATGTTTGACCAACACTGTAACTGGAAGGCGCATGTGGACTATATTTGTAGCAAGCTGGACAAATTCGTTTATGCACTGCGACGTTTAGCAAAGACCGTGTCCATATCTGCAGCTCTTTGTGCATATCACGGATACGTATCTTCCGTTATATCATATGGTCTTATAATCTGGGGCAACTCTGTTGAATTCACTACAGCTTTCAAATTACAAAAGAAATGCATAAGAGCTATATGTAATGTAGGACCACTTGAAAGTTGCAAACTGTTATTTTAAAAACTGGGTATACTTACGTTGCCATGCATGTACATTAGAGACATGTGTATGTTTGTTAAAAAGAACCCCAAATATTTTGTACAGAACAAAGACATTAATATGACTAACAGATCACAACGTTATCCCAATAAATTAGTTCTGCCTAAGTGTAACAGCACAGCATGTCAAAAGAGTCCCAATTTTATGGCTATTAAATTATTTAATAAATTGCCAAAAGATTTTGATAAACTTAACTTATCAACTTTTAAAATAAAATTGAATGACTGGCTATTAGATAAATGTTTTTATGACGTAAAGGAATATTATCTGGATACTTATTTCTAAAAAAAATAAAAAAATAAGGTAAATGACTTAGACATATCGTTTTCTTTTGGTTTTTTTTTTTCTTCTGATCATGTATTTTGTCTTTTTTGACATTAAAATATGTAATTTTGAAATGAAAATTAATAATTATCATAAATTTTATTACTGACATTTGCATACTATTAATTTAGTTGAGTGACATGAACCTGAAATGTTTAATATTATTATCTAAGATCAAATTGTACATTCACTCTGGCAAATAAACGATTATTATTATATATATATATATATGTGTGTGTGTGTACTCTTTTTTAACTTCCTCCTAGGGCTCCTAGAGTCTAAAATAAATACAAATCATTGAGATTTTTTTTATTCGTCCTCCAAAGTTTGTATAGTGAAATATCAACAACTGGACGAATTGCCGTTACATGTGGCACCCAGATACTCATTATGACGTAGACATCCGTTACAAAAAGGATCCGTTACAAAAAGGAAATAGTAATAAAAAAGTAACTTTATTGAATGGGCAACAGCAGGAATTAAAATAAGCAGGTAAAGATTATATGACTTATACGCTGAAAAAGGTATTAATAATCCGTTAATAATTCCACTTAAACTTGGTTTCGTGATCAGAAACTCCAGAGAATTTCGCAAAGCCTCTACAAAATTGACCTTGTATAATAGTTACGTAAGAAGTAAACTAGAATACTGTTCTACCGTATGGAATCCATATTACAAAGTGCACATTGATCGAATTGAAAGTGTTCAATAAAAAATTATCCGTCATCTGTCCTATAGATTCTGTAACTCCTTGCGTGGTTGCTCATACGAGAAGAAACTACAGCATTTTGGTATGGTAACATTAGAATCACGAAGACATATTATCTTAGACATGTCATTTCTTTATCAACTAATAAACAATAAAATAGACTGTATGCATCTCCTTTCTTCATTAAATTTCTTCCCCGTGAGATCTTTTAGGAAACAAGTGCCCCTTTTTCGACCTAATTACCATAGAACTAACCTGTGTAAAAATAGCCCCATATTCTAGACTTACATGTAAATACAATGAGCTATCATCGAGGATAACGGATCTTGACCATTGACCTTGAGTAAACCATGATCGTGTTTGCAATTTCAAAACAAAGATCCACAAGTACTATGAATCCACCGATGTTACTTAATTGTGTCATAATTCTGTGATATTTTTTATTTTATTTATTCAAATATTTTATTATTAATCTTGACATCATTAATTATATTATTATCATTGTTAACATTAATTTATCGCACCTTTGACATTTATTTGATCTAATTTAATCTGTTTAAATTTTATGACTAAATTTAATGTTTTGTATATTAAACCTATATGTTGCTGTTTTTTCTGTGCAAAGCGTTTTTTCTCTACTTAAATTTTTGTGATTAATTAATTAGTTATTATTATTATTATTGTAAAAGTACTTATTATTATTTTGTATTTAGTAAACTTATTTTAGTAATTTTAATTTTAATTTTCTCTTTGTTTATGGTTTTTACTTTGCATGATGAAATAACCTATAATTTAAAGTATTATAAGCTCTTAACTTATTCTAATGTATGTTTAAATTTGTATCATTGTAACTTTTGTTGGTTATTCATAGTAAATAAATAAATAAATAAATAAATAAATAAATAAATAAATAGATAATGTAACATTTAAAGAATATGTTATTAACTATTCAAAAACGTCCAAAAAAGTATGTAAAGCTACTAAGGCTCTAACTAAATAATAAAATTAAATATTCTGAAAATAAAATTAAAACTACATAACCTGGTGGAAACGGCACCTGTCGTAGCTCTGACTTTAAACTTTGTTTTGAAAATAAAAAGATTATTACTGATTTAGAAGTTGCGACAGTCTTCGAAAAGTTTTTTGCTGAAATTCCGGTCTCAACTACAAAACATTAAAATTCCTCACCTGCAGCTGCTGTAAAACTACTCAGAGACAATGAAAAGGAATGTGATGTCAATTTTAGGTTAAAGAAATTGACTTCAGATATATTATTAACACATTTAAGTTACTGAGAATTAAAAATACTGCTGATCTCTGAGGCATGTCAACAAAAGATATTGAATCAATAATTGACATCGTAGCTCCTTATTTAGCGATAATATTCAATGAATGTATAAAAAGTGGTGTTTTCCTGACTTAATGAAGCATAGCAAGGTAATAATACCCTTATTCAAAGCTTAAAATAAATTTGATCCGACAAATTACAGGCCTATATCGATTCTACCAACCTTTAGTAAAATATTTGAAAAAAATATTTTAACACAGTTATGAGTACACTTTAATTTAAACAATTTATCACATAATAATCAATACGGTTTTACTAAGGGTCGATTCACAACGGATGCTGATATAAGTCTTCTTTGTAGTATCTTTTGAAGCTTGGGATTGGGGCTACAGGATGCATTGGGTGTGTTCTGCGACCTCTCCAAGGCCTTTTATTGTGTTGATCATTCTACGTTGATCAGAAAATTGCACCTCTATAGTATTTGGGACTCTGCACTCAAACTTTTGAGTTATTACCTGAAAAATAGAACTCAAAGCGTGGAGATAAATACTAAAAGGTCCATTGTGATCAAAATTGTAGGCCCATTTCTTTTTCTCATCTATATTAATGACTTACCTTATCTTCCTAAAGATAATGATAATGAAATAGTACTTTTTGCCCATGACACTTCACTAATTTTTAATGCGAAGCAACAACAGTCAGATTACGACGAGGTAAATAGTGCTCTCTCTAAAATAGTACAAAGGTTTAATGTTTAATGTTCCTTTATATTCAAATAATACAAAATCATTAAAGTTTACTTTGCCCAATGTTAGACAAGTACAAACCAATATACTATTTAAATGATGAAAAAATAAACTTAGTGGACACCATTAAGTTTCTAGGTATAACACTAGATCGACTGCCCTTTTGTATAATTGGCTTAAGATTTTCTGTGCGCACATACTGACATACGGTTTTTTTAATTTATTTATTTACCTTATTTTATAAATTGTATAAATACAACGAATAAGTGTCGTAGATGCGGACATCTACATAGGCTGCACTAAAAGTATCGGGAATGGAATATTTCCACTGTTCTTGTCATATTAAAATCTTTTTAATTTAAAACTCCTTGGTTTTAAAAATCGAATACCGTTTATTTATTTAAAAAAAGATTCTCGGTCTTGTCACAAGGTCTTGTCAAACTTGTTTAGTCGTTGAGAAAATGGAATTGACTCGAGAAAATTCTAGAGCGATGATTTATTATGACTTTCTAAGTGGTTTAACACAAAAACAGTGTGTTAACCGGATGATTTCTGCATTTGGTGATGAAGCCCCATCCAAAACCACAATTTATCGCTGGTTTGCTGAATTTCAACGTGGACGTGTCAAGCTCAGTGATGATCCCCGTCAAGGTCGTCCAAAAACTGCAGTCACCCAAGAAAACGTTGATGCTGTGCGTAAGCTGATTGAGGAAGATCGACATGTGACATACCGCGAAATTCAGGCAACTTTAGACATTGGCATGAGTCAAATACAAATAATCATCATGAACATGCATGAACAATTAGGTGTAAAAAAGTTGTTTTCCCGATGGATACCGCATTTGCTCTGTGAAGAGCAGAAAGCGGCTCGCGTTACTTGGTGCGTCAGAACTCTCGAAAGATTCCACGCAGGATGTGCGTGGATCCTCAAATGCTACAGCATTTGAGGATCCTGCGTGGAATCTTTCGAATGTTGTAATCTTCGGAATGTTGTATACATACAACATCGTATCAGGTGACGAATCCTGGATATACGCGTACGAACAAAAAACCAGTCACGAGTTTGGGTGTTCGAAAATGAGTTAAAGCCAACAAAAATTGTTCGTTCACGGAGTGTTGCAAGAAAAATGGTGGCCACGTTTGTCTCCAAAACCGGCCATGTTGCGACTATTCCTCTTGAGGGACAAAGAACGGTTAATGCAGAATGGTATGCTAACATTTGTTTGCCACAGGTCGTTTCTGAACTCCGTAAAGAGAACTGCAACCGCCGCATCATCCTCCATCACGACAATGCGAGTTCTCACACCGCGCACAGAACAAAAGAGTTTTTAGAGCAAGAAATCATAGAATTATTAGACCATCCGCCGTACAGCCCCGACCTAAGCCCTTCTATACTTTCCCTAAAATAAAGAATAAATTGCGTGGTCAGAGATTTTCATCACCTGAAGAAGCTGTGGACGCCTACAAAACGGCCATTTTGGAGACCCCAACTTCCGAATGGAACGGTTGCTTCAATGATTGGTTCCATCGTATGGAAAAATGTGTCAAATTTCGCGGAGAATACTTCGAAAAGCAATAAATACATTTTTAAATAGTAATGTTGTGTCACTTCCTTGATTCGCGAAATTTTCAGTGCCGCCCTCGTGTACGTATCCTTTTGTACGGTGTTTTAAAATGCGCGCCACTCGGTGCGAACACGGACAAGTGATATGTCTTCATAGAAGTACTTTTTATATCCATGGCTGACGATTTCAGGATGTTTAACGTATATATTTAAAAATAGTAACATAATCCTACATTTTCATAAAACATTTTACTTAAATTCTATATCAGACACTGTTTTTTTGTTTCCTGCGTATAAAAATGTATCATAGACATGACTGACATACTTCTATTTTATTATCGGCGTAGAAACGGTCATCTATCAGTTTTTTTCCAAGAAAACGTAAAAAAATAAAATATGTGTAAATACCAGTATAAAGCTCTTAAAACTGTTAAAATTTTATAGAAAGAAAATATTTATTATTGGTCATAGAATTATTTCTAGATCATTTTGAACACAAATTACGCTCTCCTGTAAACCTCGGTTTTTCACTTGACCTTATGTACGTAGGGACCGTCGAGATAGTAAATGACAGTGGTAATATTGTTAATCTTGTAGACAGGCTCAGTTCTGCAGCAGATGCAGTCAGAAAAATTACAGAAATTTCTGACGAAGACACGGCGCGACAGTTTATTTTAGTTATTTTCAGTATAGAATGTCTTACGGCATCCTTTTATGGGGAAATGCCGCCGACATTAATATAATATAAGTAAGTAAGTTTTCCTAAATAAATAAATAAATAAATATTTGTGCAGCAGAAGCGAACAATACTTTAAATTTACAAAAAGTCCCCTTTTGAATTTCTGAGAGAAAAGTTTAAAGAAATAGGTATTCTGACCGTCGCTTCTCAATACATTTTGGACAATGTTAGTTATTTTAAAACTAAAAGCGACAGTCCCTGTAGAAACACTAGAAATAAGTACAAGCTAGATATACCGGTGATCAGACTAAGTAAAGTAAGAAAATCCTTTAAAAGTCAGTGTATACGCCTATACAATAGAATTCCAAAACACGTTCAAAAAACTTTCCATTAATAAATTTAAAAAAGTAGTTAAAGAACGTTTGTGTGCTTAAGCTTATTATAGGGTCAATGATTTTATTGACGATCGTACACTAGGGGAATAGGATGGCCACCTGCACGGCTGCTTCTATGTCCTATATGTATCAAACTTTTGTTAATATTATATAGGTAGACTAAGTTTACATAATATATATATTTTTTTAAAGAACAAATTTTCATATTTTGCTAAAAGATGGCCCCATGCGAGTTTCTTACGCCGGTTCTTCTCGTCAGGTTAGTTCCCGAACCGGTGGTAGGCATCACGTAGGGATAATTCCATAAGCGTTGCTTTGTAACCTATAATATGGAAATAAAACTTTTTTGATTTTTTTGATTTGATTTTTTTCCGTACTCAATTCAATCGAAATAACATGAAAATGTGATTTCCAAGAAATTAAAAGTTACATACAAACTTTTATCACCTATTTTACCCCATTGGGGGTTGAATTTTGAAAAATCCTTCTTTAGTGGATGCCTACGTCATATGAGAAATACGTGTGCAAATTTAAAAATTTCTAGCCGTAAGGTTTGGCCTGTGCGTTGACACATCAGTCAATCAGCTTTGCCTTTTATATATTATATAGATTGACATTAGACGCATAGCGACCGTTTGCACCGCTCGGACCACTCTTTCACTGTTAAAGCTGAACTAACGCATCTATAGGGGCAGCCCACCTAGTTTTTCTCTAAAAACTGTAAGTTCTCTGAAAATATTATTAGTGGCAGTAAAACGAGGGTTTTATCCCCCCCCCCCCCCCCCTCAGACTCCGCATTATAAACTTATTACATTATAAACTTATTAAAGCTAAGTAATTTATATTCGAGAGATAAAACGGTGGGTTTAGCGAGTAATTTACCGAATTTAGGACCGCAACAGACCCGCGGCTGTATATTCACTGAAAGTTGGCTCGTGTGACTTGTGCCGGGTGACCTTGAAATTATTTGTAGTGTGTGCCTAGCAAGAATATTTGACAGCGGCATAAGCGTCACGCTATCGATGGGCGCTTTCAATTGTATGGGCGCTGTCATAATTTTCATACAAATTTACGTTACGTTTACGCAGCTATCAATTCTTCCTGCTAGCATAGCAGGCACCCTGTTTGCCGACACCTGTGTATTACTTAACTGTGAAGGCGGTTCCGAAGCACAGCGCTAAGAGCTCATAGTATTTAATATTGTTTGTATTGTCTCATACACAACATTATCTTCTCCTTCGATTCACATTAACTAAGTGCTCGCACTTTAAAAGTACATAGCTACCGTGTGTAATACGTTTATTATATACAGTCATAGTACAACAAGACAAACAACAAAAGCTGAGCATCCAGATTAAATGAGTTCAAGTCATCATTTGCTTTACTCTTGTTTCGCATATGAGCATAATGAAACTCCTAGTAATATAATTAACTAAAGTAAATATAGGTAATATGCTCGCCACTGTACAATCACGGCCACATTTGAATCTTTTTGCCGTGTAGTAATAAAGTCGAAATGTGAAATAATATGTGTACACCGGGTTTGTCCGCAACCACAGTATAAATAATGTAAGTATAATTGACCATATTCATGCTAGATCTGCCAAATCGTTGCATGCATACATACGCGTAATTTACACGGCCGCTACTGTATATATTTATAATATTGTGCCGCAACTGTACGACATGATTCGAGCTGGTGTGTACCCTTACAAAACCACGCGCGTCAACCCAGCTAAAAATTGATAAATAATTGAGCAAAGATTAAGCTGGAATTACTGTTTGCATTCCGTCATGCGACTGCGGCTCGTGTTGAACATCAGCGCGGACAAAATACGCTCGCGGTGTGCAAACATTAAGAGAACTAAATGTGGGACATGGAAAGTTTTTTTTATTGGCTTTCCGAAAAGTACATAACAAGCCAGGAAATATTGTCTTTGCAATGGCACTTCTATGATCAACCGTTGACGATACAGTACATAATTAATGTTTGTAGGTGGTTGAGGTGTGATATGAATGTTAGGTTGAATAAATAACTTAATACAAAGCACTTTTAACTATAGTTTATTTTTTACAGTAAAATGGCGAAAATAGTTCACACCTTATTTTTCCATACGCAGTTTAAGAAGGAGAACTTAAAGGATAGTAATTAGGTATTACTTAAATATAATATTAAAACCTAATTACAATAGATCGCGTAATAAACGTATGTCGCGACAAGGCAGCTGACAATACAGGTTCAGGGCACGGAAGTGAATTTCGTACTGAAAACGATTTGCAAGCCGACCGAGCGCTCGCACACCTAACGATAACAATTCCTGTTATTATGTATTGTTATTCGTTAGGTATTTTAAGGCTCGGCGCGCGGAGCGCGGCACTCCGGTTGCGTAACATGTTACCTATACATGACAAAATATTATGTACTAGCAATAGTTTATATAGGTTTAGTGTTTTAATAATTTTATTCTTTTTTTACTAAAAGTGTAAAACAATTTATTAGTTGTTATGTAAATATTTTATATGTTTAAATTTTTATTTAAATGATTTGTGTAAATAAAAATTTGTATATAGCTGTGTATAGCTGTGTTAGTTATATACTGTGTTGGGCCACATGTTCTTTTTATAATCAGTCAGTTTTTAATTTATAATAATAATAATATTTTTCATTTTGACAACATAATATACAGAAATACAAAATAAGCTGCACTTAGTGCTGCAGATACAATTTATGTAATACATACATATTTAACTAATATTTGTGAGTTAAGAAGATATGTGGAATGAATTGCAATTGAATCAGAATCAGAATCGTTTATTCCGAGAAATTGGTTACATAGATGTTACATTTTTATAATTGATCACAATTTCGACCCTTATGGGCATGGAATAATATTAGTACATAGTTTTATAAAAAAATAAATAGAATCATATTAGTGAACAAAACATTTCAATTGTCATCAAAATTCCAGTACCATAACAATCAATTAGTAATAATAATGTATGCAAATAATTAAACATTAAAATATTTCCCAACGACCAACAGTAAAATGAAATATAAGATTATACAAACATACAAAGTGCACTTATAAACTACTTTTACTTATAGCTATTATGTCATATGAGATTCATTAAAAAAAAAAATTCGTAGTGTGTAGCTGCTGTCAGTGTCAAAATAAAAAAATTAAAGTAGAAGAGGTTATAGCATCATGGTTTAAACGTGGCATGTGCACAATATTTTAACTTTTTAACCATGGAGGATCTAAATATAAATTATAAGCAATTGAGAAATATATTAGTGTCACATCTTTTATTCGACGACCTATTTTTCTGATTAGCAAATACAAGATTTTGGCGAGAATTATGCTACCTTCCACCTAAAATAAAATAAAATACTAACATACAACTTTTGCTAATTCTAATACATAGAAGAAAAATAAAATCATAACATTAAATCACATTAATGGGATATAAAATTAGATGTCCTATAATAATAATTAAAATGTCGATATATTTAAAACAAAGTCATCATAGGTATAGAATATAGAAAAGACATACAATAGCTGTTTTTACTTAAAAATGTTGTTTTCGTCATTGTTAATACTAACTTGTTCAGGTATCTAGTATTGATCTTAAGGGCTTCATATTTTTTAATGTAAAATTCAGCTATATACTTTCGAACTAACATACTTATTTCAAAAATATACAAACATACTGAAATAAGTAATTTTTATTTTTTTAATTGAGGGCGACATGAATCCATGGGTTTTGCTCCACACATAGCCCTGATAAATTTTTTCTGTCCAATGAATAATCTAGGTATATCTATCGAGTTGCCCCATACTATCAGTCCATACCGAAGAGCAGACACTACAAATGAATAGTTAATGCCGTTTTTGTGCAGGTTGTTTTTTGTAAGCGCCTAAGAAGATACACATATTGGTTAATTTTATTGCATGTCAATACATTATGTGGTTTCCACGACAGATTATTGTCGATATTGACTCCTAGAAACTTTACAATATGCGACTCACTTATCTCATGTTGGTCATATTTTATACATAAATCTCTACCTTTATTACCCTTGTTATAGAATTGCATATATGTGTTTTTTTTAAACATTAAATTTTAAATCATATAGCCCATCCTTTCAATTATGTCATTAAAAGCATTAATAATTTCTAAATTGTATGTCAGATCATTTTTATTATTAACTATTATGGAAATGTCATCTACGAAAATTGTACAGTAATGTGAAGTAATTCTAGGTATGTCATTTATGTATATAATAAATAGAAGAGGACCCAGGACACTTCGCTGTGGAACTCTTCTCGTCTTAACTCTAATATCTGAAGTAACTATTGATTTCTTAGGTTTACGCGAATATTGTTCATTGTTTTAAACACTTACGGATTGTGTCGCGGTGCACTTTTCTTTTTCCCGACGTTTCGGCTACTTTCCAGCAGCCGTGGTCACGAGAGGACTGAGGTTTAGGTGTTGATGGATCTTTTACCCCGCGTAAAGGAACATATCGCAGATGTTAAACACCGTCGCAACAATAAATCTGCAATTTGCGAACACACACTGGATCAACCTCGCCATTACATAAGATTTGATAAGCCACAAGTACTGGCAAAGGAACACCGTTATCGCCCAAGAATGATACGCGAGGCTATAGAAATTAAAAAGTACCCTAATTTTAACCGAGAAGATGGCTGGGTACTGCCATCTAGTTGGGATCCAATAATTAACAAAATAAAATGTAATTTAAAATCACCGCGGCTTCAAGATACTGTTAGTATGTTTTGCGTGGATCGGAACACAAATAATAATTGAAGAATCTTCGGGTAGTTTGAATAACTTCAACAAATAGGACAATTGACACCTCAGTCCTCCCGTGACCACGGCTGCTGGAAAGTAGCCGAAACGTCGGGAAAAAGAAAAGTGCACCGCGACACAATCCGTAAGTGTTTAAAACAATCTGAAGTAACTGATACTGTTTTCGGCTTATTATTAGTTTTTGTAATTTTTACATATTGTGCTCGGTGAGACATATATATAACTTTCTAACCATTTATTCGCTAGTCCTTGGATACCATAATGTTCACATTTATCCAAAGAAATAAATACATTTTACATATTGTAGTTAATACAGTAAACCACCAAGAAAAGAAAACAAAATAATAAGATCATAAATTACAAACAAAAGAACATGTAATTTGTTCATTACAGAACAAGAAGTGAATATAATTTTTTATTTGGAAACATAAAGAAATTAAACCTTACATTTTTAATAATTCAGGAAGGATGGCCAAGCAAAACAGCTAAGTTTGTCGATTTGAGTCAAAATTAGTACAAAATTATTAAATAGGGCTCCGTTTCCGTCATTTCTACGTAAACAAAGTTGCGGGCACTGGCTAGTATAAAACATGACCTCATTCAGACTCACGGCGAGAAGTCTCTGCACGATACTCGATAGCGAATGCGAATGTGGATCAATTATCATGAAGACAGATGATACAATAGAAACGACAAAACAAGTTAACACCGGCTTACGTGAGTATTGCGCCGTTCGCTCAGGAGTTCCGATCATAATTCGTACTATACCCTGTATACATTACATTACGTATTCACAAATATTTCGCGCCAACTTTTGTTCGGCAATCCGTGTGTTAAGGATTTTGTGGATAGTTATTGTTTTTAATTAGATAGATAATATGTTTTTATTTAGAAGAATGATAATTCTGCCTTATTATTTAATGAGTAATTTAATTAAAAAATAATTAAAATAAAATGCAGTAATTAAATTAATAAAAACTAGAGAAAAAGAACTATAAATATAAATACGTAATTGATTAATTAGGATAGAATTACTTGCATTTACTACTGACGTCCCCGGCCCTTTCAGTACAAATTTCTACATGAGACATGAACATTATACCAGTAGCCCCTGTGAATCAATTCATTCATTACAACGGTATATAAATGTTAAGGAAGCGGTATATAAACGGTATAATTAGTGGTATAAACCACAAGGTATTGACTTAAGCCTCCTCGAGCCCGCCGAACTTTACTTAACGCTCAATGTTATTGAAGCTTATGATAAACGAGAAGCTGCTGACTCGGTTCTGACGCGCGACGCTGACAAAATACTGACAAAGGTTCTGACAAGAGTAACACTATACTATGTTCAGAATTCAGATGCAATTTAAACTGAACGTAAACAAAAATAACAATTGAACACACAATGCTACCAACTTAATGTCCCGACCGGCGCGGCATCCGGTTCGATGCTCTGCGAGTCACTTCAGGTTTTGTTTATTAATTATTCTAGTGCGGGGATTTACCGTCAGATTCATGTCAATTACTTTCTTTTGCTTATATTTTCATATCATATTTTCATTTATTATGCCGACGACATAAAACTAAACAAGACTACGACCCATATAAACAATTTTAATTAAATAATGAGATTCACCAATTATAAAGTAGTACATGGGTAACCGAGCTCTATAGTGAATTTTAAAAAAATTTAAAAGAATCACTTGCATACTAAATTTCATGGTAAAACTTGAAGCCGTTTTCGAGATTACGATTATATATATACAAGATTGTCTCGTTTAAAAAGTATAAGATTAGTTGAACAAACACGAGGTGTAAGTTGTCGAGAGTTTAGTGAGCGCTCGCTATATGGCGGCTCGCTCGTCTCGCTCGCACTGAATGTTCTGGTAATACTCTGTTCGCAGTCAATTAATATTTGGGAAAGAACTCATTCGGAAAACAACATTTAAATACTTTGTGAAGCTCAATCAGTGTTGTATAAATTTGATTCGTTTTACTACAGTGAGATAAGTATTGGCGTTTATTCGGCACCATAAATCGCGTGTGCTGCAATAATCTGGCAGTTAACTGACTGTAATTAAACGCCAGAACAGACGCTGATTATTATACGTAGTAGAACGACACTATTGTTTGTATTGCAAACTCGACAACGTTTCTTTGAAACAGAAACTCTGTCCTGAGGAAGTTTGTTTTAGTTTCATTGCGAATAAATAAAGGTTTAAAGATTAAATAAATAGTTTACTTTACCTAATATAATGCAAGTATGATGCTGTCGCGTAATGTTATAACGTCACGCAACCTCAGAACACCTCAATAATCAATACGCGATAGGCACTCTCTATCACGTCGACACTGCTTTCCGTCTCTCACATATTTTGACGGCTCGCTGATGTTACTTGTAGGTTATCGGTTATCGTCGCCCCACACCTGCACGAGGTCGAGAGGGGGGGAGGGGTTACACTATGTATAACGTGTGGCTTGATGGTATCGTACCGGGCCCGATACGGGAGAGTCCCGGCCCATAACGAGAGCCGCTTCGGGCCCGTTCGAACGTTTAATATTGTATACATTTTTCTGCTCTATATCCTGCACATGACTAAGGGGATTATTATGCTGCATTATCTAAATACGGGTAGTGCCAAGTACAAAATTATTATAGTTTTGTCCTACCTACCTGCCCATATTTATCCGTAGACAATCCACATAATATGACAAATTTATTAATATACCTACCTATACTTAACGAGGTTTTGAGGTGATGAAGTAGAAAAGGTCCGGTTCGTCTGATGGCATAAATAATAAAAAATACCTATACCGGCCTGTTTCACAATCTATTGATAAGTGCCAGATGTCTTGTTCGCATGTTTGGTCTCTGTCGCTCCATATAATGTAAACAGCGAAAAACTTCCGAATATGCTATCCGACACTTACTAGACGATTGTAAAAAAGCCCCTTTGTATATTAACGAATAAGAAACGTGATTGCGAATTATTTATTCAGCCAGATCCCAAAATCTAGCTGCTGTGGAAAAGTCTAAGAACAACTGTACATAATAACTTGTAACACAATTTGCGCTACAGTTATAAAAGTTCCTGTGCCTTTAAATATTAATTAAACAATTGAAGGAAGATTTTATCCTGGAAAGAACAGAATTTGAAGTCCGGTACAATAATTTAACCGCTTATTAAGGTCCGTGTCCATTTCCCGCTGATTGGAGATCCCCGGCCTCAGTCAATTATGCAGTAAGGGCCTAATCAGAGAATGGTTCATGGGTAGTGTGGGTGTAATTCGCTTTGGACGAGTAGTTTAGTATAGTTGAACTGCTGAGATATCATTTACAAGGCTCATAGAATTGAAAAGAACAATTTACCCATCTTTTTACTAAAAGGAAAAGAACACGGGGCCACCGTGTGAGTTTCTTACACCGGTTCTTTTCGCCAGGCTAGTTTCCGAATCGGTACACGGCGGTAGGCATCATGTAGGTCAATTCTATAAGTGTTATTTTATAACCTATATGAAACAAAAAAATGAGTTTGAGTTATTGATAGAGGACAGAAGAATTGTGGCAATGAATAAATTTACAAACACCCTGAGTTATATCAATGTATCATCCCAGAAAGATCTTTCAAGTTTCAGCTAAGCTTTTGGACTTGTACTGTGTACACAAAACTGCGATGCCATGTCGTATCATGTGACGTTGCATCGCTAAAGTTACGTCACACAATTATAATATATGATGTCCACGGAATTGTGTACAAGCCCTTAATATGTGATACATTCAAGCTTACATTGAGTTTAATATTAACTCGCAGTAGGATAGACGTGATGGAGACCCTCAGGGCCTACAGCCTGATCAGTCCCGTCATCGAGCACGTTAGGACTGAAGGTAGACTCTGCTATTTTAATCCAACAATAATGCAGCCTCGATACTTGTTCGATACAGTCCGGATCCTATCAAACAGCAAAATCGTATTCTACTTATCTTCAAACAAAGTATGTCAAACGACGAATTTCACCGCGATGCAATTAATATTGTATCGAAGCTTGAATGTAGATTGAGCGAACCACTTATCTATAGAAAATGGTATTCTCTTATATTTATAAATTTTACTCAAATTTGACTCGAATCGAACCGTCAACCGGATTTTTTTCCACTTTGACATGACGTGGGGATGTCATAACATACTCGGAAGACAAAAATATTGTGTATTCGTAAACAAATGTGCATAGCCACGCCCCAATTTCGATGATTTTGTCTATATAATATTAAAATAAAATGTGAAGAACGTAGTTTTACTTTCAATTATAGAGAACAATATATTTTTTTCGAATCAACTTTTAAAATTAAAAATAACTACAATTTAAAAGTAAGGTTATTTACGTTGAGTTAAAATATCAGTACAACAAAGACAAATTTGAAAATTGACAGCCCGCAAACAGCTTGGCGAAAATAAAAATTGAATAATGTTTCAAAAAAACACGAGCAGGAGAAGCGCCTTAACTGACAATAATTGGCAACACTGGATCGAAAAAAACGTCAAGCGACAGATGTCTTTGTACTCGCTTTATATAGGAATTATTGTAGTCAATGTAATTTCAAAATGACTGTATTGGAATTCTAAATGTACTAAAATAGTTTTAGAATACTGACTTTTGATTAATTTATTATAATAGGATGATTAATTTATAATTAATTAATATTTGATAGGAAGTTGAAAGTCTAACGACAATTGGGCTTCTGATCCGCACCGCACACATTCAAGCTCATTTCAGACTACGAACTGTTAGACAACACTCCACAGTTTTTTTTAAAAAGATTTATTATGCAAACTGAAATAGTAATGAAATAGAAAAACGAAATAGTAATTATAGAAACAACTGCCGTGGTTGGGAGATGGAAACGGAGTGTTCAATGGTCTGCGTCTTAGGTTATAGGATGACAGGAGAAATGCAGTATCAGCAGATGGGAAAGCTAGGCTAGCATATACCCCGGGAGGTGTAGACTAAACTTCAGGGACGTTTATGGTTATGCTTATGGAAAAAAGTTTATGGAAAACGGAATTAAGGAAGTTAGACTTACTCCTATATTACTTACTTACTTGACTTACTAGATTTTACTCCAAGGTTAGGTGCAGGAACAGGTTTAGTGTTAATTTTCATTGCAGGAATAGAAGAACGAGAAGGTGTTTCTTGGGTTAGAGATGGATTTACAGAAAGAGTTTGGGAAAATCTCGGAAGGATGCGAAGACAGCAGTTGTGTCTCTTAATTAAGATAAAACATTGTTTTCTTCTACTATTGTTTTATTATGCAACAATGCATAATAAAACAATAGTAGAAGAAATTACTATTAAAGTAGTGGATTAATGAGTTTTATACTTGATAAAACTATGTTCATTTATAATTTCTTCTTTTGATAAAGATTTTAATTTTAATTTATGTTCATTACTAATTATGTCCAAATCGAAACCCTGCACATCTATATGAGCCTCGTTTATTTCATTATTTAACCCTTTAAAATTAAAGTAAGAGTCATTTATAATATTAATATTAGATACTATCTTATTTATTTTAAATTCCATAATTTTTGACTTATGAACTAATTTAGTATTCTTACAGTAAGCTAATCAATTACTGGGCACATAAAGTAATCCTGTTCCTATTACATTTAAATCAATATTTTTTTGTTGCGACATTCCAATAATACTTTACTATAATATGTAGATTGTACATATAATAATAATAATAATAATTAAATTTATTTCCTCAAACAACAGTTTACAGCAACCAACAGTTCTGGCCCCCACGCTAGGCGAGGCCTGTCCTATGTTTATATACACATTTACTAATCCACAAGGATACATTGTTGCGTATTACATCATTACATATATATTTATTATTACAAATTTATATCATCAGGGCAATTTAATCTAGAGCTAAATACGTGCAGGCACAAACACTACAATCTCAACTTTATTATTGAGATAATTGTCAGTAACAAGTTATCTGTTTCATTGTACGGTAAATTTAGTAGATTTTCAAATAATATAAGCTTGGTTTCTTTGAGAGAATTGTACTGAAATTTATATCGATTAACTAGTTTATTATACAGATACGGAGAAAGAAAATTGGAGAAACGACGTGCAAATGTAGTTTTAGTGGTAGTGATTGGGATTTTAAAGATTCATTCATTGAGCCAGTTCTTATAGTTGCTGGAGTTCAACACTTTCTTGTGCATGGCAACTACTGATCTCTGTAGAAACAATTTCCATACACTAAGGACCTTGGCTTCCTTATATAGAGCTGCAGTTATATCCACCTATTGTTTGAAAAGGATTTCCAAATATGAATTTTGCCATGAACACTATCTGTTTTACACTGCACTGGTAGAGCACTTATGATATTCACCAATAGTTCACTTTCACAACTCGGATGTTCACTGGTCGAAAATACTGTTGTCACGTCGCAGATGTAAGTTTGTCAATTCATCGCCCTACATTCCTTTAGTGCGTTTAAGTGACAATATGATGTTTTATTATTGGTCATTGCAATATATTTACTATTTGGTACAACATAAGTAAAATAATTAGATTTGGATACATCATGTGGTGTGGGAAGACCAATATTATGATATTATAAAGTGTATTCTTTTGTATATACCAATATTATGATATTATAAAGTGTATACTACTTTACCATTAATACTATAGCTAAATACCCTAGAAATATTAATTAGCTTAAACATTTCACTTAATTCTAAATTTACAGGTAATTTTACATCAGCAGGTATGTGACGGAAGTTATCGACAAGCTCTTTGTATAGTTAGTTAGGCGGTAATATAGCTGGATGTAGTTTTCTTTGACTACTAAATATTATGGCATTGACTATATCCTCTAATTGAAAAGATAAAGTAATAACATTTGCTTCTAGACTATTTAATATTGTTATCATATTAGTTTCAATTATTAAGTTTTTAGAAATAGTAGAAATATTAATTATTATATTAGAGAGGTTGTCGATAGCTATATTAAGGTTGCCTTCATTAACTTTAATTTTATTTAATGTTACATTTTCATTTGATAAAGTTGAAAACCAACTCTTTTTGATTTGATTGAATATCTTGAATTGCTTCATCATACTTAATAGCATCGTTTTCATTAATAGTACCGAAAATTGTTTTGAAAGCGGATCTATTAAGTGTGATATAGAATTATATTCATCTACTAAATCTTTATATATAACGGTAAGTGGTTGCAATACATTACATTCTAAGCTATCGTTGAATTCTATTTCTAATTTGTTAAATAAAAATCGCAATGTTCCAAGAATAGAATTTATATTAATTATATTTGATTAGAAATGCGATATATCTATAGGAGTAACAATATCTAGAAAGGTTGAACATATTTTTAATCTACCTATCGGATCAAAATAAATTTCCGGACTTGAATTAATTTGTTGAACATAGTCCTGAGCCGCTATGACGGAGGTGCTGAAATAGAAAGACATTTCCCTTAAATTTATATTGTTCAGTTATCTCTAACTTAATTTACATCCACAACTTTATCCTATAGGTTGAATTGACGCATGTTTAATTTGATCAAAGTGATATTTAACATATCTACGATTTATTTGCAGGGACACAGTATTGTAACCATGAACTTTGATGATTTTGTAAGGGCCTTTCCATTGAGGGGATGAGACATTTCTTAGCCGCAAATGGTTTTTTAAATAAACTAAATCACCAATCTTATAGGTCGCAGGTCTTGTTTTGTTATCACAGTAAGTTTTAGAATTCTGTTTGTAATAATACAGCTATTATACAATACTACTACCAAATTTTCACCACACGAACTACTATTCGGTCATAATAATAACAATATTTTCTATTGCAAAATAATAATATTTTCTATTGCTTTATCGAATCGAATCGAAAAGATATTCTAACATATTATATATTTTAACAAAAAAAACTTATCAAAGGGACTTTTAAAGTCAGTTACAACGACTTGATGTAGGGTATGACATAATTATCTGATCACGTGTATACTTTAGCGCTTTGAATAAGTCTGGGTAAGTACATTCATCGAAATGATTCACCTTAAAATATAAAAAGAGGTAAATTTTATCTTCAATAACTAAAGGATTAAAAGTGTACAATTCTCTTTCCATTTTAAGAAATTCTTCGACAATAGGATTTGAATACTTAATAAATCTTGCACATATGGTACCGACTTATCTAAGTCTATTGAAGTAGGTACAATTAATAATTTTTGCAATGACTTTAGAAGAGTTTCATTGTGTTCATTGATTATAGTATTATAAGATCTAGGAAGAGATTTTAGAAATTTAGAATAATTTTCGTCAGCTACAGGTAAGTTAGATATAAGAGATTCCGGTTGCATTGAAGTTCTTGGTTTAGGGTAAGTGGATATATTTTCATTATTAGGATTTTCAGTGTCTATTACTGGCTGAACCACTTGTTCTTTAACGGGAACGGGAAGTTCGTTATCAGTAATAGGTAAGTAATCAAGTATGTCATGTGAGAATTCTGCAAAATCAATTGGAGACGTAGATAAGTCAGGTTATTTGCGTTAGCAGGTGATGTTGGATTCGGTGGAGTGGATAATAGTTGGGACTCATTATTAGGATTGGTAAGTTCTGTATTTTCAGGACATATTGGATTAACTGGGTACCTTGAGAGTGCGTCAGCCGCAGAATTAAGTTTGCCTTTCTGCAAATATTTTCATATTCAAATTCTACTAATTTTAACCTCCATCTTTGCAGGTTACTACTAGAATCTTTGAGATTAAATAACCATTTTAATGGTCTATGGTCTGTGACTATTTAAAATTTACGCCCGTAAAGGTAAGGCCTAAATGATTTGCAGCCAAAAAGTATGGCGAGCAGATCTTTTTCGGTAGTGCTGTAATTACATTCACTTTTGTTCAAGGTGCGAGATACAAAAGCTACTGGTTGATCTTTACCAATTTGTCCTAAGGACAGGACAGGACCTACTGCATAATTTGACGCATCACAAGTAAGTATAAAAGGTTGTGTAAAATCAGGATAAGCTAGAAGAGGAGCGGTATATTAATTTGGATTTTAATGTCTCAAAGGCTAGTTGTTGTTGGTTCTCCCAGTTAAATGGAGCATTAATTTTTAGTAATTTAGTAAGAGGCTTGGAAATAGTAGACAATTCAGGGATGGATCGGCGAAAGTAGGAAACTAACCCTAAGAATGATTTTATGTCTTTAGGGCACTTGGGAATAGGAAAATTTGTAACAGCTTTGACTTTATCAGGACTTTATCAGGTTTGACACCTTTTTCAGTTATTACATGTCCTAAGTAGCCTACCTCTCGTCTCAAGAATTCACATTTGTCTGGTTGAAGTTATAGGTTAAATTTACGCAGTCTTTGAAAAATAGAAGTCAAACTCAAAATATGTGAGTCTAGGTCAAAACTTACTATGTCATCGAGAAATACATAACAACGGATACCCTGAAGTCCGGACAAGGCTGTGTTCATAAGCCTGTGGAAAGTGGCTGGGGCGTTTTCAAGCCCGAAAGGCATTCTAAGAAATTGGTAGTGTCCTTATGGGACGTTGAAAGCAGTTTTTGACTTATTAGACTCATTTAAGGGAATTTGGTGGAATCTGAAGTATAAATCTAGTGTAGAAAAATATTTTCTATTACCAAGTTGGTCAAGTATTTCTTTGCGGAAGTGGGTAGATATCTCCTATTGTTATGTCGTTGATACTACCCATATAGGTGAGGTAGTCGGTATATCAGAAAGTTCAATAATATTTTGTTCCAGCATTTTGTCTATTGGTCTGCGAACTTCGGCTTTGTAGACTTCAGGGAATCGGTAAGATTTATTGTGTATTGGTATATCAGAAGTCGTTTTAATTTCGTATTTCAGAGCATTAGTGTGTATCATGTTTTCGTCAGGTAAATTAAAGATGTCAGAAAAATTAGAACAAAGGTTAAAGAGAGGTGATTTTTCTTCGTCATTAAGGTGTGATACTCTAAGTTGATCTAGTACTAGTCTGGTTTGTAATGGCTGGCTATCTGTAAGTTGTGTTCTTTCTATCTTATTACAAGAACAGAGGGGATGTCGTTGAAGTCTTTCGAATCAATTGCTGTCAATTTTAAATTTAGGTTCGACTGGATTGTAGCTATTTCTTCGGATGTATTAACAATTGTTATATTTATACGGTTATTTGATTTGACTTTTACTAAACAATTCGCTATTAACAAGCTGTCCGAAATGTATTGATCTAGAACTAATCCTTCTTTGATTTCAGGATCATTCGACTACGCTTGCGCTCCTAGCGGGAATAATATAGGCAGGCTCGCGGAAATATAATGGTAGAGAAGTTTTAGAAAATAATAACAAATTAATATCATAATCAATTTTGCAATTATGAGAATATAGCATATCATCTATTAAGCTGTCATAGGGTAAATGAATTTTTTCAATTACATAGAATTGGTAGGAAATAGTAAATTTAGGTAACTTGTTTTTTAGATTAAAATGACCCAAGGTTTGTATAGAGTCGACTGAGAAATCAATTCCTTTTAGATTAATGAATTCGTGTTTGAGTTACGGATAATTGCTTAGACAAGATTTTTTTATTAAGCTTACAGAGGATCCACTAATTAGGTAAATGGAAAGTCAGAAACAAGGGAATCAACGAGGACATATGATGGTAAAAGTGTCCTAGCAGGATCTTTAACTATTTCAAAAACATTTGATTTGGAATCAGTGGATTTAGAATTGGTAGGTAATGATACAGTGGATTTGGAAACAGTGGATTTGGAATCAGAGGATTTAGAATTGGTAGGTAATGATACAGTAGATTTGGAAACAGTGGATTTATAATTGTTAGATAATGATACAGTGGATTTGGAAGATCGTAAATTGTTGCCAGCGTGATCGTGCTGATTTGGCATATAAAAATTGAACAACTTGCCCTTGTCGCAGGGTTGTATAAAATCATTAGAATTAGGAATTGCAGCACATGTGCGTTGAGTTGGAAAAGTGTCGGTTTTGGTACTAATTTGTCCCGCACGACACTGGGACGAGACTATGTTTAGTTTTTTGGTGTATTGTCGACAGTATAGTCAATTTTAATGAACAAAATAATACCGAAGAGCGGTATTATTTTGTTCATTAATATTCCTGACGACATTGTAGGGAGCAAAGTTTGATTAGGTTTATTAAAAATTTGAGCGCGATTATTATTGTACTCACGTTTTCTACACTCGTGTATTGTATGACCCACATTTTTGCAATATCGGCAAATCGGGGGTGCATTTGAAACGCGATTGTTATTATTATTAGGTGTTTACCTATGAAATTGCCGTTTTGTATGAAAAAATTTAAACGAATTTTTTTAATGTATTTTTTATTTGCAATCAATGCATCTTTGCCAACGCAGTGGCAGTTTATTGTAGCTCTTCTTAAAGAAATCAGCTGGACGGGAGGCAACAAATTCTTCAAAGACATTTTATACTGCCTCTCGGGTATTGAATTTTTTTCCCGCCAAGAAGTTATTCAAATTCTGGAAAAAGTAGTAGTCTGTAGGCGCAAGGTCTGGTGAGTAGGGCGGATGACGGAGAGCTTCCAACAGTTGCAAAAACTAGTTTTGCAACTTGGAGACCGTCTGCTTTGCAGTATGAGGTCGCGCGTTGTCGTGCAGGAGCAGCGGAGACGAGTGATTGACCAGTGCTGGTTGTGCTGATGTGCCAGCATCTCCATCATTGTGTTCAGTTCTTCACAGAACAGATGGAAGCGAGCAAACCAATAACAGGTGGTGCGTTGGTTTGTAGTGTTAGCTCCGTAAACGTCGTTGATTTTGCGTGCCGCTTGTGCCGCGTTGCTGCCACGACGGTACTCATATTCTATAATTACTCGAATTTTTAACGTATATTTATTTTTTATGATGACGAAAAAGATTGAAATGCGATTAAAATGTAACACTAATCAATAAACAAATGACTACTTTTGGAAAAAGAATTCCATGTCTTTAAAATAAAATTAATTTGAAATTATAATTCTTAGCCAAACAAAAATTATTTTGATTTGAAATGGCCAGTACTGCAGAACGGCAATTTCATAGGTAAAGACCTATTATTAACACGATTATTATAATTTCAAAAACGATTATTGTAATTGGAATGTGAATATTGATTTGGATAGCGACGATTGGTGTTAAAACGAGGCTTCGGGGATTATGATCTAAGTTGGGGATTTTGCTTATATAGGAATTGTTGAATTTTCTCTTCCGAAATTGCGATGTTTGTTGCTTCGTTTAGACTTTAGAGTTTTGGGGGACTTGCACCTCACTACATTAGATATACGGAGCAATAGCCCCATTTAGAAATGATGAAGGGTTAGACTCTTCCATTGCCGCAGTGCGGCCTAACATTTCCCTGCTTTTACGGCCATGTGAAATGGTAATTTCTGTTAATAATTGTGCTAAGCATTATTCAACCCTAAGAGCGTATTGGCTTACAGGTTCTGTAGGATTTTGTTCGCAATTCTGTAAGTCTGTAAGTAAATGAGCATAGTGTTTCCTTTCACTAAATTCATTTTTCATAAATTCTTTTAACTGTTGCCAATTTAAAAATTCTTAAAATTAAAATTAAAATTAAAAAATTAAGTAAAATAACAATTGTGTGAATTTATAAAAGTATTCTAAAGTTCAATTATATTTTAACAATAGAAATGCAATGACCAATACAGAGACAATACCAAGAACTCACAGGAATGCAGCGATAAGAAGCGTCTGGTGCATTTCTCGGAGCGTAACTCGATCTCAGGCTCGATGATAAGGTGCTGCACGTAGACTGGATGCACGATGATGTTGATTAGTTATTATTAGATTTTATTAACCGGATATTTTAATTTGCGATTTTTTATTATTCGCCGTTAATTGGATTTCGCGGACACTTGGTGGAGATTGAGTCTTTTCAAGAACACCAACTTGTGGTATTTTACTTTTATCTTGGAACATAGTTCTGGAACACAGTTTATTTCTCACAATATTTATATACTGAGACGTACCGGGGATGCGTTTTTTAACATCCCTTGCCGCTGCCACCAATGTTAGACAACACTCCACAGTTGCCTTTTTAAAAAATATTTACATTATATACAAACTGAAATAGTAATGAAATAGAAAAACGAAATAGTAATTATAGAAACAACTGCCGCGGTCGAGAGATGGAAACGGAGTGTTCGATGGTCTGGGACTTAGGAAATAGGATGACAGGAGAAATGCAGTATCAGCAGATGGGAAAGCTAGGGTTAGCATATTAGCATACAGGAGCGGGATATAACAGAACGCTTTACTATTTTGCTATATAGTATAGCGAACAGTACAGTATAGTACAGTGACAGCCTCCGTGGTCTAATGGTTAAAGGTTGGCTCTCGATGCGGTCGTCATGGGTTCGATTCCCGCATTGGAACAACAAAAAATGTTGTTTCCAAAGTTTGGTTAGGACAATGCAGGCTGATCACCTGATTGTCTGACAAGACGGTCGTGTCGGTTATCCGTCCCTCTGGGTTATGAGCGTAAAGAAAGAGAGAGTGCTCTTGTGTACTGCACACACACTTGGGCAGTATAAAATTACTCCTGCGTAACTGGCCTACTTTCAATGAAACCGGCCACCGTCACCAAAATCGGTGTGGGGAGTTATTATTATATAGTTTAGCAAAGAAGGACCTAATGTCATGCCATGCCAAGGGCCTATATGGCATGGCGTTCACATTACGCGATACTATCGCAAGCTCAGTATGGTTGTGTCGCTCGTTTCGCTTGCGGGACGGCCGGGGGTGAGGGAGGAGGGCGGCGCGCGATATAGCACAGCATGAACTCGGCGTATCGCACTATTTTTAGCGTATAGTAAGCCGATAATATATAGTACAGTATAGTGTGAACGTGTCCATTACAATGTATGGTGCGCGATATTATGCTATGAGCTAAATACTATATGCTACTATATTATAGCGTAGTCTAAAAGCCGCTTAAATGTTATGGAAGTAGCCGTACTAGCGAAAAAAATAATGCGGATAAAATAAACTGCGAATTGCTAAATATTGCTCGCGATCGCGAAAAGAAATAAAAACCGCGCGGTGAAAAATCAATCAGATCTTAGTGGTCGGTCATGAATCATGATGAAACACGCTAGTGTAGAGAGGCCTGCGTATTCGGCGGAAATGCGGAACATTATTTCTGGGACCAAAAGTACCTAAGGATATGTCAGCCCAAGGGGGTTTGGGCATCTTAAACACGAGCAACGCATGTGTTCAGCACCAGAGGACAAGTGTAACTCCTCTTGTGCTGCGAGTGTCCATGGGCGGCGGTAACTCCTTACCATCAGGCGATCGTTCTGCTCATTTCCTGGTCCATTTCATAAAAAAGGGTCAGTGGGCCACCAGCATTTCACGTGGGCAGCCCGCGAGGCAGCTGCCAGAGCCCGGGGACGTGAGACGGGCAATGACAGCGATGCTATCGCACTGTTGTGTTATCGCGCGCCCATCGCGGTGTTCAGTTGTAAAGGCTTTTTTGGACTATTTTATTTGCCGTATATCATTTAAACTGCTTTGACATAGAAACTACGAGGTAAAAATATTTTGCCACATTAACTTTCGCGTGTACGTAAGATTAAATCCGTCTTATTTCAAGAACATAGTTATAAAACATAGATAAGTTTTAGCTTAGTATCGGTAATTACTTTTGAAACTTTCAGCAAACTACATAGCTGCTAAGCCGCTGAATATCTGATGCTTGTAGTGATTCATTTTTGAGTCAGCAGAATTCTCATAAAATTACTTTAAGACTCTTCGAACGGAATAAATTAGATTATTGGAGATGGTTACTCGGCGAATTGAGCAAATATCTTCATGCTGCTTAAACTGCGAGAATACTGCATTAGCTAAATCGAAAAAATGATTTATAGATTAGAGGAATATAGAAACATTTGTGTAAGCAAAAAGTATTTGTACCAAACAGAGTTGGCACACTGTAAAAATAAATTTTCCTTTATTGAAACCTAAAGAAATTAGTTTACATTCAACTAGATGTTGCCTGCGACTTCGTACGCGCAATAGAAAATCCCGCGGTAACGGTACATTTTAGGTTAAAAGTAGCCTATGTCCTTACCGTGGTCTACTCTATGTCTGAGCCAAACTTCATCAAAATCGTTCCAGTAGTTTTGGAGCCTATTCAACGCAAACAAACAAACAAAAAACGCCCCTAGTGGCAAACAATGGCAACTAATTCGATGTCATACAAATTGTAGTTAACTTCTTCACGGCGACTAGTGACAAAAACTCGCACTCTGTGTACTGAACTAAATGTTCGAACTTACGCCCCTGTGGCACACCCTACACGCTACACAGTACAAGTTTGTGCAATAGGCACTGATCAGTCGTTATTGAGGAAGTGTCTGTCAGCCGAAGTGTCCAGCGTGTCGGGCAATTGTGTGCGCGATTAGCTGATTGTCGCAGATGTCGACGACTGGTGTCTGATACAGGAATAAGAGATATTATATTAATATACAGAGACTGGACGTTGGGCACTAAAGCCGTGAGCACATGGCGTATTTTAAGCTCGCAGACGACGCGCGTTATAGGAACGCGCTTTAAGTGCTGTAGACGCTGATTGTTCAAAATTAATATAGAATTACATTCGAATCTCGTTCGAATCTCGTTCGAAGCGCATACAAGCGAATCATGCGCACGTCATCTGCGCGTTTAAAAAACGCCGTGTGCGCCTTAAATAAAATTGATTTGTCACAAATTGCTATTTACAGATGCTCTACTGCTGTGACATATATTATGTCTTTTAACATTTAAAATTGTGACTGATTTTAGAAATGTATACTTTTTATTATTAAAAAAAAAGTTTCTTATTTAATAATAAAAAATATACATATGTATACATTAATCATCTTACTGCTTCTTTGTATGTCACTCGAAATATCTGACACTTATAAGAATATTGATAAAAAAACCCTTTGTGAAATGCCTCACATCTATATATTATCCGCTCTAAAGTAAACAAACTAATATCGTAACATCTCAAAAGACACATCAGACAATAATAGAGCCATTATCATTGATTGGTTGCTTTTGTAGCCTTAATAAGAGCTATTGAAACTGACAAAGCTTTTATAGAATGAACGATTTCACTACACAGTGCGGCTCAAAACACCGTATAAGTGTCTAGCCCTAACATGTTCAGCTGATGTCAAACGAAAGCTAGTAACTAATGTTGCTAGGTGGTGCTACGCGACGCGAGATATCAATGCGACGATAATAATAAATAAATAAATAATTCAAATATTCGTTCCGTTTGACGGCGATTCGAAAATCGACTTGGTTTCACGTAATAATTTTTTCGATGCGAAATTAATATCAAAGGGTAATTAAATGCGATGTGTCCAAAGTAGCTTCAGCTTTTACATACACTATAGACACTAATGAAATTATGTAATTATTTATATATATTTTATTTTTATTTGTCGTCATGACAACATACATCGCTCACATCACAATCTCACATGACATAAGAAGTCAAACACGAAGTATGAAAATTTTGACGACCTGTCGGCTGTCAACTAATTTTACCGGATTTTTGCTCTCTTGATGCGTACGCGATAGGAGGTTAGTGGACATACATTCATCGTATGCTTGCAGTAGTACAATCAAATCGCGAGCTTACTATGTAGCTGTTTATCTGTTCCTCTTTAATCCGTGACCACAGCATCAAGGCCGCTCCACGCCAGGGCACAGCAGGGACACAAGTCGTGCTCCATCAGTCGTCATACGTTTCGGTAATTCAATAGCGAGTGACGTCACGCCTGCACCCGCCCGGATCTCTTTTAATCATCCTCAATC
Source organism: Phengaris arion (assembly GCA_963565745.1). NCBI lineage: Eukaryota > Metazoa > Arthropoda > Insecta > Lepidoptera > Lycaenidae > Phengaris > Phengaris arion. The sequence continues at coordinate 22,893,445 of OY751440.1, read as the reverse complement.
AATTTTGCCCAACATTTTCACGGTTTCCATATTTGCTCGCGTGGGAGTCGTTTCAATTATTTCGAGTATGAAGCTAGTTTATGATAAAGGTACATAGATGTACTTATCTCTAGAAGATATCTCTGCCAGCAGACTTACGACATAGCATTTACTTATTACAGACATTAACTTACGACAGGACATTGAGAGATGTAGAAGCGGACACAGATAGTACACAAGAGAATAAAGGTCACATTGAAGAACAAGACATAGTTATATAAGTACTATTAAGAATTAAAAATAATACGTTACAACTTATACTATACAATAAAAATACATAAAAAATATAAATACATACATAAACCTACACATACTAAATATATATTTATATTCAAAGATGACATAAAGTGACTCTTCAGCCTTGTGACATTTGGACTCTAGATTAACATTTTCTATCGCAGCAAAAGTTTGCGACTTCGTAAGTCGGGGAGGGGATCAGGGACTCGGCGATCGACCCGAGGCAATCCAATACGAGTTCCCGAACTCCCAGTGCATTGTACAAATTCTTCGCTAATTGTCCTCAAACTCCGACATTCCGCTTTCACAAGAACAACACAAAGGGTCGTGTATCCTATTGCCGCATTTTCCTTTAGAACTTTGAATAGGCTTTTGTACAATAAAATACTTAATTGATTCTTAAGACTCCGGTAAAGTTTATAAATGCCGCCGACTCTACACACTACACACTACATAGTATTAACATTGCATATTTAATTTTTATCTACTAAACTGTTCATCATAAATATTTATGATGGAATTATAAGATGGAAATATGATAATATTAAATTGGAAAAAAATGTATTGTATTTATATATTCATAAAATAACTTTGGATGTTCACCGGTTCGCGGAAATTATCCCAGAACTGGTAATAAAACACGTTGGATGAATATTTTTTACTATCACGATTATCTTTAAAAATCGTGAGCTCCTAAACCCAAGAGTGTGAGATGTTAAAATGAATCTTATTCTTCTTAAAATATACTTAATTTTATATATTATTAATACTTCTAAGTTTCGGCTTAGTAATATATGTTAAAAAGATATTATATTCAAATATTGAGATTATAACTTATTAGAAATTAACTTTCATCCTGCGCTGAGCCCGCGACTGCCGCTCTCACGACTCGCTAAGGTACCAGCTAGGACAAAGCTACGGCGCGCGGCGAATGGTCTCCTACTCTCTACTCTACCTGCCGCTGCTGGTCTCTCCAGCTCCGGGACGACACTGTGGCAAAAACTTTTATTTTCAATCTACTTTCCAACTACTTTTGTCCAGATAAGTGTAGAAAATTTAAATACAATTTTCTTTAACTCTACCACTGAATACTTTACAAGAGTCACTTTGCTCCGTGGCGTGGCGAGTATATACAGAAGGGCAACTCTGCTATGAACTGGCCACTACCGATACAAGTACAAACACTGGCCGTGTTAAAAATAAAGCTGAATGAAGCCGCGCCGCGACGGCTGGCGGCGGCGGCGGCGGCGACGACGCGCGACAGTGTCGACCGGCCGTCCGAGCGCGCGACACGCCTGACGCGGACGTGACGTAGCGACCGTGTGTGTGTGAGTTGTGAATGTGCTCGTGGTAGACAGAACGTAACACAGTACGTGGATACTGGACAGTTTTGGTGACAGTGGATAAATTAAAAATCTGGAAAAAAATAAGGTTTGTCAACTTTTGTTCAGCAGTTAGGTACGGATTTGAAAGTTTTTCTTTTGGGATATAAATCAATTTCAAAGTTTGTGAAATTTAAATAAGTTTTGGTGAAAAGTGTACAAAAATAAAAAAAAAATTACAAGTTTAATAGTATATAATAATAATATAATACTTGAAAGTCTTGAAACACAAGAAAAGTTTACTGAAAGTTGCATTTCAGCGCCACCGCTGTAAACACTACTGCTTTGCCTATGGTAGTAGTAAAAATCTAGTTTTAAACAAGAGACAACTAAAAGATCAGATCAAAATAATCTTGGCAAAACAGTTAAAATTAAACTTTTAAAAGTAATCATGTAAAACATACGTTACTTAATTTGTACTAAAAAAGTTTCAGCGAAACTAAGTGACTAAACCAAACACCTAATTTGAAAAAAGATAAAAATTAGGTAATAAAATAGAAATTAAGAAGTCAGAGAAAACATGGAGAAGATTATTGTATTTAAATATCGTATAATTAATCATTGTACATACAACATTATGTCATGCTAAATAGATTAAAAAAGGTGACAGTTAAGAACACGTTACAAAGTGAGACGAGATCGTTAAGAATTGTATTTTTTTTTAAGTTATTCATTTACTGGATTAGACAGATTAAAGTTACTATTAGCATAATTGGGAATTACATCAGATTATTATAATTGGGTGTTCTGTTATCCGCGGTTCACCGGTGAACTGGTCCGGCTAACCTGTGTGTGGACCGCACACGCCGGCCATCCGGCCGCAAGCGATCATTCGTGTAACGATTGTTACATCTGCTAATATGTTTTACCGAATGCACAAGATACCACAATTCTAAATCAACCAAAAATTAATGACCATCTAAACTAGACGAGAAATGAATATGAGAGAATCAATCTTTCCTATTTATTATCTTTATGTCCACTTCCCTGTTTTAGGGTTCCATACCAAAGCCGAGACCCTACTACTAAGACTCCGCTGTCCGTTGGTCTATCTGTCACCAATATGTATCTCATGAATCGTGACAACAAGATTTATTTCTGTTGCCGCTATAACGAAAAATAATAAGAATAAAATAAAAAACCATACAACAAACGTGTTTTTTTATGTTTTATACGCAACCCTTCGTGCTTTATGAACAAACTGCTCATCACATACTCTGGGAGTGTGATCTCTGGTATGACGAAAGAATCGAAATGTTGAACAGCGTCCATTGTGTTTCTAGGGTTGTGTACTATGAAGATCTCGTGGGCTGCGCGAAGAACTTCCGAGCTTTCAAACGTTTTAGTCATAAGTACTATTGGAAACAATGCAACACTTTTTTGTCATTATAAATGCATTGTAATCAATTGTCATATTATAAATTAAAACATTATTTTTTTTTTGGGGTTTTTGCGGTTAGTTACCACTGTCGATCCTGGCTACACAGGAGTTGCAGTTGTGAGTGGTGGGTAAGTGTGGTGGGCCAATTGCCCGTGTAAAAAAAAAACCCTTCGTGCTCGAGTCCGACTAGCACTTGTCCGGTTTTAGTTCTCTTTGATACTTATAGTTAATGATGAGTATCCCTCTTGCAATCGAGACGAAACTAACGACCGCTCAAGCTGAAATACATCAAGCCAACGAAAAGACGATCAACGAATTACATAAGATAATACGATACATAAGAAATGCTCGAAAAAGATTTCTTAACTTTTCTTCAATAGTTAATAAAACGAAAATTTTGCCTTTATACTTTTATTCCTTTAAAACTCTACCATTGTGCATTTTCGGCTGCGTTCTGGACTCTGGTTCCGTGTTACCTATATTATGTGGTATGCAGTGTTTTCCATCTGACACTGAGGTCGGCCATTAGCATTTCTTTACAATTTGTTTTTCTTCGGATGTCAATGCTATATAATGTATTTAGGTACCGCCAAATTGTGCCGAATTTGGAAACTTTCTATTTCGCGTATTATTATTTTCAGTTAGGTTAATACGTTGTTAAATAAAAGATAGTTCATTTCATATTTATAGAATTGTCACAGTGTTTGTTACACTCCTCCAACTCCTCCGGCTTGACCGATTTTTATGAAATTTCACAGGTGTATTAGGTGCAAATGGCATTTTACTGTTAAGATTTAAGTGCAACTTTTTTATATTAATATTTATAATTGACGGATAATGACGTTTATCTAATTTATATTTAGATTATCGTTGTGTAATTTTATCATCCATAATAATCTGTTTACTTTAATTTTAATTGTTTAAACATTTGATTCTTAGCTTAGATATACAATTTTACTTCGAAGAAATACATTATTCTTATGACAATAGGTTGTAAGCTCAATTTATACCTTTTAATTATTATTTAATTACCTAAAATTATTATTTTATTTTTAATCATTTTTTATTATTATTTTATGACTTAGCATTAACAGTAGATAATAGAACCCTCAATTTACATACTTCTAATGCCAATCCCAACTATTTAATAGCGATAATTTAGTACCTACTGTAATAATCTTCATCCCTCGATAACTCTTTCACGCATAACCTCTAGCACAAATTACTAAATAGCTACTACGTAACCTGTAGGTGTAGGACGTAGGTAGTAGGTGTAGGTTGGTGTAGGTAGTAGGTGTAGGTAGGATACGTAGTTTGTAGGTGCAGGTTGATGTTGGTGGTAGTAGTTCCTCTCATAATATGCTTGCTATGTCATTATATCAAGTCTCAACTCATTAAAGTGTAGGATATTGGAGAAATCTCAGTTTTAAGGCAAATGATTACTGCACATTGCCACTTCAGTACATATATTATGTAATCGGAATGAATACAAAACGATGAGTTTCCCATGACGTCATTATTTTATTTGGTGTACATAATTAGAAACATCTCGGTTTTATCAAGTATTACTTGTTTTATAATTAATTCCGTGAAGTTATTATTACGTTTCTTATTATACTTAATTAATATGTATATTGTCAGTACATAGTAATTCTCATCAGAACGCAAACGTATTTTCTTTCCGGCTCGTCTATTAAGCCACCCGTGAGAGAAAATATTAAATTATCAAAAAATATTAGGTCTTTACCTATGAAATTGCCGTTTTGTATGAAAAAATTTAAACGAATTTATTTCATGTATTTTTTATTTGTATTAATCGAAGTGATCACCCATGCAATCAATGCATCTTTGCCAATGCAGTGGCAGTTATTTGATACCCTTCTTAAAGAAATCAGCTGGACGGGAGGCCACCAATTCTTCAGAGGCATTTTGTACTGCCTCTCGGGTATTGAATTTTTTTCCCGCCACGAAGTTATCCAAATTCTGACAAAAGTAGTAGTCTGTAGGCGCAAGGTCTGGTGAGTAGGGCGGATGACGGAGAGCTTCCAACCCCAGTTCTTGCAACTTGGAGACCGTCTGTTTTGCAGTAGGTATGAGGTCGTGCGTTGTCGTGCAGGAGCAGCGGAGACGAGCGATTGACCAATGCTGGTTGGAGATGTGCCAGCTTCTCCATCATTGTGTTCAGTTCTTCACAGTACACATCTGCAGTAATGCACACCCCGTTTGGTACAAAGCTGTGATGAATCACACCGGCGCTAGACCACCAAACCATGACTTGACCATCACTTTTCTAGGGGAAAGTTTTCGTTTAGGGCATTGTATAGGTGCTGAACCAGGATCCAACCAACTTGCTGAGCGCTTGCGGTTATCAAACAGAATCCATTTTTCATCGCAGGTAACAATGCGGTTTAAAATTCCTTCATTTGTGTGTCTGTTGAGCAGTGCAAGGCACGTCTCGACGCGTACTTCACGCTAGCGATCATTGAGTTCGTGGGGCACCCATTTGTCTAGCTTTTTTACCTTGCCAATTTGACGCAAATGGACCAATATTGTTTTGACGCTAACGTCGAAAGCTGCTGCTAATTCAGACGTAGATTGTGTATCATCAGCTTCCACAATCGCCTTTAATTCGTCATTGTCAACCAAAGTCTTCGGACGACCGCGAGGTTCATTTTTCAGGTCGAAATTTCCAGAACGGAAGCGAGCAAACCAATAACAGGTGGTGCGTTGGTTTGTAGTGTTAGCTCCGTAAACGTCGTTGATGTTGCGTGCCGCTTGTGCCGCGTTGCTGCCACGACGGTACTCATATTCCATAATTACTCGAATTTTTAACGTGATATGACGTATATGATGACGAAAAAGATTGAAATGCGATGAAAATGTAACACTAATCAATAAACAAATGACTACTTTTGGAAAAAGAATTCCATGTTTTTAAAATAAAATTAATTTGAAATTAGAATACTTAGCCAAACAAAAATTATTTTGATTTGAAATGGCCAGTACTGCAGAACGGCAATTTCATAGGTAAAGATCTATAATTATATACGACACATTATGTGTGTATCGTTGCACGCTTCTGTGCATTCTTATGTACAATGTCGACTAAGTTCCTGCTCGACCAGTTTCTAAATATTTTCCTCGCACTAGGACGCCTCAAAATATTTAAACACAATGGAGCTGACCGCAACGACTGCATACATGGTGGAACTACATATATACACGTAAATATGTGTGCATGCACACGATACAGCACATAAATATCTTAAATGACAGTTTGAAGTGGAACTGTGTGTAGTCGGAATGAGTGATCTGGCCAGTTCTACTTGTTGCAGACCCAGTATACCTTCAAGCGTCTGCCTGCTGTTGGCAGTTGGCACGATCACGGTTTCGCTTTCGACTGCACTTCGTTTGAACAGGTGCTTCGTGTAATATCGGTATCACATGTGACGTCAGACTTATCGACAGTAGGCATGTTGCATAAAAACTTTTTCGTCTATTCGATGTTAGACAACATGTTAATAAACAATCTAGAATCTCATTTTCGTATATCTTAAAAAATAACGAAGGTACAAACAATTTAAATTTAGAGTATGATAGAGAGCGATATATTGGCCTGTGACGTCACGAGTTGCATCCGCCATACATTTGTCATTACAAAATGTAAGGCGGGAGCAACTTGTGGCGTAACAAATCGTTTTGCGAGAAAGAGATGGGCAATATTTTTATTTGCTTATAATTTTAATCACGTCAATCTAAACACCCATTTCTTTTGGATTATGTATCTTTGATCAACAATTTTAAAATTACACATACACTAGGCACTAGGCAACATTGACTTGCAAGCTTCAAAAAATAGCCGTGCAGCTTGTTCAACTTATACAGAACTTTTAATTTTTTAGAGCAATGTTATGTTGGCTTAGCATTGTATTATAATTTAAAATTAGTTTAGATTAGAATAATTTACAGGCGTCTTTTTGATACATGAAGCAAAATACGGTAATATTTACGGTCTAAGTACAAACCTCTAGTTACAATATTAACACTAGAATATTTTAAGTTAATTTCTAATTAATATAAATCACGTACTTATATTAATTAGAAATTAATTAAAAATAAATAAAAGTTTTATAAAGATTATAATATTATTTTTTACGATGTTGCTCTTGACCCGGGGCCAAATTCATGCGCTGACGTGAGCGCACCGCCCATATATTAATAATTATCAGGTCAGCCATTTTGTCCCACCATTCAATTCGGCAACTAATGCCTACCGAGTAAACACACCACAGTCGCCAGTGTCGCTACAGTCGCTACACGGTAACACAGTAAGGGCCCTAGTATACGGCGTGTTTTAGGAACGCGCGCTTACGATGCCGTAGATTCTGATTATTTTATATAGAAACATATATGTACATTCGAATTGCGTTTGAAGCGTCGGGCGTCTACTGCGCGTTTTAAAATACGCCGTGTGCTGGCTCTAACGTGTGCCAGAACATTTACAGTACTTTACATATTAACACACATTCATTATTATTGCAGCTGTAGTAAAATAAATGTCTATGAAGTAAAGACGTTACACTTTTTTTTTTGTCTGTCCGGACCGATTTTCACCGGCGGATAGCTGATGTTACAAAGAGTAACTTAGGCTTATTTTATATTCTGGTTCCGTTTATAAAATAGGGTTCCGTTACCGTTAGTTGTACGCAAACGGAGTTGCGCGTAGCAGCAGGCAGCAGCAGGCAGCAGCAGGCAGCAGGAGGCAATGTGATATGTTTTGTACACATATTGTTGAGTACGGAAATTCCGGCTACTTGTCTCATTAGTCATTAGTCAGTGTCATCAGTACTAATGTGTTGTGCTCCTGCCTCCTGCTAATAAATCTTTAATATTGCAGCAAAAAATCTGAACAACTCCCAATCCTAAAAAAGTTTTTTCGTCTGTATTCTGTAAATAATTTATTAGTCGCTTGGTCTGAGTCTTGGATCAAATATTATTTTTAATTAAACAGTCTTATTTCAAAATAAAAGAAATCACAGGTACGAGAGTGTGTACCTCCCGACAAACTAAGATCCTTATATGGTCAGCATAAAGGTCAAGTCGGAGGTAAAATAACTTTGAATGGACTTTCTACAATACATTCGAATGAGTTTTGACGGCCGGATAGCGGAACAAAATGACATAGGCCCATTTACCAAAACGCCTCAGCAAGTACTACCGTTTTTTGTCCAAATTAAAGAGGAAAGGAATGACAGGTCTCGTCTCATCTGAATTATTTATCATTGAAATAATAATCCATCCTCCCCCATAACTTTCTGCATACTAAATTTTATATAAATACTTGCAGCCGTACGATTACATATATATATATATATATATATATATATATATATATATATATATATATATATATATATATATATATATGAGTCAGAGAAGGTTTCACCGGTATTTGGTTTGTCGATGCAGGGAAGGGTGGGCGGTTCAATCCAGCGGTGGATGGGCGCATCATTGCACCTGGGTGAGGGCATCAGTGCGCTGGATCTTCTCCTCTTTGGGGGCTGGGGGGTGAGCTGCGTGGCTCCGCTGGGCCCTATGGGGGGACGCCATCCCTTGGAAGGCGGTGGCGGTCGGGCGGACGGGCGTGCCAAGGCGCCAGGTCGGTCAGCTCGACGAGGCGCGAGGCATCCGCGGCAGTTTTGCGGAGAGCTGGGCCACGAAGGCCTCCACGCTCTCCACCGTGAGATCCCTCAAGATGGTGGTGTTGTGAACGTACCACGGGGCGCCCGCAATTCCGCGCAGCACCCGGTTCTGGGCTATCTGCAACAACCCTTTCTGGGGTGCGGAGAGCAAGTGGTGTCACGCGGGTGCCGCGTACGTAAGGCGGGACCGTACGTACGTTTTGAAGAGGGCAATACGCATGATCAGGGGGATTGCGGGGACGCGTAGGCTGGACGCAGCTTAGCTACCGCTGATTTGGCCTTCGCCACCGCCGATAAGCACTGGGCGACCAAGGAGAATCGGCGGTCAATGGTGACCCCGAGGTGTAGCATAGCTACATTTTTAACGTGTTATTATAGCTAATAACGACGCTTCTAGCGCCATCTATTAGCTGTTGTTGCTAATTATAATAGCTAATTTATACTAGACGACGCCATCTATTGGCAAACGTTTCTAACTGGAGCTTCATCTCTCCAATATTTCTTTATTGTGGCATATGGATTATGCATTACCGGTAGTTGTCAGCTAAGAAAAAACAATATGATAGTAAGAGTATATAAGGGCTGTCGCGAGATGACAGTTCCTTTTCTTTTGCTGAATCCATTTATTCAAGTTTTTCTGGTTACAAGTGTATCATATATTCTTAATCCCGTTTTCACGGTGAGTTTTCTTTTATATCTGTGTTGTGAATATTTGGAAAATCACGCTTGTAATAAAACACATTATTTTTCATGTAAATTATCATCTTGGTAAAATTGGTTGTCAAAATTTGATTGGCCAACCCACGTGTCATTCCTTCCGTTCTTGCATTGTTATAATATTAGGATATTTGTATCCATGCTTTAATTATTCTTGTATATCATCTTTTATTTTGCTTACCCTTTATTTTGTGATGGTCACCCAGCCCGTGATTTTGATCGTTTGGGATTAAGATCACGCTGGCTATGGGACTTCTATCCACACGTTTTTCATGGATTTTCCAGGGATCTATACACCGAGTTCAAGGCACCGTTTTACAAGGACTTATGGCTATTTTCCCACATCCGGATTTCTGAGTGCCGCTAGATATTCCGGACTGAACTACTGGTTTTGGAATCAATCTGCACTTGGAGCCCCAACTCGCTCTCGTCACGTGCTACACTCCTGGACCCAGCTAAGTTCCCACGTGGTTAAAGCCCCCTTCGATTCCCACAAACACCAACAGGCTAAACCAGATCGTTCAGCCTTCTGCCCACGACCTCTTAATTTAATATATTTGTCACGGTTATTCCTCCTTTCATTTACTATTACCCGTAACAGAGGTACTTTGCTGTTATCCCCCAAGAGATTACAGCATCACCTATCTTCAGAGGCACCGGGAAGGAGTACCTCTTGCTGACGGCGAGCGCCTGGGACTTGCCTGCGTTGACAGATAGTCTCCACTTGCTCAGCCAGTCAGGGAGGAGATCCAGCATCGTCTGAAGTTTGATGGCAGTGTGGTCGGCGGTCACTGATGTGGCGATGAACGCCGTGTCATCGGCGTACAGCGCCACGGTGGTGCCCTGGTTTGCGTGCACATCGCTTGCGTAGAAATTATAGAGCCCCGGGGAGATTACACTACCTTGCGGGACGCCAGCGGTGATAGGGCGCTCTCCTTATAGAGCTCCGTCCACTCAGACCTTGAATGTCCAACCGGAGAGGAAGGAGGCCACGAGCTTTACCAGAGGGGAGGGGGACTTTGGCACGAATGAGCTTGTAGAGCAGACCTTCATGCCACACACTGTCGAACGCCTTTTCCATATCCAGGATTACTGCGACCGAGGATGCCTTCTTGTTTGCCGCAACGGACGGTGGATTACATGTACTAGCTGGAGGGTAGTACTCAGCTGAGACCTAAACCCAAATTTTTCCTCACAAGGAGGGAGGTAAGGAGAAAGGTGTTTGAGGAGGAGTTCAAAAACTTTGGATAGGGTTGAGAGGAGGGTTTTGGGCCGATAGCCCTCAGCCCTTCTCAGGTTCTTATGGGGTTTGGGGATGGTTATTATGAGGCCCATCTTCCAGGGGGAGGGAAAGTGGCCGGTCCTAACGATGCCATTATAGAGGCGAGTGAGGGCGGCCATCGTCCTGAAGGGGGGGGTGACGGAGGGTGGAGTTGGGGCGCCATCTGCACCGGGGGCCTTTTTGGGCTTAAGGCGTGAGAGGGTCTTATAACCCACTCTCGGTGTTAAGGAGAGATTAGGGGGGAGGGGAGTAGGAATACCTTTACCTCCTCGGACACCATTTGGGCGTGTTCTCTTTAGAGCGGCTTTTGCCTCTGCCCCTATGAGGTCGGCGATGTGGCGGGGTAGAGAGGGCCGCTTAAACTGTCGGCGGGTGGCTGGGTTGCCGCGTCCATTGCAGCTGTGATCGTCACGGTGATTTACAGCGTCATTGATTTGACGGTCTTTGCAGAATCCACCGGAAAGCCACTTGTATGAATTTTAGATATTGTATATATAGTGCCGATCTTAGAAAACACCGATAACGCGATTCAGGATTGTGGCGCTAATTGGTCCGCCACAATATATACAAGATTAGCTCGTTTAAAGTATAATATTAAATCATCATTCACGTCTGTCGCGCGTGAGCGAGTGAGACAGAGCGCGGACCGAAGCAGAATTATAATCACATGTAGTTACGAGAATTTGGCTTCTGAACTAAGTACTAATTTTTGTCTCTTTACCCTCCAGTCTCCACATAGCTTCAAGTTTAATATATTAATGAATTTCTGCAGAAATGAGATCTAGCAATTACCATACTTCACACTCCCCTGAACTGAAGTTTAAGGTCACGTTTTACACCGAACCACATGACCGACCAGACTTTGTTGTTTAATTAGCTGTACATTATCATATTTGCATGAATTATTTCTATAAATAGTCAATTTAATGTGAAACACGCGAATTGCACATGACAATTACGAAATCTCCTAAAGTATGAACCTTGGGTCCTTAAATATGTCTCGGCTCTCGCGGTGTGATAAAACGAAAGTATTTTGTTGAAATTTAAAGAATTCTCTAAAGGTGCTCCAGTTTACTGGTGTGTTGACACGCGGCCATACGCGGCCCTGGCTGTTCTAGCCCCCACCTCACCCCACGTGACGTTATGCAAACGTTAATCTTTTATCATCGATAATTATGCATAATATACATATCGAATATCCATCTCGCCATATCGCCGGCAAATATTCACCACACAAATAATGAATTCATCAGGTTTGTTTATTCACCGAGTGTACACAGTAGGTACTCCTATACTAGACAATCAATACAAAAACAAATTTAAAATATATTGTAAAATGCATTTTTGTACAAAGTTATGTGTGTGTTAAGTGGCAGGGACCACTCATGGTACTTTTTCACAGAATGTATCGTGGTTTTTAGACCTCCGATTAAAATATTCAATAAAAGTCTACCTATTAAATTCGCACAAAATACACTACGAATACAATTGTTTTTGTTTTTTTTTTGCCTAATAAGTGTCGGAGAGCTCATTCGAAAGTTTTATCGCAGCTTACTTAATATCGAGCGACAGAGACAAAACATGCAAATAAGCAACTCGACTCTTGTAAGGAGCAAGGAGTAAGAGAGGCGCCGCGCCGCGTGCTAATCGCGCGGCGGCAAACTCTACGGAAACAATGATAGCCACATGTGAACGATAAATTACATAAACCTTTTTACAATTGTTACTAATGTAAACGAATATCGACTGTGTACATAAAGCACGAGTAGGTAACACTCAGTTTTAAAAATCGTCGGTCGCATCGACTACTGGGGAATTTTATTGACTGTAAGTCCCTTATTTCTTATATCAATATCCTAGACGACTCTTAGAGTCTAGGACACCGTTCCGATCCAATTAAATCCAAGCGTAAACAAAGAGAACTCAATATGATGCTGCAATTTAATTGTCACTTATAAAAAAATAGAAATACAATGACTCATGAACTACCCTATTTCCTCTGCAGCTTTTAAAAAACCGCAGTACCGCTAGCCCCAGCGGGTATAAATATTTTGATTTACAAAACGTAAAAACTAAAAAGCAAGTAACTGTTGAGGCAGAATAGCATTCTGCTTTTTGACAATATTCCTTCTTCTTTCAATCAAATATTCGTTTTAATGATAAATCACACTTTTTACGTTTTGTAAAACAAAATATTTGTACCTTGCTAGGCTAGCGCGGAGTTTTTGAGAAGCTTTTAGAGGAAACGCCGCCAACCCACGACATTCATACTAGCGCAGACAAGAAGCGCAGTGCAGCTAAATTCTGAAAATGTGATATAGTAAAATATTCAGCCTAATTATCGTAACTATTTGTGATCATAATCCTGTCCGCGCGGTGCCGCATTCACACACGCATCTATCGCGCGTAAGCGAGTGAGACGGCGCGGGGACCGAAACAGGATTACGATCACAAGTAGTTGCTAGAATTGGGCTTCTTACTGAATTTTATGCTATTACATTTTCATAATTTGGCTGCACTGCGCTTCGTCTCTGCGCTAGTAGGAATTGGCCCGTGGGTTGTCGGCGAGGGGTATGCCGTATGAGAGACACAAAGCGTGCATCAGCTGATGAGCCACGAGGTAATGAAAGTGTGACGCTCCCGAAACCGGGGCACGCGCCGGAGGTGACCTGAAGAGGAGTATTTACTGTGGCAAGATAACTTTAATAGGAGAATAATATTATAAATTACTGGATGTCGCCCACGACTTTGTGCGCGCACAAGTTAAGCTCGCGGAAACCGTACATTTTCCGCGATAATAATTAACCGCCGTCCTTCCCCGCAGTCCACTCTATATTTATACTAAATTTGGTTACTATCAGTCCAGTTGTTTCGGAGCCTATTCAATGGAAACAAACAAACGTGCAAACAAAATTTTTCTTCTTCATAATATTAGAATAAAATATTAAATGTAATACATTAATTACTAGCTTAATCTTAAAGTAATTAAAATATAAGAAAAATCATCGATAAATCTTCTTTCAAGCAGTTTAAAAAGTTGTTTTTTACAAATGGCAAAACATATTATGTAACGCATATGCAAGCAGGCGTGAATGGTGTACGAGTAGATGGCGTTCGCGGGGTCTCTGTGGCACGGTGGGGCACACACACACATTGCCGTGAATTTACGGACTGTATTCTATATGTTGATACTCGAAAGAGTGTAGAGTCGAGGATCAATTCTGCTAAATAAAACATGCAATAATATAATTATTACAATCAAGTCCCGACACGCTAAAACTTTCCAACCGGTAAACGTCTCGTAAACGTTAAAGCAGCGTCTAACGCCCCCTGATTGGTCCAAACGTCACAAAATCAGTTTATGAGACACTTCTATATTAATCAAGTTATTATTTTATTTTATTGTTTAATTTTGTTGTTGACATTACGAATTTATACAACTATTATTTTAGATATTGTGTGTTTATTGAATTAAGTAATGTTATGAACTAAATTTCTCTGACTAAAGATATTGTTTTGTCTGAAGATTTTATTTCGACATTAGTTTCTTTTTAATTACGAGTTAAAAATTAATTTTTAATTAGTATGTTATTATTTTACTAACCCACTTTTTTATTGTTTAATTTTGATATTGACACGATGAATTTGTATTATTATTATTTTGTATTGGAAAAATAATAGTTCTGGACTAAATTTATTAGTAATTGTACTTCTAAATGTAATGATTTATTTTCAACAATGTAATATTAATTCATAATTTTGCATGCACTATATTTTATAATAACAATATTCCCACGCCCAGGAGGCAGAAGTTTTGTTCCAAAATAAATTATTGTAAGACCTTGCAACAAATTTCTTGGAAATAAATAAATAAATAGATAACAAGTCGCTTCACTTCTAATACAATCAAAATAAAATGAAAGTCTACTTTAAATACGAGAGTTGAGGTTCTGGTGAGCCCCTGATGAGGTACGGCAAGTTTTAGTTTTAAAGCTACTACTACTTAGTGTATAATTTGTATTCGACAAAAACCCAAACATAAAACCACAATGGGTAATAATAATTAATTACTTTTGTCCCAAAGACTGATTAATGAGAATGTGAATCGTGATTGCACTTTTGGGTTTCCCGAACCCTTTTTTCTTTTATATTTTTTATCCAATAATATTATATGTAATTGACCACGATGGTCTCGCCGAAACTCGTCCGCCGAAGGTCGCAGGCACTGCCAATACGTTTTTATTTAGTATAATTGATGGCGATAACGATATAGTTTGGATTGTGTGCGAGTTTATCGAACAATTATAAGTACATAATTGACTACGCCATCATCGACATCAGCCGCGCTTCTCTATCGAACGGTGTTACATCCATCAAAGATCTTGGTCCAACGGGCATTGGATTTGGATAACAATTGGATAAATTCGTCCAAATATCATCAACAAATAAACATGTACTTACATAATTTGATTCAATCAATTGGACGTACCATCCTTCTAATTTTTATTTTAAATTATGTGAAAGTTTGTGAGGATCGATGAATGGATGGAGGTATTGATGGATGTTTGTTACTCTTTCACGCAAAAACTACTGAACGGATTTCGATTAAATTTGGTATGGTAGTACTTTGGGCTCTGGATTAAAACATAGGCTACTTTTTATACCGAAAAAATTGTTACTTTGGGATACTGTATTTACGCGGGCGGAGCCGCGGGAAACAGCCAGTATAAAATATTCATCAAATGAACAAGGAAAGGAGATGCAGATACCAACGAAAGAGAAAGGAACTAAAATTTCATCAAATCAAAGATATCCAACTTGGACCAAGATTTTTGATCAAATCGCTTATCCCGTAGTTGGATGAGCCACGGTAGTCTCCTTCATTACTTATATACACTTTGTGCTTATCAATTGCACTTATTTTTAAGAAGTATGAAAACCTCTGAACATTTTATTGATGGTGGCTATAATAGTAACAGAACGCTGTCCACGCCTATCCACTCCTGTCCTCGTACGGGGTGAACATAGCACAGGATAGTTTAGTAGTGAGTTTTATTGCTGCTAGTACCGTGGGATGAGCGGGGGACGGCGGTACTGTACAGGTCATATATCACCGGCTTCGCAGCACAACACGGACCACGGTGATGCACTGTTATTGGCGCCAACCGCCAACCGCCTACCAAGCCGAGCCTCCAATGAAATTCGGTAGTCGGTAAATTACGGGCTTTACTTCAATTCAGTAAGTCACGGCCAATTTCACTTGCAAGTTCTTGCACTAATTATTTTATTTAATTACTTAAGTAATTAATTAAGTTACTTAATAATTATTTAAACATTGTATATCTGGGCGAACGGGCTTCTACCTTCATTTTGGATATCAATGACCCGAGTAAAAACATCAGAGACCGAATTGAGTCTATAAACAGTATTGAAATTACTCTATTTATATGGAAATCGATTTTACGGCGACCATCTCAGGCAGAATCTGAAGTAATCGTTGAAAAACACCCAGCAACTGTTGTTATCTAGTAACTATACGAGACCTGTTAAACCACGCCCTTTACGGGGTTCCGCAGTGTACTCGGTCACAATTCACACAACTCCGCCATCATCAGATGAACGAGGGAGCAGCAAACATCGGCATAATAACCGGATACCCGCAGCGCGAAACAATACAAAAGGTCCCAAATCACCAACCTTCACACTACTCTAGAAACTGTCCCGCGCCTGCTAGCTTCTCGAAGCTTCTCGAATCTCATCTCTATCGAGAAGACATTGGGCGTATTATATACCAAATTTTTACCAAAGTAAAAAAGCGGCCTAGTGCGAGTCGGAATCGCACATCCCGTTTGTTGTATGGGAGTCCCACTAAATATTTATTTTATCCGGATTTTTAGTATTTCTTGTTATAGAGACAAGTTATATAATTTCAACTGTCTATCACGGTTAATGAGATACAGCCGGACAGACAGACAGACGGACAGACAGACGGACGGACAGCGGAGTCTTAGTAATAGCGAATAGTGTGCTATGAGCTAAAGATTAATTTATATAACTATTTGCGAGTTAACCACACCTCAGTGTGTGAGCGTGTTTGCATAAGATAAGGTATATAATATGATTTTGTTCTAGAACTTGTCTTCCCTCTCCGCGGAGTGTAATCACATTAGATTTAGTCGCGGGAACAAACGACATCTTCAAATCATTTTCATTATGCTTACTAACGTTAAGCTCATTTCAGACTACGCTATACTATTATGACATATACATAGTATAGCAAAGAAGGACCTAATGCTATACTATATATCATGCCGTTCACATTACGCGATATTATTTTATAGCATATGGTAAGCCGATAATATATAGTACAGTACAGTGTGAACGTGTCCATAACAATGTATGGTGCGCGATATTGTTGTGCTATGAGCTATATACTATATGCTATTATATTATAGCATAGTCTGAAAGCCGCTTTATTGTGTAGGTTTTGACGATAAATAGCTGAGGGAGAATCGAGGCTCACGCGTCAGGCGGCACGCACCACGCCACACAGAGTCGTGTAAAGTAAAGCCGACCCCAGCGCACACTTTAGACAATATTATACATTGTTACAACCATACATTAATTACTAGTGTTCGTTTTGAGAAAATTGTGTTTTTTTTATATAAATATCATTACAGTATCCGCCGAAATTAGCATGCTCTTGTGCTTTTAGCCTCCGACAAAAATATTTTTACGTATTGTGAACCGTCTGTATGTCTGTATACATATACAGTGTCTGTCTGTGTTTTAGTTGGAAGCTAATATGTTCGAGATGGTTGTTACCTACAACTCATCTTATCAGCTAATATGGGGGGTTTTTATAACTAAACCTGTTAATTTTGTTCATTGATTTAAATATAATATAATATTGCGCATCCGCCGGAGTCTTTGGTTCATTTTTTTTTTTAAAATGTAATTTAATTTGAATAAAGTCATAAATTATAATTGTTCCTATAGTATCCTAGATAATGAATTATATTATATTAATGAATCTCCTGCCGACCGGGTTAAGCTTGGGGTCGATATTTAATAGTCGGGAGAGCTTCCGGAATGAAAATTAATGATTATTATCTCAACGTAATAAATTATATTGATTTATATAATTGAAATTTGTAATCTATCAATTGTATGTATCTGTAAGCAAATGTATCGGTGCTAAACGCTAGGTCGAATAGTTTTAGTTCAGACATGAATTTTAAAACCCTTAAGCTGAATAGAGAGTTTATTTTTTACATACCTAAAAGCGTTTTCGTTGTTATTTTTTATGTTTTGAGGCTACGTTGAGTTACATTACCAGGTACCGCAGACCGTTGGGTTACATTACCAGGTACCACAGACCGTTAGGTTACATTACCAGGTACCACAGACCGTTGGGTTACATTACCAGGTACCACAGACCGTTGGGTTACATTACCAGGTACCACAGACCGTTGGGTTACATTACCAGGTACCACAGACCGTAGGGTTACATTACCAGGTACCACAGACCGTTAGGTTACATTACCAGGTACCACTGACCGTTGGGCTACATTACCAGGTACCACAGACCGTTGGGTTACATTACCAGGTACCACAGACCGTTGGGTTACATTACCAGGTACCACAGACCGTAGGGTTACATTACCAGGTACCACAGATCGTAGGGTTACATTACCAGGTCAGCTCGCACTACGCATATGCACTACGCATATGCATTACGCATCAAAATATCGTTTTACAACAAAAAACGATCTATTTTCAGTTTAAATAGACGAATAGATCGAATCCAATTTCCTTCTTCATTTCATCGTTTTCAATCCGATCTAGAGGAAATAGGAATTTATTGTGAGCTGTTTTTTTATTTGAACGTACTTGACTGGAACATCTGTTATAATATATCTGTTACATTATATTGCTACCTACAACTTACTAGCTGACCTAGCAAAAGTTGTCCTGCCATCAAAATTATCACTCGGCGGCATATAACCCACCCACTACCCAGGAGCATGTCAATTGTCAGCCCATGTCCAAGGAGGGTTCTATCAACCGTAACTATCAACGCGCTAAATAACTTCAAAAGTAATAGGCAAGACCACTAAATTATTTTTTATTGCATAAATGAATAGTACTCTTAAATATGAGTAACTTCTCAGAAGAAACAGTATATAAAAGTCAATATTTTCAAAGGTACAGCGATTTGTAGACGAAATTTCGCAAGTCTCGTGAAAACGCTCCATACTAAAGTCGTACCTAGCTGTGACGTCACGCCTAGGTTAAAAGTGTATGAAGTATAAGGCCGCAGGAACATAATATTTGTAAATATCTCCGATATTTGTATGTTTAAGTTCATATTTACCATAATGAATGTTTTTGTACATGATGTAAGTAAAGTAATGATGTAGGTATGGTTTACTAATTTAGCAAAAAAAAAATTTACTCTTTTGTACTTTTTAGATGTATCTAATACTAAACTTCACATATTTTTCTTTAGATAGTAGTAGTAATGCCTCAATATTTCTGAGAATCTTAACGAAACTCAATATTTTAGATGTCGTCATCATCACTATTGTCCCCATTTCTCTCAAAATAATTTTCCTAAAGAGTTTTTAGCATGGTCTATCTGCATGGAAACTTACAAGTTGGAAAACGTGGAAAATTTAAATCTGTTATAGTTCAGAAATGCCAAGGGGGAGGCAAAATTTAAACTACTTTGGAGACCAATTACTAGAAAATGGTTGACTTTGTAATAGAGTCATGTATCAAACCTTGCCTTTATTTAAATATTCCTAATAGTTGATATCCCGATAGTAAATATTTCATCCCCACTCTACTTATTTTATGAAGAGTCACCCCTTAAATATATAAAATTATTCTTATTTTAAGACTCCAAAACTGAGATCTATAATACACAATATATAACTATACCAAAATGTGATGGTCCAAAATCCATACGAAATACAGAGTCAACAGCAACGAAATGTTTGCCAATGTATTCACTTTAAATCACATTCGGTGTCACCAAAGGAGCAACCCTGAAGTACGCCGGGCATAGAAGTTATGAGCAAAAATAACATCAGTTTTACTATGGAAATGACAGACGTGAAAACCGCCGAGACCGACGCGACACGACGCGGCGCTGCATTTTTAAGATAGTGCCAATTCAAAATTGAACATCGACACTGTGATATATGAATTTTGTATATTAAATAACCGGATGAACGTGAGTCGTGACTATGTGGGGGTAGGATGAAATATAGCCTACTAAATACACCTACACAAAACAATCACAAATATTGGTCAAACCTTGGTGTCAGTTTGATTGCAAACACTGAGATACAAGCCTACCCAAACACAAGGTAATATACAGAACAAAAATCAATTAAATCGGTCAAGCGCAAGCCGTTACGGAGAAGTATCGAGTTGCAAAAACAAACACTTTAACATAAGATATTTTATTAGTTACTTCATTGTACTGGAGATATTCCCGAAATAAGTAAATTCAGTTTCCTCAATAACCACTCGGGGTTAAGCGGGCCAATCTACATTGAGATAAAGTTTAGCCCCTAACTGGAACGCCGCGGGGCTTCGAACAACAGAGAGAATCGCTGTAAGTAACGATACGACTGTCGACTGGCGCCCGCCGCGCCCCCCGCCGCGCCCGCCGCGCCCGCCGCGCCCGCCGCGCCCGCCGCGCCCGCCGCGCCCGCCGCGCCCGCCGCGCCCGCCGCGCCCGCCGCGCCCGCCGCGCCCGCCGCGCCCGCCGCGCCCGCCGCGTGCCGGGACTGGCGGGACAAAGTTAAATAGAAAAGATCATGTTGTTTTACCAGAGTTTTTTGACGTGATAACGTCTTATAATTTGATGGAGCCGGCTGCACGCACGAAAAAACATGACTCATACCGTTACCACCTCATTTGCCGTTACCTCAGCTGGCCGTGTCTTAGGTATGTGAGCGGTGGGACGGAGAGGCGGGGGCGCTTGATGTTATGACTCATTCGGTGCCGGACTTCGCGGCGGCAACACGACTACCCAAGGCGCGGCCAATTAGTTCCGCGCGCCCTATAAACATGACGTTGTCACGTTCAACTATCGTCAGTAAACCGACTTTACAGACAACCGATTTTTTTTAGACTGTAATAGAATTTATTGGAACGAAGTTTTGGAACGAAGTTCCTTATCGCACGTTGCGAAAGGGGGCTAGACGGAAAAAATTATGACTAAAAGTTGTAACGACACTTTTTGCTATAGCTGTAAGCCGTGCGGCGTCCGCGTGTTTCTCTGTCTGTTTTTCCCTCTCTCTCTCAATTATTACTATAATTGAGCCTACTGATTAAGTTTATATTACATTATATTTGTTAATAATAAAAAATATATTATTATACCAAAAAAAAATACAATTCCTTCACTAATTAATTGAAAGGAACTTCGTTCCATCCGGGTGCCCCTTAACACCTCTCAAGTTTTATTTATTTCCCGGGAAGTCGTTACATTAACATTTTTATTTAGGACTCAGTGTATAGTTTAGGAGTTAAAAAGTTTTTTTAATGAAATGAACCAGGACGAGCAGATGTATCGCCTGATAGGAAGCGATTACCGCCGCCCATGGATACTCGCAACACTACAGGAGTTACACTTGTAACTCCTCGGCGTTGCGCACTTGCGTTCCTGGTCCTTAAAATTCCCAAACCCCCTGGGCTTAACCTCACTGGCCCGGCGAAACACGACGCGTATTCTGTGAGGCCGTGGTATCTATCAGGTCCCATTCGCGCCGCATGGCTCCCCCACGTTTAACTACCGACTGTATTGTATTTTTAGAATAATGAAGATTCATACATGAAATGGTATAATTTCAGTTGCAGTTGTGATCTGTGGACAGTCGTCATTGAGCGCCGGCACAGCACACCGAGTGGCCGGGCACAGCCGACACTAAGGTAGCTAACGATCATTATTCAATAATACAGGTGATTTAACCATATTTTTTTAAAATATGAAGCAACTTATTGAAATAAAATCTTTCCTTTTAGTTTGCCATGGAAGAGCGGGCAGACAGACAGACAGACAGACGGACGTAACGAAATTATTAAGGTTCCTTGAGTACTACGGATCCCTAAAAACGGCACCCTATTACTGAGACTTCGCTGTCCGTCCGTCCGTCTGCCCGTCTGTCTGGAGCACACAACCACTGCACCGGTCTGTATCTCTTGGATCGTGATAGCTAGACAGTTGCAATTTTCACAGATGATGTATTTCGCTTGCGCTTTAACAAGAAATACTAATAACAAAATAAAATAATTATATTGAAGTGGGGCTCCCATACAACAAACGTATTTGTTTTTTAGCCGTTTTATACGGAACCCCTTGTGCGCGAGTCCGACTTGCACTTGGCCGGTCGTTGATTCGATTTGATAATAATTTTGTGTTATAAAAGTTGGTCAATTGTGTATCATTCTGTAGCTAAACAAAGGTCCAAGAGGTCTTAATATAAATTGTCATCACCGCAAACAAAATCCCTCATGCGTCCTTTTAACAATAAAGCATTTAATATATTAGAACTTTCGTCAACAATGCTCGTGCAGTTTAGAGCATGTAACGCAGTTAAACGAAACTCTATGGAAAGTTCGGAAACTGCTGTTATTGAAATACAATGTAGAGTGGACGCGTGTGTTCGCAACACGTGTGGAGTGTGGAGTGTGGAGTTGTGGACGCGGCGAACGACGGACAATGTCATGTAGTTACTGACATGTTGAGGCTGATACTACTGCAGCCTAAATATGAAAAATCATCCATATCGTCTTCGAATGAAAATTGTATGAAAATTCTTGCGAAATCGAATAGATAACGATAGGAAAACTTTTTCGCAAATTGTTTGTGCTGGGGCTACTATTCAATTTATGTATAAATTTCGTACTCCACTGGTTTCCTATTGTTTTCAGATCACTGCTTTTTTATTGCGTTTTAGGGTTCCGTAATATACAAGGAACCCTTATAATTTCGTTCTGTCCGTCTGTCTGCCTGTCTGTCTATATGTCTGTCTGTCTATCCGCTTCTAGTTTCTGTAATTATGAATATAAATGGATGAAATTTGGTATATTTATAGATTGTGTAGACCTCGGTTATCGCACCATAAAATAATAATAATGTTGTATTTTAGGGGCGGCTCTCCATACATGTGAAAAAAGTGAGGATGAAAATATTTTTTCATTCTACCCAATAGTAAGGGCTATCGTTGAATAGATCTTTTACAATAAAAGTAAGGTTATACATGAGTTTTTTTTACAAAGTCAACCATTGTCGAGAAATCGGCCTCCAAAGTGGTTTGTAAGTTGTTAGCATTTCTTAACTACAGGTTTGTAAGATAGACCCTTGTAAGTTTCTATGCTGATAGATCATGCTGAAAACTCTTTAGAAAAATTATTTTGAGCGAAATCGGACAATAGCTTTTGAAGTAATTGAAAGAAAACCTATTACGCGTTGATAGTTCTAGAACCCTCCTTAGACATGTCGTGACATGCACGTGGTCAGGTTATTTAATTTGAGTGCAAATTGATAAAATGGACCTGCGTCACTCGTGACGTCACGAGGGGGCGCTGGTGACGTCACGCTGACAGTTGGCCCCCGAGCTGATAAATGGCACCTCTCGATGGGTAGTGGCGCCGCACTGACGGACCGCGAGTAAGCGTATTCTAGGTTTTGATGAAATATTAAACTTCCCAGTGGAAAGGACTATTCGTCACGAATGAGACAACTCAACTGGAAGGGTTAGCACGAACATTTGATAAACAATGTATTCGTATCTTTATCGAATGAAAGCATAGGCTCTGTCATAATTTTTATAGAATTATCGTTCAACAACGTTACGAATACATTTATCAATATATGTCAATTGTTAGTGTCAAGCCCCTTGAATAGATACCACGGCCTTACAGAAAACTAGCGTGAAATAACGCTTGTATTGTGCTTGGCCGAGTTTCCGAGAGTACCGGACGCTCAAGAGGTGTTAAAAAGATCTGCAACACACATATTACAGATCAAATGTCTTCAGTCAAGACTCAAGATGCATTCGATAATTTCGACAAAGTTCGAAAACAAAACGTATGGGATTTGACATAACAACAATAACAAACAACATTTTTGATTTCGAACTTCGCCGTCGAAATTATCGAATATATCTTGACTAAAGGCCCTGGACTGTAACAATAGTATTGCAGGATTAAATCACCAGATTTTCATTACATTACCGTTGACGATCTGGTTCCATCAGAATCCCACGCACGAAAGATCTAAAATACCTTAACCGTTTGCCCATGAGCGTGTGCCGCGCGCGGTGGTCGCGCGGTGCGCGCTGCACCCCGCACAAGTGACTGCGCGGCGTAATTGCTTTTCATTGAACGATTCAGCGGCGCCGTATTGATGAAACTAATAACACAGGCAGACACTATCATGGCTACCGAGTACCGACACCGCAGTGGTTTACTGATGATACCTATTATTAATGTATCATACGAATGGTAATCATCGTCATGAAACCTGAATTTCGGAGAAGACTTATAACCTTTTAAGGCTCGTCCAGTTTTCCCGCAGGAGATTAGCGTGATGCTCCTCGCATTAATGTTACTAAGATATAAATAATTTTATCTATTTTATTTACATAACACATGCAGTCTTCATAAAAATATTGTAAACTACATGTAGCTCGCGACTTCGTGCGCGCAAAAAGAAATCCCACGGGCTTTGCCGCGATAAAAAGTAGCCTATGTCCTTCCCCGTGGTCTACTCTACATCTGTGCCAAATTTCATCAAAATCGGTCCAGCAGTTTCGGAGCCTATTCTATGCAAACCAACAGACATACAAACAATCAAATCTTTCCTCTTTATAATATTAGCGTAGATTTGTCGACATGTCGCATAACAAAATAGAAGTAGTAATAGTTGTAACTGTATCGTTCAATCATTTCGTAGATGAAACTACTTGACCTTGATCGTGGATCGCGCGCTAGTGGCGCCATCCCGTTCCCCCCCGAGAAAAACGAGGCCAAAAATTCCAATAAAAATATCCTTTATTGTACGGTAAATACAATCGAATCGAGATCGTCGAGCATATAATACAATTGAGGACCTTAGGGTCAGTTCACACCGAAACGAAACGATACGCTACGTGAAGCTACATTTTAAAGACAGCTATTCAAAATTAAATTTTATTAGTTACACAAGAGGAAACACGTTTGGTTGCAAGAGTTCGACTGTCAGGTTGCACCGCGCTGCACAGCGCATTTGCAGTGTATGTGCACTGTGAAGTGTATGGCTCATTTCATATGAAACGTGTATGTTGTTGTGTAGTGAGTAAACTTCACTCTTGTATAGCTACTTTTAAAATGCAGCGCCACGTAGCGTGGCGTATCGTAGCGGTGTGTACTGATCCTTAGAGTTATTTTGGTGCTGACGTAAGCTTTTCCTCTGCGACAGTAGGCCAATAGCCAAAATAACATTTGTATGAATGTTTATTGATAACCACCTTCATTTACACACACACATAAAAATATATACAAATATTTAAATATATATTATTAAGACATAATTAAATAGTTAATCTGCTTAGATCCGATTTAATCTTCACGTGAACAAAATACATTAGCTCTCTAGAAAGTGTAATGCTATCAATTCAAATGTAACTTATTTACGTGCAATAAATAAGTTCAATGACACATTGATTTGGTCGAATTCAATCTTTTTGTTTAGGCTTACATTAAATTAGGTCTGAATGGAGTATGAAATATATTTTGTCGAGTAGATACTGGATAGTGTCGGCCATCACTCAAACGGGCTCAAACGGAGAGTGGCGCCGCGCTATGTAGAGCCGTGCAGGTTGAGATTCGAACTCTTGCAATTAAACGTGTAATAATGATAATGATAATGATCTGTGTCGTGACTAGTGAATAAACCGCTATCTTAAAAATGCCGCGCCGCGTCAATGTGAACTGACGCGAATGAGTGAACTGAGTCTGGAGGACTTGGCTTTTATGTCCTTTTTATAGAACGTTACCGTGTTACATAGATTGATGAGATGGCCCCACAGGACATGCTACGCCTGGTGTGGGGATCCGTCGTAAGGCGTACCTGCTGTGTAAATGTATTTCTCGGAAATAAAGCATTTGTATTTTGTATTAGTAGCAAATTCAATAGTAAATAGAGTGAACAGATTTGTCATAATAATTGTACTACACTCGTCATCGATATGTAGCTAATAGATACTAAAGGTATACTTTTGAATTTGGTCATGTTATTACACAATTTCCCAAGGATAGACTCGTGACGACGTTGTGGTTCATTTTATATTATTATTGTTATAAACATTCATTTTACCCATCTGTACCTACGCGGACTAAGCCGAGAAAAAATAAATAAAGCCCTCTGGTAGCAGATGTGTAATCACGTAGTGTCATTACGAAGCTTATGTTTTTGTGGAGCTGATTGTAATTGGTCAAATACATGCGGTAATAAAGGCCCTATAACCCTCCATCACCGGAGGACCCGGCCGGCGCGGGGCCACGACGCGGGACCCACAAGGCCCACGTTTACAGGCGACAGATTTACGGGGGATTTGCACTGATACGCGTATTGACGATCGCAGGGCACTCTTTCCCGACCCCGCATAAACGGTTACGAAAATCACGGCTCAATGTCCCCATAGTCCCATAAGTCCCATCCTGGTGAGGTAAGATCAAGAATGAGTCTCAAGTGGGCAATGATTACACACATTCGTTTTGCAACAAAACCATCGCTAGCTGATACCCGCAAGACTAATAATAATCTTACGCGATCAAACCCGGACAAAACCTGTAGTTAACCTGTAGTGTAGTTTCCCTCAAAAGAGTAGACATATTTAGTTTGACTCTGGACTTGGTGAATATCAGTATTGATGTATTCAAACTAATTTAAAGTATCTTTAAACTCCCTCCTCCCACCACCCAGCCGCAGCCGCAGTGAAGTAAAAGTTCTCACAAAGTTAGCGCTGCGGTCACTTCACCTGGTGGAGGTTTTTCAACGTCAAAGCGAAGTATTTAATTACGAAGGATTTGAAATACCAGACGGTAAATAATGGCCCGGATAACCGGATTATCCGCACATGACGCGGCTTTGTATCGGTCCTGATAGAAGCGAAATAATAGCCGGCTTCAAAGATAAACGCTGGCCGTGAGCTGGGCGAGAGTCAGGGCCATTTTGATTCAATTAATGTATTCAAAAGCAAAATCAGACGTTTATCAAATATATTATAACGCATTTATAGTATAAAAGGTGCCTCAGGCAAGAAAATCGGCGGATAAAAAGTGGAAAAATTTAATCCAAATTGGCACCGAAATTTATAAGTTGGCGACAGAATTTCCGAGTTGGTGACCATTAAACGATGTAAGCAGCTATAAAACCAGATTGGGTTAATATATTAATGGCTGCTAAAAATTCAATTTGCGGTGAGATACTGTTGGAGTTTCGTTTTCCTTTGGTATGGATAAAGAAAATACGTAATTACGGGGTAACTTACAAAATAGAGGTACCTGTTTTCGAGATAGAAGCGATTATAGAAAAAAATCGCAGATTTCGTGCCTCACACGACTATCGAGCACATTTAAAATTAATCTACGGAATTCAAAAAAATATTGTCGCGAAGCGACTAGAAAATCGTGACAAGGAAAAGGTTACAGAATTAAACTACAACGTTGAATGTTAATTATTTTATTCTTAGACTAGCTGTTGCCCGCGACTTCGTACGCGTAGAAGTTGAGGCGACTAATTTCGTATTCTTTTTAGAAAGAGACTTTAATTATGCTAAAAATAAATTAAATGGTAAATGATTTAAGATTATTTTATTATAAGATTATATTATGCTATTCAAGGACCTCTTTATGTACAACATTAACTGTATTGCCGTGCTGAGGGAGCAAGGATCACCAGACTGCTAGCCGAACTTAATCTGGAACACGCAACATAGAACGAGTCCGTGTGAAAAACGGTTCTCTCTTAGGTCTATCCCAGCCACTTTCAGGCTGCCCCTGAGCTTTATTTTAGCATACTTTTAGGGGAAACTGAAGTATTTTAAATAAAAATGGATACTCTGATGGAATCAATGGTATTTAGGTATGAATAGTTTCCCTTTGAGCACATCTAGTGAGTACAGTATGCTCGACAACGTTGCGATGGAAAACTTTTAAAACTTTTAAAAGTCTGGTGCCATTACACAATTTTAGAGGCTTAATATTTCTTAATAACATAACTGGTGCTCCAATATTCAAACGGAGATTATGTGTTGGAAGACCTGTTGGGTTTAGAGTATTAAGGAACTCCACGGGATAGTTTACCGCATCATCACTTTGTGCTACTGAATCCACTGACTTTTATTGTACTTCATATGCTTCAAATGGCTTGAATAAAAGTTCCTTTATTGTGGCAGCGATTTTGGGAGTTTTTGACTCCCAAATATGAAAACCCTTTTATGGGCTTTGTCATAAGATTGGTGACATCAGGGTAAACTGCGCTAGTGAGTTCTGTAAGTGATGTCACCACTAATGTGGAATAGTAGTTTCACTATTAAAAGTGAGCTTTTGCGATAACGACTTTAAATACGACTTTACCTCATCCGGTCGTGTGCCCCTGGGTACTACGGTTATCAAAATAAAGAGCTTGAAGAGAACATTCTAAAAATATATAACAAAAATAGTAAAATTGTCAAGCATGAGTCGGAAAAAATACATTCATTGTTAGGGGTTAAATATCAAAAAATTGTGAAATTTTTTGTTTACTTATTTTCATTTAGGACTACATATACAAAGTTTCAAGCCGAAATACTCATTAATGCACAGTCATATTTTTCCCCATGCAAAGTTTAATACACCTTTTTACCAATTAAAAGATCGAATTTTAGAAAATATTGAATTAGAGTTTTAATGTCAAAGAGCAATATCACGAAATTTCAAACAGATCTGACCACAAACAAAAAGTTACATACAAACGTTGATACCCCTTTTTACCAAAAGGAAACCACGGGGCAAATATTACGTTTCTAGCTTCAGTAGTTTTGACTCGTTGATGAATCAGTCAATCAAGACATGTAACTTTATATAACAGAAGAGTACCTAGGTAACAAAGCTTTGCTCGGAGCTCTAGTAGATTAAAAAAAAAAGAATCACAAAAATATTTAATATATTACCGGAGTTCGAACCACATTCCGAATTTCAAAACGACGCAAAAATTAACCAAGCTGCCAATCCGACTGACATTACAAAGTCGAAATTATTGATATATTTTTGCACGACGACAGAAAAAACATGTATAATTTAAAATGCGCAGTTTCCCGGGGATAAAACCTAGTAATCTGTAAATACTTGCAGCCATTGCCGAGATTACGATTATATATAATATACAAGATTGTCTCGTTTAAAGTATAAGATTACCTGGGAGACCGCGCTTTGCTCGGAGTTTTAGTAGAACTATAAAATAATTAAAAATAAATATCTACAAATAAATAAAATTGAAGTGTCTGTTTGTATGTTGTGAAATGCACATGAAAGTATAAAATATGGTACTTACAACAAAATATTTGACTGTCCGTCTGTTTGCCTGTTTGTTCCGGCTAATCTCTGAAACGGCTGGACCGATTTTCACGGGTCTTTCACTGGCAGATAGCTGATATTAGAAGGTGTAACTTAAGCTACTTTTATTTTAGGGTTCCGTTTAAAAAATAGGGTTTCGCTTCCATTAGTTCTGCGCAAACGAAGAACGACGAACGCAAGGGGTGAAAATCGTTCACCCCTAAAAATCCCTGCATACTAAATTTTATGATAATAACTGTAGCCGAGAAAGGAGAAAGGTTCCGAGATTTCGATTTTTTTCGAAACAAGATTAGAGCATAACTTATTTCAATTTTCAATTTCAAAGATATTTCATTTTTTTTTTTCAAAAAGCTAACCTTTATGAGCTACAAGGCAAACCTTTAACCCGGTCGCCATTGTTTTAGGCTCAAATTGTAGCCGACTAGATTGTTCAGAGGAGATTTTCTCAAATTGTTGTTAACATTCTTCGTTTCCAAAATATCGAGCATTACAATCTAAATTTCGGAATCTGTTTTTCACTATTTCGACCATAACTTTTTCGGTTTTGTTTTTCGCGAATAATTATTTTTGCACCTTACAGCTCTCGTGAATCGCGTCTTTTGAGTCTTTTTTGAATATCATAATATCTGCAAAACTCACCGAGAGATAAGGGGATCGCACTTTTTCGTGAAATCGGGGCCTATACTGGAGCTAACTAAAGTCAAAAATGTCAAAATTTTTATTAAAAATAGGTATTTTTATACACTTTCTGAACGTTGATCTACATGATGCCTACCACCGGTTCGGGAACTAGCCCGGCGAGAAAAACCGGCGTAAGAAACTCGCGCGGGGCCATCTTTTATCAAAAAGATGGAAAATTGTTCTTTTAAAAATATAAAAAAGGCATATATAACAATGTTATGACTAAAACTACATAACAAGAGTACAATAATATATGTAATTTAGAAGTAGCCTTGCAGAGGGTCACCTCATTCCCAAGGTGTGCTATCATTCATAAAATCATTAACTTTATAATAGGCTTTAGCATACAAACGTTCTTTAACTACTTTTTTAATTTATTGATTGAAAAATTTTGAACGCTTTCTGGGATCTTATTGTATAGGCGTATACACTGGCCTTTAAACGAATTCATTATTTTACTAAGTCTAGTCACTGGTACATCAAGCTTAGGTATGCTTATTTCGGGTATTTCTATTGTGGTTGTCACTTTTCTTTTTGAATAGGTTTAAATTTTTTTTAACATATAATACATTTCATAGAACATACTGAGAAGCTACAGTTAAGATTCCAGTTTCTTTAAACTTCTCTCATAATGACGTGTTGGGGGCAGCTCGCTTCTGCAGCACAAATATAGTATAGTAACGAAAAGACATTTCCAATCTCAAAATATGACAATGCTCTACTTTGAGACACCAGCGATGTATAGATGTTGGAAAATTCATGATTTTCAAATTTCTTTCTCTCCCATCATGAAGAAAATATGTGGTTGCAGAGATAATAGGGGGGAGCAAATTTTCATTATTTTTACAGAAGGACGCACCGTTTGCGAGATAGAATAGTTTTACAGAAATTAAAATTCATCCGATGCGAATTCATGACATATTTATAATTAACACCTTAAACCTATAAAAGGACACCTAGATTCATTTTATTAAAAAAAAGTCCGCTGTCAATTCAAAATGGATATCATTTTTGTATTCAGCACCCCTAAAAACCTCGAAGATGACACCCATATCAATTTTATAAAATAATAAATTTTCGCCATTTTGAGATATCAAAATGAATAAATTTTCGTAATCAGCGACTCCAGAAATCTAGAAAAAGGACACCTATATATTATTATTATTATTGTCTACCACATCAAAAAATGGATATCTTGGAAATTCAAAATGAATGTCATTTTCGTATCCAGCACCCCCAAAAACCTGGTAAACGACACCCGTATTAATTTAACAAAAATAAATAGGTATCTGCTTTTTTTAAATTTCAAACTGAATCTACACAATATCTACATCCCCCGAAACCGAGAAAAATAAAAAATGGGAATTTCCTTTACGTATTTTTATGTTTTTTGGATTACCTACATCAGGGAAAATATATGTGCCTATTCTTAAATTAAATGTGCACTCTCAAATTGTCGCCAAGATGGTTATTTGTGCGCTAAAACAATATCTTTCTCCCAGTTTGAAATATTCAGTGAACAAAACTGATATTATTTAGTCGTTAGATTTGGATTTTTTTGTTCCTTACATTCTTTCGCCAACTTGGTAATTTAGTATTCAATGTTCGGGTTTTTCACACCCAAAAATTTGATTGTTTTGTCGCAAGTTTAAATACATGCCTTTTATTAGTAGGATACATTTTACGTTTTGCGGCGTCTTGTGGTGAACGCTGTAATTGCACAGGCGGCAGGCGACAGGCGGCAGGCGCGCTTATAGCATCTAGACTCGAGTTTGTGCTGTTGCAATTTCATTTAACAATATTGTCAGCATTGTTCACTGGCCGCTGCATTTCGCTTGTGCTGCCAGTTGCAACAGATTGCCTCAGATAGCAGCGGATTCCTCTGGAGTGTCAAAGCAAGTGTAACATTACACAGCTGTATAACAGATAACACAGCTCGCTCGTAAAACGATCACGGACGTTTATTTTTATTACTGTAATGGAGCCACCATTTGCTGAATCGGTCTGAATTGAAGAAGTTTCATCTACTATGAAGACATAGATATTCCACCAATCTTCAAGACTCAGTAGCCGATAACTCTTTTACGTAGGCAGTAGGTGGAGGGGTAGATTGTAGGTGTAGGTAATTAAGGTGTAGGTCCGTATAGATAGTTGAAAATATAGGTAGTATATAATATGTAGTTTATTTTATTTATTTACAAACAAAAAAAACATATTTTACAGCTATTACATAAATCGCCAAAATTATTCGCCAATTATCGCCAAAAAAAATTATAAAACAATTTTAACAAACAAAAAATAAGTAACAAATATTATTTGCAGTAGGTGTAGGTTATATATTATGTATTTCCGTTCATATTTACAAAAGAACAACGCACGTTGGGTACAGATAGTTTTGAACAAGATTTGTTCAACAACACAATTGTTGTAAGGAATAGTGGATAGTACTGGAGAGTCTAATTAGGTATCATTTAAACGCTAATTGCTATCGTAGAATTCTCTGTTTTTATTCTCCATTTGTTAATACTTTCCCTGTGTTGCATTATATTGTAATACTTTACTCTGTAGGTAAATTTAAAACAGCAGTGAAACTCAAATAACTTTCGACCGGATAATATATAATTAAACTATACAAAAGTGCACTCGTAAAATGACTGTTATCTGTGTGTGTTTTATCACAGGTATAAACTTCATAGCTGAGTGTAAAACTCATCAAGAACCTGGGAACAAAGAAAATCGATACACTACCTACAAAGGTGAATTTCACCATTTGGTTATCTCTATATCGCGTAGCACATAGGCTACTAAACTACGAACAACATGTCTAAAAGTTTACGTGTCCTGCAGAAACTCTCGTACGTAAGACTTGCAACTAACCGCTTAAACCTTCATGATTAGTGTACTAAAAGAATCGTAATAATCTTATATCTTTCAGTACAGTTATAAGAGAATTGTGCAACCGGGAGAGTATGAAATTGGGCCCGTCAATTAAAGTTTATGCGGAGGAAGGTGTGCCGAAATTTGTCTTTTGAATTTTTGTCAGATAATGTTTATAAATACTTAAATTTATAAAAATAACAATAAAACACTAGTGTGTGTAGTGGTATTCCACACTCACACTACCATGCGTTTGTATAATAACAGTAGATGTTGTTTTGAAGCAAATGTGAATCTTTCTTTCGCATTTCATAGATATATTACGTATTTTCTTGTGTAGATGAAAGGCAAAAATTTCCTAGAAAATATGAAACTTAAAAATATTAATAAAATATAGTTGTATAGTTAATATTAAAATTTATATCTTGGAAATTCGAGCACAGGGCGACCTAACAAATAAGTATACTAATTATGACCTTATTTAATAAACCTTTAACAACAAAGTTATAAAAAAAAAGTGTGTGTCAGCTCCGACGCACGACTGGAGTTTACTCTAAAAAGTAAAACACGTCCCTCAGAAGGAACAAAAACTTTAGCGATCGATTTGAGTTCAAAAATTCGCGCCATGTGAAAAAAAGTGACAGGTGCGCAGAATAGGTTGCGCTCAAAAACGTAACGAGGTCATTCGTTCAGTAGTTTTTACATCTCATATTTTTTTCATACCGGGGGCCTTATATGAAAATCGATTCTTAAGGAGTAAACTCCAATAATCGTTATTTCATGTCGAGCGAGATGGTAACGTTAGCTGCAGCAAGGTAACGGCACTGTAGACAGTTTTACGTCTCGGGGAATGATTAGAGACAGTCTCACGAGACGCGACATTCTTCGAGACGGTCTGTTTACGAGACGAGACGGCCTACTCGAGACAACGACGTCGTTTGCATACTGTATTCTATGTTCTTTTAACGTACGTTAAACTGCAACATATCAAGTCTCAAACAATTAACATTTTTATGCATGTAAAAATCAAGTTAACAAATTAGATATGCATAAAAATTAATTGAATAAAATAAAACTATTGAATCGTTGTAATTTGAATGTAATATTGTAGACGTCATGTTTTAAAATATGGAATTAATAAATCACTAGTCAACCTTTGACACGAAGTCAACACGAAGGCAAAAAACAAAATGATGTGAAATATCACAGGGTTGCGGCCAGCCGTCCGGTTCACACATTCATGATGATTATTATTAGCAAGAAACTAACTTTTTCCCGCGGCTTCGCCCGTGTTTATACAATATCCCACGGGAACACTGTACTTTTTCGGGATTAAATGTAGCTTACGTTTTAATCTAGAGTCTAAAAACTACCTACTACTACCACACCAAATTTCATCAAAATCCGTTCAGAAGTTTTTGCGTGAAAGAGTAACAAACATCCATCCATCCATTCATCCATCCATCCTCACAAACTTTCACATTTCTAATAGTAGTAAGATATCCCACCGTGTACTTGCCACCGTAAAACTAAGCTACGCAATGGATTTATAATGCGATTTTCTTGAACAGATACAACTAGTTGTGCATAATATTATTATTATTATAAACAACGTAGCCACGGCTATGGCACCAAGCAGATGGGGCCGAGCTTAATCCGCACCGTGAACAAAAAAATAAAATTCCTCCAAAGTAATGTGCCATCGTATTTCTTTATTTCACGGTAAATAAGTGATATTCAAATTGGGAGCATTATAAAAAGCAATTAATTTATTTGTCTACGTTTAGATCAGATTGAATCTGAACCCAGTATTGAGCAAGCCGTGTCTACTGCCTCCTAGTCAAAACGACGAGCAGACGGTATGTTCACATTTCACAAGCAGTCGTTACTCCGACTAATGCCGCAGCTGACGCGTTACGTGCGCAATCGAGCACCTACTGAGCACCGCGCCGGATCACAGATCACAACAATTATAAAAGAATGATGCGTGATGCGCCGCGGCCCGCGCCGTCAATAAATATAAACGTTTACACTACTGTCTTCAATTAAGTTTTAATTGTTTACAGCTTCTACCACAGCAATTACACACAAACCATTCACGGGATACTTAACAACCGGTCTGTGGGACTGTGCAATATAAACCGAAGTCAGTGTAGGCTTCAAATTGTAATTTCTATCGCATTTACTGACTGGCGGATGCCTGTAATTGACCTTTAACTTCTAAATATGTCTGCTGGATGAGTGTAACTGGCCTTAAGCCGTTAAAATATGCCCGCTGTCCAGCATGTGGTATGAATTATTTAACAGGTTGTAAAATATTTTTTCGCTGAGAATTTTTAGAAGCGAGATGCTTATCTGTAGGTAACATTAAAAACAGCTTTAGTTTTTTCTGATGGATGCGGAAAATCTTGTATGTATTACAAATTGTTGAATTATCGTGCTGGAACTATGGATATTTCGTGGCTATGTGTCTTAAAACAGTAAAAACACGACAAAATGACACAGTCAGTAAGAACCTACTTTTTACAATAACAACGCCAAGGCAAAAGAGCAAACGGGTCGCCTAATAGAAAGCGATTACTAGCGCCCATGAATGCCTGCAACCCCGGAGGTGCGAGTAATATCAATTTTGAAGGAACGTTGCCGGCCTTACAGGAAGAAATACAACTACGTGCGCTCTTTTCGTGAAGAAAGTCAAGTAGGGTAAAGCAACCAATTGTTGGCCCCATACTCCAATTATTGCCTACCCTCTTATTATATATAAAT
The DNA here is from genome assembly GCA_963565745.1 of Phengaris arion. Taxonomy (NCBI): domain Eukaryota; kingdom Metazoa; phylum Arthropoda; class Insecta; order Lepidoptera; family Lycaenidae; genus Phengaris; species Phengaris arion. Next base: position 22,857,760 of record OY751440.1, on the reverse strand, counting down.
ATAGAAATACTGGTTGGATATTCGTTTTGATTATCTTTTTATACTCCTAGATACTTAATTATGTATTATCTTATTTATTTGTGTATAAATGAAGGATGGCCAACACAGAGTATGTACTTTAAATATTTGGGACCAAAAATAATTGGGGATGCGAACAGTCGGTCATCTTCCTCTAGTTCCTATAAATTCGTAGCAATTATTATAGAGACTTATAAAATTTGGGCCAAGGCCGACATCCTTACGAATTTAGCCGGTACTACGGGCGAGGCCAGCACACTGCGGCGCGGCGTCGCAACGCCAAAACGCACTGTATTCACATTATGACGTAGATATTGTACGTTTATGGCATCATCGATTTTACCCTTGCCCTGGTGCTTATACTATTTTCAATACGTGCGGTTACGTAATACGTTATATGTCGCCCGAACGATCTATCGGCCATCTACTCGCCCGTACATTCGGCGTGCGCGGCTCGTGTACCACTCATTATGTATACGTGCGGTCACGTAATACGTTATAACTCGCCCGAACGATCTATCGGCCGTCTACTCGCCCGGACATTCAGCGTGCGCGGCTCGTGTACCACTCATTATGTATTTCAATACGTGCGGTCACGTAATACGTTATATGTCGCCCGAACGTTCTATCGGCCGTCTACTCGCCCGGACATTCGGCGTGCGCGGCTCATGTACCACTCATTATGTATTTCAGTACGTGCGGTCACGTAATACGTTATATGTCGCCCGAACGATCTATCGGCCATCTACTCGCCCGTACATTCGGCGTGCGCGGCTCGTGTACCACTCATTATGTATACGTGCGGTTACGTAATACGTTATATGTCGCCCGAACGATCTATCGGCCATCTACTCGCCCGTACATTCGGCGTGCGCGGCTCGTGTACCACTCATTATGTATACGTGCGGTTACGTAATACGTTATATGTCGCCCGAACGATCTATCGGCCATCTACTCGCCCGTACATTCGGCGTGCGCGGCTCGTGTACCACTCATTATGTATACGTGCGGTTACGTAATACGTTATATGTCGCCCGAACGATCTATCGGCCATCTACTCGCCCGTACATTCGGCGTGCGCGGCTCGTGTACCACTCATTATGTATACGTGCGGTCACGTAATACGTTATAACTCGCCCGAACGATCTATCGGCCGTCTACTCGCCCGGACATTCAGCGTGCGCGGCTCGTGTACCACTCATTATGTATTTCAATACGTGCGGTCACGTAATACGTTATATGTCGCCCGAACGTTCTATCGGCCGTCTACTCGCCCGGACATTCGGCGTGCGCGGCTCATGTACCACTCATTATGTATTTCAGTACGTGCGGTCACGTAATACGTTATATGTCGCCCGAACGATCTATCGGCCGTCTACTCGCCCGGACATTCGGCGTGCGCGGCTCGTGTACCACTCATTATGTATTTCAATACGTGCGGTCACGTAATACGTTATATGTCGCCCGAACGATCTATCGGCCGTCTACTCGCCCGGACATTCGGCGCGCGCGGCTCGTGTACCACTCATTATGTATTTCAGTACGTGCGGTCACGTAATACGTTATATGTCGCCCGAACGATCTATCGGCCGTCTACTCGCCCGGACATTCGGCGTGCGCGGCTCGTGTACCACTCATTATGTATTTCAATACGTGCGGTCACGTAATACGTTATATGTCGCCCGAACGATCTATCGGCCATCTACTCGCCCGTACATTCGGCGTGCGCGGCTCGTGTACCACTCATTATGTATACGTGCGGTTACGTAATACGTTATATGTCGCCCGAACGATCTATCGGCCATCTACTCGCCCGTACATTCGGCGTGCGCGGCTCGTGTACCACTCATTATGTATACGTGCGGTTACGTAATACGTTATATGTCGCCCGAACGATCTATCGGCCATCTACTCGCCCGTACATTCGGCGTGCGCGGCTCGTGTACCACTCATTATGTATACGTGCGGTCACGTAATACGTTATAACTCGCCCGAACGATCTATCGGCCGTCTACTCGCCCGGACATTCAGCGTGCGCGGCTCGTGTACCACTCATTATGTATTTCAATACGTGCGGTCACGTAATACGTTATATGTCGCCCGAACGATCTATCGGCCGTCTACTCGCCCGGACATTCGGCGTGCGCGGCTCGTGTACCACTCATTATGTATTTCAATACGTGCGGTCACGTAATACGTTATATGTCGCCCGAACGATCTATCGGCCGTCTACTCGCCCGGACATTCGGCGCGCGCGGCTCGTGTACCACTCATTATGTATTTCAATACGTCCGGTCACGTAATACGTTATATGTCGCCCGAACGTTCTATCGGCCGTCTACTCGCCCGGACATTCGGCGCGCGCGGCTCGTGTACCACTCATTATGTATTCAAACACAATATACCTACACGAATATAAACGATCATTATAATAATTTATGATACTTAAATTACTAGTGTAATAAAATTGTTGTAAAATATTTACATTCCTCCGGCCGATGTATTACGGGAATTTTTATTAAAAGGTGTACATGTTTGCGAGAGTGCGCATTATGATTTGATAATTTGTTATAATATTACTGTTGTTAAACAAAATCTTGGTCATCATCAGCCACTATTGAGTCCAACAGGTCTAAAATGGTCCCATTAAGTGTATCGCCCTACGAAACATCAACTTTTGAAGAAGTTGCTCTTACAGTGACTTCTAACAATTCTCTTAATTGTCAATTAGGAATTCTTCTTATGTGTACCATTTGACGCATTTCTTTTGAAATCTGTCAGAATAGAATTGTTACAAGCTAGAAATAAATGCTTAGCAAATTGTCCCCACATTTAGTTCCATTTTTCGAAGTACGCCTGCTAAAAATTCAATTTCCTCGACCATACCAGCCTTATTGCCCTTGAAATCGATCTCATGGAATGAGGCTCATATATTCTACAAAACGTCATTTTGCACAGGTGACCCCGATTCGTCTTGAAATGAGCCAGGACAATGGTTTACCGCAAGTCGCGTGACGCTCGAAAATAAAGTTTAAGATGCTCCAGGGTACCTTCTTCAGTAAGGCTACGTTCCCACGAGTGTCTTTTAGTGGTCACGACAGAAGAGACAGCACTGTAAATAGATCTCTGCGCTAATACAATAGAGCTGAAAATGGTGTAGAGTTGTCAAATATGACGTTTGATACTTGACACTTCGATTTTAGTTTAAATGATTAATCTTCTTGGATTAAACATTTTAACTTTACTAGCTGGTTACACGTTGAGTTCAGCACTCAGTCCAGCTCGGTCCGCTTATGACCAACAACACAACATCAAGTAAACGCGTTGATGCTACGAACACATTGCTTTAGACACACTATAATATTATCATCACTGTTTATTCAAACGTTTTTTTGCTGAAATTTTTACCACAGTCACCGCTACGGGTACTTGTCCAATTGGTTTTTTATGATGATCCAAGTTAAATTGTATGCATTTTCATCAATCAAACTTCAGCAAGCAAAAAAAGAAGTGAACTCTTGAGTTCACCTACTAAAAATACTCTCTTAGAATCCAACCGAATCATGACCTAGACCGAGAGGAGGTCATGTTGATACTGGCTGCCGCGTCATGAATTCCTGATGTGGAGGCAGGAGCGTTCTGACTGATGGATGGCGTCCCACAATTTCCGGAAAAGGGTATCATTGAATTAGGAGCGTGACGTCAATAAAGCGAGCGTCGTAATTTCGTTACAGGCTACGGGACTTCTGTTTGCCGACAAGGAGTTTGTCTCGTAAGATCTTTCATTCGTGTTTTCTTACGGAGAATAAAATAGCTGATATACTCTGTTCAAATCCGATTTAATCTAAACGTAAAGAAAAAGATAAAATTCGGCCCAACCAACGTGTCGTTGTATATCTCTATTGCACGGTCAATTATGACATATAAGTTGGTAGCACTACAGGACGCTGTTGTCTCTTTGTTTACGTTTAGATTAAACTAAACGTTGGAGCCGTATATTTTACTGGGTAAAAAGCAGCCCATGTGTTAATTCAGAGCCTAAATTACTAATCACATCAAAATGCGTTCAGTAGTAGTCGCGTGAAAGAGTAACAAATATCCAGATAATACAACATTTCGCGTTTATAATAAATAGTGAGTAAGAATTGGATCTGAACAAACTATGCTAGGAACTTTGCAATTAAAAATTGACCAACTTACAAGTTATAAGTAAGCAGTTTTAGCACATTTACCCAGATTAAGCAGATACAAGTTTAGTGAATCTAGTTTTATTGTTCTTGCGACCTTTCCGGCTTTACATCGCTGTGCGGGGAATCCCGACCTCGAGTCTCGACGTTAGTAACAACGTACTGACTACAAAATAAGCGTGTTATTACATCATACATACATGTCATCAGTAGGGCAAGCAGGAACATTTGTAAAAAATGTAACGTAACGTAAAGTGTCATCGAGACGAATACTTCGGAATTCTTAGGGACCTAGCACAAAGCGCTTTGTGATCGTATCGTGAACACATGAGAAGACGCAATCCTACGTAATGAATGATGAACGAATGAAAGGTATATCCTAAGGGTTGTCTAAAACAGTGTTGCCAAATATACGGATCTGCCCATGTGTATGCCGAATTTTATTTTTTTTAGAACATTAAATGCTAAAATTTGGAGATATCTGAGAAATAAATAGTAATTACTTCCCTTTAATTAATCATGCTATAGCGGCACTAATGGGGGGAAAAAATATCGAGTGCAACCATTATTATATTTCAAGATATTTAATATTTTCATTACATTTTCACTCAAAGTTGTTCATTTAAGTACCCCAAATTATATCAGTCAAAGATGAGATAAGTTAAAAAAATCTATACATATTTTAAACGGAATATGGCATTTTTTTACGGAAAACTGTTTTAAGATGTGGGCATCACTAACAGCTGACGTATATGTTTAACTAACTAATGGCGATTGCGTCCTTTTTATTTTCTTATTACTGTGTGAAAACTTGATAATCAATCAAAATAAAGACATATTTTGTTTAATTAGAAGTTTTGGACAAGTTCTGCCTATCACTAAGGATCCAATGTATCTACTTCATGTGTCCATCAAGCAAGTTTATTCTCCGTATAACTAGTAGGTACTCAACAACAATAAAACGGATTTAATCGAAAAGGTACCTATGCTTTGTTTTAATAGTATTGAGGCTTTTATTTTTTTCTTTGTTCAAATATGTACCTATACCATAACTGCCCTCCAATATGAATTTTATATTATCTAGTATGTTTTGTTGATCTAATCATAACAAAAGGTCGTGTTATTCCTTTGTAGATACTTAAAGTTCGACAAAAACATTTTGGAATAGGAATTTATATGCTTAATTCACCATTTGTTTTAGGGTTAAGTTGCAGCAGTGCCATATGAGGTTCATTATCATTCACAGCCCGTCAGGCTGTTGAACAAGTGGTCAATGTTTATTTGCAAGGACTAGGTTATTAGCACAATAAAGCTCAAATGAAAGTAGAGACATTTGGTGTCAATAAAACATGATAAAACAAAAATAACATTTGTGACAAGATTTATTTCTTTTCTTTTAAATAATTTAAATTAATTTAAAAATGTGTATAATATTGTTTTATTCATTTTCATTTCATACATGTGTACATAGATGTATTAAAAAGCATGTGCATCAATTATTATTCCACATATATTTTAACAAATAAATGCTTATGACAATTTATAACAAAGTTCAATCCTAATTCCTAACCTATTGAGAAGAACCAGCCCATTGCTAAATACCAAATATTATATCATTAGGCTAACACAAAGTTAAGTTTAACAGTATGACTTGTACTTTTATACTAATATTGGTGCTTGCATTTTGCCAACTAAGAATTGATGATATTAAGTCTTGCATTTATATATGGAACATCAGAATTTTATATTAATGTAGAATGTTAGTTTAGTAATGTAAGTTTCCTCAAGCTACCATTTGTAACATTCCTTATATTATTTCAAAACTTGGTTAATATTGTTTTGTCTGAAACCAAAAATAATTAATAAATAACTTTGGTATACATTATTTAAACACTAATTAATATATTTTGGTGTCATAGAACATTAGCATACTTTATGTTTGAGTTTTTTATAATTCATCATCGGCTTTCAAATATAAACAATATAATAGCAGTTGTTAATTATATGTTAATTATATGTTAATTATATGGTATTAGTAGGAGAATGATTACTCTTAGCCTTCCTGTTGTACTCCCTGTCCTCTGCCACATTTTCAATTACTCGCTTAGCTCCAGTACATTCCCTAGTTGTTGGCGAAAAGCTGCAGTAATCCCTATACCCAAAGTGAAATGTCCTACGTTACCCTCTCATTTCCGACCTATATCCATACTCCCATTCCTATCAAAAGTCCTTGAGCGCCTTGTCTATCAAGAATTAAGTACATTCATTAATTACAATGCTTTGCTCAGTCCTCTCCAATCTGGCTTTCGTCCCGGGCACAGTACGGTTACAGCTCTAACCAAGGTTTCTGACGATGTGCGCCTGGCCATGTCTAATCAGCAACTTACTGTTTTAGCTTTACTCGATTTCAGTAATGCCTTCAATACTGTAGACCATGACATCCTTATTGCAATGTTAGGCGCACTTCATTTCTCTGATGATGTGCTGGAGTGGTTTCGCAGTTATCTTTTTGGGAGGCAGCAATGTATTCGGGCCAATGATCGGGTATCTTGGTTCTGTGATATATCTACCGGTGTGCCTCAGGGTGGTGTTTTATCCCCTCTCCTTTTTTCGATCTTTATCAATTTCCTCACTCCCCTCCTTTCCTGCTTCTTCCACCTTTATGCAGATGATCTTCAAATTTACACCCACGCTCCTGCTAATGACCTTAGTTCGGCTTTCGCGGCAATTAATAAGGATCTTGCGACAATCCTCTATTGGAGCCAGTGCCTTGGCTTAAGGGTCAACCCCAACAAGTCGCAAATTATAATCATCGGCCGATCGAAGCAAATAAATCGGCCTAACTATGACTCTCTGCCTATTATAACTTTTGACAAAGTAACTTTACCTTGTAGTGGGGTAGTTAAGAACTTGGGTATTTACTTCGACTCAACCCTTAGGTGGTCTCACCACATTTCAGAGGTAAGTCGTAAGCTCTTTGCTGCGGTGGGGTCACTTAACCATTGGAAAAACCTACTTCCCATTAAGACAAAAGTCGAGCTTGCGCAATCTTTACTTCTTCCTATCTTGGACTATGCAGATGTTTGTTTGATAGACCTCAATGAGGAATACCTTAACAAATTAGAAAGATTACAAAACATCTGCATCAGGTTCGTGTATGGGCTGCGCAAGTTCGACCACGTCTCTGAGCATCGACAGCGACTTGGTTGGCTGCCCATCAGGCTTCGTCGAGAAGAGCATGTACTAGCCTTCCTATACAATATCTTATTTGACCCTCGTTCTCCCCCATATCTAAAGGATTGTTTTCAATTTCGAAGTGCTGACCAAAGCCGTGCGTTACGCTCCGAGTACAGCAATAAACTTCTTGTGCCAATTGCCAGGTCCGGTTACTTAGCAGATTCTTTTGCTGTGAAGGCTACGCACTTGTGGAATGATCTTCCACGTGACATCCGAGAGTCGAAGTCAATTGCCATTTTCAAATCCAAGCTCCATAGTCATCTTCGAAACAGAAGAAGCTCGCCTAGTTTGACTTGACTTGACTTGACTGAAAATACCTATTCAACCATACCCCGCACGATGGGGCAGACTGAAAAAATATTTTTCGTCCCCACTTCACATGTATGGAGAGCCTAAAATACAAAATATTTACTTGATGATGATTATTTAATAGTGACATATGCTTGCAGTTATATAAACAATTCTGAAATTTCCAAAAGTTTATCTTCAAAGACTGAGGAATGCCGTTCAGCGCTTTTGGATCCAGGGTATATTGTGTATACCTTGGCACAACATTTCACTTTTTGGTGGCATATGCTCGAGTCATTTCAAAAAAAGTCAAAATAACTATGGGTGTTCCTATAAATTTTGGGGACTTCTCTCGATTCCTCATGGATCCCATCATCAGGTCTACCATTTGGTAACGATGGGACCAATTTGGGAGTGAACCCTTTAAAATAAAAAAATAATTTTGAAAATCGGTCCACAAACGGCGAAGTAATCGCGTAACATACACAAAAAAACATACACAGGAATTGAGAACCTCCTGTGTTTTGGAAGAATTACAAATTATTCAAAATGTACTATACCCGTTTTTGAAATTCGTCCCTTGAGAGTGCAATCCAAGCGGACGAAATCGCGCGCTAAAGTTAGAGATAAACTGTGTTTAAAAAAAAATCTATGTGATTTTAAGATTTGGCAACACTGACGTGTGTTTATAAATAATAATGGCCATTAGGCATAGTTATTAATCGTAATATTTTTATAACAAAATGTGAATCATTTGTGTAAATTCTAATCAAAAAAGCAATTTCTGTTAATGGAAGTTTCCAATGTGATCCAATGTGTCATCAAGCAAGTTGATTCTCCAAATTTAATACATAAATGAACTAAAATACGAGATATAATCCAAAGGTACAAAATATATAAATAATTTGTACCTTTGGATTATAATAAAATAGAATACATAATAAGTATGCTTTATTTATACCTAAACAATAATTGCCCTTAGTGAAGTGTTATTTATTATTTTGTTGATTTCATCATAACAATAACAATTTATTATTCCCTGGTAAATGCTCATGTTTAACAACAAAAACTTTTACTTAAATAGTAAAAATTACAAAATAATGTAAATTCCGTAACCAATTATTTATAAGAATCTCAATAATATATTTTATGTTTTGCTTTGTAGCTTGTATCTCTTACCTTGTATCTCTTGTTCTTGTTCCATAGCATCAATTGGATTTGCACCTTGCATTTTATAGGTTTTTTTCAATAAATCACTTAATATTTAGTTTAAAAACACTCTTTAAATGACACGAGATAGTTGGACGTAGCCTGTCACCAACAAATGTTAAGTGATAGAGTATTCGTAGTTTTACGTAGCACGTAACTACACCGTCCGTCAAATTAGTGTTCCTGATCGCTATTTTCATACTAAATTGTCAAGTATCGTTTATGGCATGTTACGTAACTATACAAAAAAGGTTTCTGCTACCGATTTAGTTACCTTTACGTCCACTAGAGGCGATGTTGTGGTTTTCATTCATTTCTTCGTTTACGTACACGTAACTATATTCGCAAAATTTTCCAGCTTGGGCTACAGAACCCCAATAGGACTGTCTGGTGACTGTCAAATATTTAGTTTCATTTATATCTGTCCTCAGAAATATTATTACTAGACAAGCGTAAAACCAAAACGCGCATCGGAGATATTTACAAATATATTCTTAAATCATTCTGTTCAGAATGAAATAGTTCTCATTTTGATATAAGATTAATTTAATAAGCATATAGGTGATATACACCTCGACAAAACGTCCTGTTCAATCCTGCTAACCCAGTAGTTAGGCCAGGATAAACGTAGACAACTCAGCTTTATAATTTTCTATAAGTTAAGTTAACCTCGATTGGTTAAATTTATCCATTAAACAGATGGGTACTAATCAAATGGGTACAAAGATGGGTCTCTAATTAATTAAAGCCTGGCCAGGATTTTTTTAGCTAACCTACTTGCGTTATATTTTCCTATATGAACTACAAAACCTTTAACGGTTTAAATTAATTAAGGTAATATATTCGTAAAGTGATTATCTACTGAAAGTAATTTTCAACACGGAAAAAAGTTATTGTGAAAAAATCCACGACTCAAATATAATATTATAACCTTGCCCTTTTTTGGAAGTCTTTTGAAAAAAGACGATGAGTGTACTGGTATAGGTAATAGAATAGAAAACTTTTGCAGGCCGTGTATTGGACACGTAAGTAGAGCCCCACGGGCCACGGAATTTAAAATTCAGTAAAATGTTTAAATCATCAATTTATAATACGATGAGTGTGTATCGAAAGATCGTCCTTTGACCTCGTCCTCGGTCCTCTGTCTTGGGACCTTTTCTGTTTCTAATTTATTTAAATGGTTTACCTTTTCTTATGAAATACTCTTGTGACATTGTGTTATTTGCAGATGATACATCCCTTCTGTTTAAAATGAACCGTGAAAATCCAGATGTTGACAGTATAAATAGAGCACTTACACTAATGTTGGAATGGTTCACCTCTAAGCGTAAGAACTCCGGGAGCGGTTTTCTCCCGCGCCCGCCGCGGTCGCGGCACCGCAACTTCTGTAGAATGCAGATATGTACTAAGTAAAAATTTAAAGCACAACTCACGGCGAGTCTTACATCCGCGGTGTGCGCGGTGGTTCGCGGGTCGCGCTGCACCGGGCGGCGCGGTCTCGGCGGGTAGCGCCCGCGCGCTCTGCGTTCGGTTTGCGGGCGAAATTCAGAAATTCTATTCTATTGTAAATATGTATCAAATCAAATTCCTTTATTGCTAGAATGTAGTACATAATGGTCTTATTTGTTTTTTGCAACCGCGCGTCCTGCGACCTTCGCCCGCCACGTTTGCGGGCGACGACACAATGCCCAATGTAAAATCTACAAGCACAATTCGTATAAAAATTGGTAATGAGAATTTAAACTTTGTTGATTATACAATGTTTTTAAGGTCTCACATTTGGCTATACGCTTAAATGGGGTATTCACATTTCCAATATAGCAAAAAAGCTTTATTTATTACTCTGTGGTTCAGCAGTTCTTGCGGTTAGAAAAATAAGATGGAACAGTCCGTCTTGTTTACTTTAGCTATTTCCATAGCTTACTATCTTATGGCTTATTTTAATGGGGAAGTGCTGCTGATACTCAAACAATATTTTTATTGCAAAAACGAGCAGGTCGTGCTATATATAGGCTAGGACACAGATCTTCTTTAGGAGAATTTAAAGAAATAAATATTTCGACAGTAGCGTCACAGTTTATTTTTGACAATATCACATATGTTAGGAAGAATATTCACTATTTGACAGAAAAGCCGACACCCACTATTTTAGTACGAGGAATAGGAACAAGTTAGCTTCTAACTATTCACGGCTTCACAAGGTTCAAAACACATTTGCGGGACTCGGTATACGCTTTTACAATAGCTTGCCTGTTAATATGAACCTTGAACCTAAACTTACCCTGTAACAAATTTAAGGAATGTGTCAAAAATCATTTAATGAAACAGGGCTACTACACTATTAATGAATATTTTAATGACATTCAACCATGGAAATAATAATAGTAATAACATTATGTGAATTAAAATTCACATATTTTGAATTATATCAAACATTTTGCATGTTTAAAGTATGATGGTAAATTGTATAAAACTGACAAACCACACTTAATGTATAAGTTGACAATTCAACCATTAGAGTATTTTAATAAGAAAATAAAACGTTTTAATAATATAATTATGACATAATTTGAACTGTTAAATTGTTTTGTAATATCTATATTTGTTTTTGTAATATCGATATTTGTTTTTTTATCGACATACATCCCTACTAATATTATAAATGCGAATGTAAGTTTTTTTGTTACGCTTTCACGCGAAAACTACTGAACGGATTTTGATGAATTTGGTATGGTAGTAGTTTAGACTCTGGATTAAAACATATGCTATTTTTATCCCGGAAAAGTACAGTGTTCCCGCGGGATACTCGATAGTTTATTTACGCGGGCGGATCCGCGGGAAACAGCTAGTAATGTAATTATTTGTTAACTGTATTGAATTGTAATAATCTTGACGTTAATAATAAGTGTTACTGTGTGACTTAAGTGAATAAATTTTTTGATTCGATTCGATTTGATTTGACCTCTGCAGCCTGACCTGACCCTGCCACCGGCCGCAGCCACTCAGCCAGTCACCTCACGCCACGTTTACCACTTGGACACCCGCGCCTAAAGGAATGTGAGACACGAGTACCTCGTTCGCTATTCAATTAGGCACCGTTAAATACTACCGCAAGCGTTATTTCACGCCGGTTTTCTGTGAGCTCGTGGTATTTATCTGGTGCTGACGCGATTAACGTGGTATAGTACGTATAAAATTTTAGTAAAAGGAGTCACTCATTTAAATGTTTCGTATTATGATGAACCAATACGAGTGTCTATAAAATATACTTAGGTTAGGTCGTGTTGTACAAAACTTTTTTTTAAAAGAGCAACCGAATTTTACCACATTTTATTTGCGTCCTATCAATTTGAAATTGTTAATCAAAGCTGTAACGCGCCTCATAAACAGATATTGCTAATGATATCAAAGTTTATAATATTCGCGTCCGGTTGTTTTCTACGCATTTCATATCCTACTCAATTCCGATGAATACAAATATTTGATGTTATAATTTAAAGCAGACTTTTAACAAGATAAAATACATTTTACGCCATAAATAAATATCCATTTACATCGGTATGCAGCTCAAAACTGGGGCCCAATTCTAGTGTATTCGGATTTTTTCCCATGTTGCAAAAAGCTTGATCAGTCGTTTGATTTGATCAACGTGTTAGTTAACAAAACTAATGTCAAAACCATGATCAAGCCTCATGTCAAATGCAGTTTCGGTCGGTTCCTGGAAAGCTATTTAAGGCGTAAATTTAAAGTAAATGTGTGCTGTCAAGATGATCAATGATAAGTAAATTTATCACTAATTAGCGATTCAGAAACGTAAATTGATTTAACAAGCCAGTTGACTCAACAACGTGTTAGTTCATTAACTATTTCATTAGCCTTTCAGAATCCGGGTGTTAGTCTAATCTGGTATAGATAATATATTACGTTCCGTTTTAGTATTTTAGAAGACTCTGTTATCTATCTTTTTAGTATTCATAGATTTTAAATTATTTTTTTTTTTATAAAAATTGTTTACACTATTCAGTTCTAAACTTATTGAAATGTCAAACGGAACACGGCAAACTGTCAACTGCTGCAAAGAAGAAATCAACTGAATTTGAATTTGAATCCGCCATATTTTATGTTGACAGCTAGTCCACCAGTCGGCGGATAATTTTATGTACGAATTACGACGTCCCTAGCACTCGTTTGGTTCGAGTGAAGTTTATTCTATTTCGAATGTGAACTTCTCAGAATACACAAACTGTGTTTCATTATTAAAAAAAAAGAAATTTCGCATTTTTATTCGAATGTAAACCTTTATGTATTGCCTGAGAATCCTGCCCCCTTCGTTTCAATTAAAACAAAATATTTTTTAAATATCTTACATGGGTTTTAAAATAATGTTTTATTAATATATTTAATAACCCCGATTATGATACAAATTAATCTGATAAGAGACGAGTTTGGATCTGGTTCACATTTGCTGAGAACTGAGTTTTACGTAACAATAATAATGTCACATTATTTATAAACCCGACCTAAAATATAATTCTACCGGTTTATGACGGATCCTTAATTTCGATCAACCAGTTTGAATTATATATATAAAAATTATAATTCATTCATTCGATCCCATTAAAATATGCAATTAAAATTTTCAATGTGAGTTTGATTTTTTTTTTAATACATCATGAGCAAAGGAAAAACATAATTGTGAACAAAATTAATTATGCATAATATATAATTAAAAATAAATACAAATATTTACAGCGTGGTTTCTGTACACATATTTTAAATAATAAATACGTACTGACCTCCTATTTATGTGTATTATTACACAGAATTCGCACAAAATATTTGACTATGGAACATAAAAATGAAATCGTATATTAACGGTAACGCGTCGACAGTATTTTATATGTCGCTACTACATAAATAGTAAAACGTTTAATGACATTCGAAATGGGTGAGATGGACTCAAAAGTGATAACTGCTACTGGCATAGCGCAGATTCGAGTAGGTGTTACATAAATAATACGAAATTAAAAAAAAAACTAGTCTTTTGCAAAGCAATTTATATTGAAAGGAATGTTTCGTTAGTTTCACTACTAGTAGGGTTTCGGGGCATTACCTACTACGTGATCACTTTTTCAGATTATTGCAAACAGAAAAGTTATTTTTTTAAAGATATTAACTACGTGACATAAACCAAAAACGGGGAATTTTCAGATTTTGTACACACACTACCTCGGTGACTAAGCGTCGTGCTTTGAGGAACCCCCTTCTTCCCCTTCTTTCCCCCAAACGGAGTATTAAATATGATCCTTACCTTCTTCGGACTACCGAAGCTAACTATTAGAGCTAAATGGACCATCGGGAGCTCTCGGATTGAAATATATTATAATTTATAAATGCTCTTCTACACAATTTTCTTATACCTGACTAGATGCGTAAAACAATGTATGATTATTATAATTTCTCCGATGCTATCTACTCGTATATATGCAATTTATAACTGTACTAAATGTCGTCTATTTATATTTTATATCTTTTATAATTAGCGAAGTTGGCAAGGGACGGCATACGGACGGACAGAGCGAAACTACAAGGGTTTCTTGTAGTTACCTACTAACTAAAAAACCAACCAGGCTCACCCTCCTGGGTGCCTCCTGCCCAACATTTTCTGTTCTAATACTTAGCAGTAAGAGCACAGACATAGGACTTAGACTTAGTTTAATTTACCCCCATCTTCTGTGACAGCCCTGACAAAGTTTGGATCGTTCTATGAAAACTGTTCCTCTGTACGTAAGTATATATTTTACTCTGCGGCAAGAGCTCAGTAGATTGATATCAATAGACATTAGATAAACAAACCAGTCGATGCGCTGTCCGCTGCTCCGCTGTGATTGATTTTATATTTCAATTAAGTTTTATTGCGTATTTATTGCCATCAATTTGCTATTAGATGCCTCTGTCTGTCTTTTGTGATTTTCATATTTTATTTTTATGACTCAAAAGAATTTTATATTATTACCGAAAGTATGATTTAATAATATGAAAAGTACAATATATATTATTTACATTGAGTTTGTTAATGGCAATTGAATGTTTTTGTCAAAGTCGTAATTTCTTCATTGCCAGGTGAGTAAGTGACATTTAAATTGGTAGCATTATAGTGTACGTATATACAATAATTGTCTTTTGGTTTACAAAAACATTGAATTCGATCTGAACAGAGTATATAACATATAATAACTCCCCACACCAATTTCGGTGACGGTGGCCGGTTTCATTGAAACCAGGCCAGTTACGCAGGAGTAATTTTATAGTGCCCAAGTGTGTGCGCAGTACACTCTCTCCTCCTTTACTCTCATAACCTACAGGACCGAACCGGGAACCGACACGACTGGCGAGAGTTCAGGCGCAAGTCCGACTTTTACATGCACATCCAACGCATGGATCATCTTTCTTGTCCGACTATCCGGTGATCAGCCTGCATTGTCCAAACCAAACTTGGAAACAACATTTACTGTTGTTCCAATACGGGAATCGAACCCATGACCCCCAAGTCGAGAGCCAAGCTCCAACGAATAGACCACGGAGGATGTTAACAGAACAGAGTATAGCACATATTTGGCCCACTACTGTTCCCATTGTACATAAATGACTTACCGAGTCAGATGCTGAAGCCAGCACGTCAAGTCCTTGTTGCTGATGACAGCACTCTAGTAATCAAATATCGTAATAAAAGTTCTTAAGAAGACATAAGCAGTACGCTTCAAAATTTTGTAAATTGGCTCAATAAAAGTATATATATTATTAATTTAGATAAAACTAAAGTTATGCAGTTTTATCAAAGGACATTAGAAACGAATATGGATATAAATTATAATGGCCAAACAGTAGAAAAAGTCGCTACTGCAAAATTTTTGGGAATTAAATGAAAGCCAAGTGACATAGTAAACTCAATCAGATGAAATATACAATAAACTCAGTTCAGCTGCTTACGCATTATTTAATTTAACAAAGAAAGTAAATATTCAAGGTGTACTGATAGCATATCACAGTCTCGTAGTTTTCATACTGAGGTTTGGTTCTGGGGCAACTGTAGCGAGAGAGAATACATTTTTAAGGCACAGAAACGTTGTAAAAATCTACTGCCAATCTAAATGCAACCGACAGCTGCGTACCCGCATATAAACAATATAATCTTGTAACATTCCCATGTTATTTTGGAAATAGCTATTTTTGTAAAAACAAATAAACACTTATTCCCGACTTTAAAACATACTAGAATTAAGACTATAAATTTAAGATCTCAATATGAAGACAAATTGTGTACAGGTGGATACAACACTGCACTATTAAAAGAGAGTATTATATGTATGGCTCCTCTTATTTACAATCATATACCAAACGTTATTAAGGAGCAACCTTTAAGCAGATTTAAAAAGAATCTCAAAAAAGTGCTCATTGAAAAATGTTTTTTATTTTTGTTGTTTCTGTATGTTGTTTCTGTATTCGAATTTTTAAATGACAAAACTATAGAGTTTAATTAAAGAGTTAAATAATTATTGTGAAATCCTAATGATATTGATTAATAACACCGGCACAGAAAAAAAAAATTGTCTGTACACCGGGCGCCACCTATCTACGGGCATGTTTTTTCGTCATTTTTTGACAATTTCGATCGCACTAATCATAAACCGTTTTAAATTTAAAAAAATGTAAAAAAATCATCAAAAATTTCAAAAATCGAAGAAAATTGGGATTATCTTGGTATAAAAAATTGAAGAATTCAGCGGGTCGAAAAACATGCCCGTAGATAGGTGGCGCCCGGTGTACAGACAATTTTTTTTTTTTTTGTGTGCCGGTGTTATTTATAATAGTTTAATACCAATAATAATATAATTTTGACACAATATTAATTTTATATGATGAACTTGGACATTTATGTAAATGATTATTGATTTCATTTTAAGAGCTCCGTGGCCTAGTAGGTAGACCGTTTCAACCGAATCGGAATCGAACCTGGACACTCGAGAGAGTACAGGGTCGATTCCCAGGTTGTAGCGTGTAAGAATTTTTCAGATCTCAAGTACAGTATAGGGACGCTCCAACGGTGAAGGAAAACATCGTGAGGAAACCCGCATACGGTTGGCCCCAGACGTATTGGCCAGTCATTCCTCTGGACTAGGCTGACTGTGTTAGGAGAATGCCGTATGTGCTTGGGCATATAATGGGCATACGACATTTAAAAACCAACTGTTCCAGGCAGTACCGTATTTCAATAGTGGTAACTTCGCTCGGAGAATACTGTATAAATTATCCAATAACGGATGAAATGGCTTAAGTTTTTTGATGACTATGACATAGATTTTTATTTTTTATTTTATTCACTAATAAGATGTTTGTTATGGTAATTATGAGATACATTTTTTATTTTTATTTTATGTTTATACTGACTTTGTTTTTACATTTTTCCTTCAATTCATATTTTTTTTGTAATTGTGAATAATACCTTAAAAAATGTTGACATAAGTAAATTAAATAGGTAATTTATAACAATTGAACTAGATATAAGTAAATCAATCTTTGTTTTTTTGGTACTAGTACAAATTTTTATTAATATTATAATTGTGAAATGTTTGCATGGCGTAAGGTGGAATGTATAAGGCTTCAAAAACATTGTAACATCCAATTGTATTACCTACATACATACATTGTAACTTGTATATATACATACATACATACATTATATGCAAATAAAACTATCTCTCCATGAGGCCTTGCAAGCGGCACCTGTAGAACGTATACCGTGCGACGGGACCTTGTCCGCACTACGCGGGGCTACGCAAGTGCGGCGCAGACAGTTGGCAGACGTCGCGCTGCAATTGTAATCTATTAATAGAGAAGCTGTAAACTTCTTGAAGATCATCTGAGACCTCGTTATATACTATAGAGACAATAGCACCAGGACTAGTAAAATTTGAACCAAGGACGAAAAAGAAGGGTGTTATAAGTTTGACTTGTCAGCCTGTCTGTCAGTCTGCACAGGCAGACAGTCTGTCCGTGGCATCGTAGCTCCTAAATGTAAAGACTGATTAAGATGCATTTTTTCATCACCATCAGCTCGTGCACTGCTCGATAGTTCGGGGTTACTTAATTTTTTTAATTTTGTAATTTGGATTAGGCGCTAAGGAATGAAAACATACGCATTATAATTCCACTAATGGACATTGATGGATGGACAATTGGATGATGATTGATAATGGACACGGACACCAATTAACCACAAGAATCTAACTGAATCAGAGAGCAGCTGAAACCAAAATAAAAATCGCGATACACCAGACAGTTAACAAAACACGCAAATCTATTTAAAGCTATCAATTTGCAAATCATTTGTTCAAACTAAACAGACATTGACAGCGTATTGAGTTCAATTCCAAATGAATAGCGATGTATTCGTGCATCGTCCGCACTCCGCGTGCTGCGTGTACTTGATGAGTCCCAGTCTCCAACTTTTCGAGCTTATTACTATAGGAATAAGGTCCAAAATTGGTACACCGGAATTTTGGGCGACTGTACAGCCCAGTGCCGATTGCGTAAATCGCGGCCGCGGGTCGACGTTCGACAGCTGTGATCAATGGCGTTGCATACGCGTACGCAATACGACTTGATTCGTTGCTCTAACATAACATAGCATGTTACGAGGTAACAGACGTAAAAATATAAAAACGTCGTAAAAGTAAACGTTGTGAAAATATAACTGTCCAAGTAAACCCTACTCTGTATATTTTCTGTTTCTAAAATTAATTTATTAAGCTTAACTGTCTTTAAAGTGAATAAATCTGCATAATAATACTCAACTTACACCTGGAAATATTATCTTGGACAAGACTAACATGAACAAAAGTTATAAAAGTGAATAAGTAGTAGTGTTAACAGTGAACCTGAGTGTTTTGTCTAAATGCTACATAAAATAAATAAAAAATACAGTGTTTCACATAGCAGCCAGGTGAGAAGAGAATATGTTGCATAAGTAAGCAATTGAGCCAATTATAAACACAGAACAAACTCTCTGTACACTGATCTTGCTCAACAACAGGAACTATGTAAGATCCTATTAAACAGCTATATACCACTTTAAATGATCAAGAACCTTATAGGAACGATTCAAAAATAACTAAGGAATACATGATGCCTAGGAACTTACTTTCATTAGATCATACATAGTGAATTACATTCCATATTATATATTTATTCTTGAAAATCATCCTGTCATAATATAACCGTTGGAACAATTTAAATTTAAAAAAATCCAGGACTACCGAAATTTGTTAAATAATTTACAACTACCGAAATTTAACCAAAACATTATCAACACTTTTCAGTTTTTGACTTTTGACATCTGACATACACTGATAAGTGTCAAGTAAAACAAAGACTGTATGATATTGACATTCCATAGACCATAGACACTTTCTTATTTTTTGTACATTGCGTGATGGCAAAATATTAACGTTGGATGGCCGGTTAAAAAAGAAAAAATTAAATAAAATTAAAAAAGAAAAAATAAAATAAAATAAAACTATTGGATAAATTATTAATACTGAGATTTTATCACTAAAATAAAATGGACACAAGCAACACCGACGA
Organism: Phengaris arion; assembly: GCA_963565745.1. NCBI lineage: Eukaryota > Metazoa > Arthropoda > Insecta > Lepidoptera > Lycaenidae > Phengaris > Phengaris arion. The sequence goes on along the minus strand of OY751440.1, from coordinate 22,838,177 downwards.
CTTTATCACTTATCGAAGAAGAAGGTCTTTATCAGTTTCTAACTTTCCCTCACATCACTCCCCTATTTTTGATACCACGATGAACAGTATGCCCAGCACGTCATTTAACGAGTCCTGTACAGAATGCATTGACTACATGAAAAAAATTCAAACATTATCAAATGAACTATTATCGGCAAATAATGAAATCGAAAACCTTACATTAGATATACAAACACTTAAAAATGAAATCGAGAAGAAAAACATGTTGATTAATGCTTATAAGAAACTAGATTCACCCTCATCTATCACCCCAAATCGACGTAAAGGAAAAAGAAATAAAATTTATGATGCAAATCGACATAACATAGACAGCACACCCACTTCCATTATATTAAATGAAACACACGCAGAAAACAAGGAGAATATAAATCATACAGATATAAGATACAACTTAGAACAAGATAGCCATCCCATAGTTAAAAATAACCAAAGCAATACAAATCAATACAATCTAGATTATATGGACAGTGTGAAATGTGCGAATAACCCGACTACAGAAAATAATTACATTGAAAAGAATGACAAAAAGGATATAGAAAATAATGAACATGAACAGGACAAAATAAAGGTTATAATTCTAGGAGATCATCAAGCGAATGGAGTACGCAAAGCCCTGCAGACTATTTTAGGACAAAAATTTGAGGTCTTCTCGCTGTGGAAATATGGATCAAAGCTAGACAATATTCTTAACACCCTGGATAACAACATTAAAAACTTAAGTAACAAGGATTTTATAATAGTATTAGGTGGATGCAACGATGATAACCCCACGAACATCCAAATTAACCTAGGGATGTTCTTTGAGAAAAATAAAACTCCTCATATCATAATATCGGAAATACCCAGAAATAAGAGTTTAAATGAAAAAAAGCTAAATAAACTCGTAGAACATATATGCAAACTCTACAACAACACAACATACCTGAATATGGACTACAGTAGATACATACCACGTGGACCTAGCTTTAAGTTGAGTTTAAGTAAATCTTTAGCTAGAGCAGTGCTGGGGTTAAATTATAAATATAACTACGAATTGTACACAAATAAGAAAATAGATGATCAAAAATGTGCTAAGGTTAAACTATTGGATAAGTTTACTCAAACAGAATCAATTATTATTAATAAAGTCTCAACAAGTAAAATTATCAGCTTACCCCATCAATGTTAACCCAGTGACTGCAATAGCTGTAGATGGGTCTAGAGATAGTCCTTCTCGTACTGTAGGTGAATCTGGTGATTATCCTTTTCGTGAATAACCACTTATCAATTATGCATCAAAATATCTGCGGGCTTTTGGCAAAAGCCGATGCATTATGTGTCCACTTAAATGAATTATTGAGAGAAGGAATATCAATAGATGTGATATGCGTAACTGAGCACTTCATAATGTCTGGTCAGGAAAAATTACTTCATTTACCGAACTATAAACTAGCAGCTATTTATTCAAGAAATATAAAAAGAGGTGGTTCTTGTATTTTAATAAAAAAGGGTTATCAATATACAGAATTACAGGATATTATGAAGTGTTCTATATCGGGGATAATTGAATTAAGCACTATTGAACTTTCTGAGCAAAATTTAGTTCTTCTATGTGTATATAGACCACCACAGTTAACAAACCTTAATGATTTTTATAACAATCTGGATACTGTTTTAAAAAAAATATGTGTCAAAACCAAAAAAATAGTAATTTGTGGAGATTTTAATATTGATATTTTAAAAGATAATAGGCAAACTAAAGAATTCAAAAATATCCTTACAGGGTATGATCTTAATTTACAATTTAATGAAGTGACTAGACATGCTGGTAATACTTGTCTCGACAATTTCGCTCATAACTTCACACAAGGCTGTCATAGTAAAATAAAGGATTTCGGACTGTCAGATCATAATGCACAAATTATGATTATAAAAACGAATAAAACTTCCATAGTACAAACATGGCACACAATTCACAGAGATATCTGTAAAGAAAATCTAAAAATGTTTAAAAAACACATACAGAATATATCATTTAATGACGTCTACGATACAGAAGATCCTGACAAATCATATACTAACTTCATAGACACTTTCCAATTATTACACAATTTATGTTTTCCCTTTAAAAAAATTACTAAAAAATCAACAAATAAAATAAACTGGATCTCTAAAGGTATACGTATCTGTTGTAAGAAAAAACGTCATTTACTGTGGCAACAGAGATTAAAACCAACAAAAGAAAATAAGGAATTATTTATTAATTATTCACGTAAATTGAAGAAAATTATTAAATTAACACAAAAAGCACAAAACATTTACAAAATTAACCAATCAAAAAATAAACCTAGAACAATTTGGCAAATAATAAATAATAATAAGAAAAATTATGAACATGTCTCTAGTTTAAAATATAAAAACTCAATTATAACCGAACCTCAAGAGCTAGCGGAAACCTTTAATAATTTCTTCATAGATCAAGTAGGGACTGTATCAAAAGATGACGCTGCTGCTGATGCTATGAAGAAAAATCCACAATCCATCTTTGTTCGACCGGTGATTCCTCAAGAGGTCATAAATGTTATTAAAAAATTAAAGAATAAAAAAAGTTATGGACATGACGGCATAACCACAAAGGTAATAAAATATGTGAGTAGTTATGTGGCTTCTCCCATGGCACATATAATCAATGCATGTATATCTACTGGGAAATTTCCGGATAAACTTAAAGTAGTAAGAGTAATACCTATACATAAGAAAAACGCTAAAGATGAGATCACCAACTATAGACCCATTTCGTTAATCTCGATTTTCTCAAAAATAATTGAAAAGGTTATCTATAACTCTATATACGACTTTTTAAGTAAATTTAACATTCTTTGTACTGAGCAAAAGGGATTTAGAAAAAACACTAACATTAATATGGCTATATATGACTTTGTGCATCTAATACTGCCGTCAGTTGACAATAAAATTCCAATCTGTGCATTATTTACTGACCTATCCAAAGCTTTTGATTATGTTGATCATGACATACTTCTTAGAAAACTAGAAGCCTATGGCATACGAGGTAATGCTCTTAGTTTAATAAAAACTTACCTACAAGGACGCCAACAATTTACAGAAACTTCAAGAGTATGTTTTAAAACAAAAAAGGAAAAAAAATTTGCATCTTCGTTTAGAACTGTTAAATTTGGTGTACCACAAGGCAGTGTACTCGGTCCATTATTATTCTTATTGTATATAAACGATTTACCGACTCATATGCTTTATCCAATTGTTCTTTTTGCAGATGACAGCACTCTAATAATAAAATGTAGCAATAAAAATAGATATGAGATTGACATTAATAATGCACTCAAAGATTTCATTAATTGGCTAAAGAAAAACAATTTAATTATCAATCTAGATAAAACTAAGGTCATGCACTTTTACCAAAGAATACCAGACAAAGACATGAATGTAACCTATAAAGGACAATCTGTTGACAAAGTAACTACTGCAAAATTTTTGGGAATAATATTTGATAGTCAGCTGAAATGGAAAACTCATTCTGACGAAGTCTGTAAAAAACTCAGCTCCGCTGCCTACGCATTATATAGTTTAGCTAAGAAGGTTAATATTGATACGGTACTGACAGCATACCACAGTTTAGTTGTTTCAATATTAAGGTATGGAGTAATATTCTGGGGCAACTGTAGTGAGAGCGAAAATATATTTAAAGCACAAAAACGTTGCATAAGATGTATTGCTAATATAAAAGCTACCGACAGCTGCATGCCTCTATTTAAAAAATATAAATTCTTAACTTTCCCTTGTCTATATATTCTGGAAGTAGCTATTTTTGTGAAAACAAACATTCACTTATTCCCGACCTTAAAAGAAACCAGAATTAGGAGCACAAAACTACGATCCAATTACGAAGATAAATTGTGCACAACTGGATACAAAACTGCTTTGTTAAAAAAAAGCATTATCTGTATGGCTCCTCACATTTATAATCATATACCAAAAGTTATTAAGGAACAAGCTGTAAACAAATTTAAAAGGAACCTCAAAGAAATGCTTATTGAAAAGTGCTATTATTCTGTATCCGAATTTCTAAATGACAAGACGTTAAATAATTAGTTACGTAAATAAGTAGTACATTGACATTTAATTTATACTTACACTATATTTTATTTTAGTAACTTAATTTTATGTTTTTGTTGTTCTGTAGACATTGATATTAATTTTATTTATTTTTTTTGCAATGTTTTTGCAATGTTATTAATTCTATTTTAATGGTTATTAATCTTGTACATGAATTTTGTGTTATATTTTAATTTTTTATACTAATGAATTATGACATTTAACCTGATTATTATTATTATTATTGTTGACTAGGTATTAATTAAACTTAATTCGCATGTTTTATGATGAATTGATTTTAAAATGTTTTAATAGCTATAAATTTGATGTGACTTTTACTTCAATTTTAGACATGGATATTGATTATGAATTATTTAGGTACTAGATATGTTAATTTAAATCGCATGTTTTTCTTCTACACATATACTATCTAATGTTAACATAATATGATTTATAGTCTGAAGTTTTAAATAATATGTAATAGCTTAAACAATTTGACAACGATAAAATTTTGCATGCCGTAAAGGCAGAATGCATAAGGCTCTGAAAAATACTGTAACATCTTACTATTGTACCTGCATTCTAAGCAAATAAACGATCTATCTATCTATCTATCTATCATTCATCATCTTCAGCTCCCACCTCCCTCGTCCACTCGCTATAGTATTTTCGGGGCAAATTCGACCTAAATGTAGACAAGGAGGATATTAGAACATGTCAATGTCATATATCCACATTGCAACAAAAACACAATGACACGTTTTGGTGGAATTTCATTTTTTTATTTACGTGTAGATTAAATTGGCTCTGAACAGAGAATACTTATTACTTAATTACTAAATGCAGTTATACAGCCCAACGTAACTCTTAGTAGGCGTCCCGTAGCACCCCGTAGCACCCTTAGCGACCCGTAGCGCCCCGTAGCAGACCCGTATCATGTGACGTAGCATCCCGCTTCCTTGCACTGACTGACTTGTGCCGGTCATTTATTACAAATCATCGCAGAATTCCCGGCAAATGTAATAATTTAAATTATTTTATAAAATCAACCGTTGCATTAGCGCTGCGACGTGATGGCATCAGACTTTTATACCCTTTAATACAAATTACCCTCCTAGAATACTAATCAATTATAGATTGTGATTAGAAGAGTGTAGTTTTAGATCTTACTTAGAGAATGTATCTTAGAGAATGTAGAAATACATTTATATTTTCATGTATCGTAAAAGATTTGCATGAACTGCATGAAATTATTTTGTCGTGCGTTCCTAGACCATCAGCCCGGATGTAGTTAGATTTGGCCTGTTGGAGCTCGCGTGCTTCAAATACATGAGATTAATATCAGGGCCTCACAGAATACAATATTCATAACGTTTGTGTAGTGTTTCGCCGAGTGAGTGAAGCCACTGGAGGCCCAAGGGGGGTTGGGGATTTTCAAATCGCACTTATGACCTCTGGTGTTACGAGTGTCCATGGGCGGCGGTAATCGCTTACAATTAGGCGATCCATCTGCACGTTAACTTTTTATTTACTTCTCGGAATTAAATCAAAAGTTTAATAACTGATTCAAGCCAAAGTCAATAAAAATTCATACAAAGTTAATATTGAAACATATCTATGTACAGCCGCTATCAAACTCCGCCCATTCCGCTAACCCGTCACTCTGTTACTCGCGAGGACGGCTGCAGTTTTATTACCTCCCCTCTCCCCTCCCCTCCCCTCTGCCAGGACCTCCGACATTCCTGTATCTTATAAAACGACACTATTCACTTCGAGTGCTCTCGTGTTTTGAGGTCAAATTTCTTAATGTTCGTTTTTTTACATTACTAACTGGAGGTAGTTATTGAAAAAAATGTTTTGTAATTTCGTGGTAATCGAATACGATTTTCCTCTGTCAAAAGTAAAATTATTAGCCGTTTCTGTGTAACCCGGTGAAATGTCCTAACATACAGCTCAATATAGTAAATATAATATGGGCCGCATTAGTGACGGGTATTAAGGGACATAATATATTCCGCCGCGAGTATGGCAGGCCATACATCTCGAGCCGGCCCGCGGCCTGACAAATGACGGACTTATATTGTGCGGTTTATTTTGTGAAGTTGCTTTTTGTGCGGACCGGACCGGCTGAATATTTGCGCTGTCCCTTTTGGTAAATGGCAATTATTAGTACACCGGTGTTCAGGTTTACAAACCGCTAAAGCATGAAAATCGACAGTGAGGCTTAGAACTTCTAGAGGGGGAGATATTATAATTATTTTTAAGAGCAAGACAACCGAGCAAAATGCACAGGACTCACTCTAAAATGAGCCTAGCTGCTCATTTGACTGCCTAATGAATATTGGCCTCGTGTGTTGGCATAGCAACGCGTCATTCTCTTCGCTAAACGGCCCAAGCGCGCTCGACACACGGATAACTCAACAGAAGCGGGGGCGGCCCCGCGCGCGACACCTGGCACTTACATGTCCCACACACCCACCGTCTCAGGTTCGCTATGATCGGATTATTGAAATGCATTATGCGCGGTTTGCAGTAATGGATTTTTGCACGAGCGGGTTGAGTGTTGACGCTGAGCGACGGCTGAAGATAGCTGCTATCGCTATCTAAATATATCCGGTGCCGGGTAGATGTAGGTAGCGTATTTATTTGGAAGTATCGTAGCTGATATTGTTATCGGCTATGCGCTATTGCACTGCTGAGTCATAGCTGAACGCTATTTTAGTAATAGTCGACTTAGCGTTCGTTCTCACGAGCACTGTTTTAACGTCGTGTAAGTTAAAACAGCGCTGAAAATAGAACTCTGCGCTAATACTATTATAATTGAACATATGAGCGTCGATATTTTAAATTGCTGCCGCTGCTGTTGTTTTTGCTAATGCCGCGGCGTACACTTACTATCTATAATAATACTAATAATCTAAACATTTAATACGTTCCGAAACTACTTGACCGATTTTTATTAAACTTTGCACAGACATAGATTAGACTACGGAGGAGGACATAGGCTACTTTTATTCGCGGTGAAATTGTTTTCGCACATGAAGTCGTGGGCAACATCTAGTCGTTAGATATTTAGCAATTAGCTATGTTACAAAAATGTTATATTTTTCAGGGCACAGAGATTTTAATAGTTTATCTGCATCATTACAAAACATATGAAACACAACTACAAAATACACAAACATAAAAGTAAAAATATATAAAAACATTAAAAAAACTGCCGTTGAAGTTGAGATTCAACATCTTTTCGGCTTTGAAATAGGAAGCATATCCAGGAAGATCCCCCGCTGTCCGCACGTGTCGCTTGTTACATCTAACGTCTAGTACACTGGACCGTATACATCTGTATCATCTATACACTGCACAGTGTACAATAGCAAAGGCGCGGGAGGCGCGGCGGCGCGGCGGCGCGGAGGCCCTCGCCAGCGGAAAACTTACGGAAAAACTTGCATCATTTTACGAAGAACCGGGGAACATTTTATATTGGACTTGAAATGAAAACTTATTAAGTACGCTTTGGCGTATATGATTATTACAGGAATGACTTCGCTGTTTCAGGAGTCTTGCGAAATAAAACATATTACTAATAGGCTAGATGATTACATTTTTTTATTGCATAAATGAGTAACTTCTCAGACGAAACAGTATATCAAAAGACAATATTTTAATGTGTACGAAATGTATACGAAATTTCGCAAGTCTCGTGAAAACGTTCCATACTTAAGTCGTACCGCGCTGTGACGTCACGCCTAGGTTAAAGTGTATGAAGCGTACGGTTGGTTCATTTTTTTTTACCTAAATTGTAATTTAATTTGAATAAAGTCATAAATTATAATTGTTCCTATAGTATCCTAGATAATGAATTATATTATATTAATGAATCTCCTGCCGACCGGGTTAAGCCTGGGGTCGATATTTAATAGTCGGGAGAGCTTCCGGAATGAAATTTAATGATTATTATCTCAATGTAATAAATTATATTGATTGAAATTATTGAAATTTGTAATCTATCAAATGTATGTATCTGTAAGCAAATGTATCGGTGCTAAACGCTAGGTCGAATAGTTTTAGTTCAGACATGAATTTTAAAACCCTTAAGCTAAATAGAGAGTTTATTTTTTTACATACTTAAAAGCGTTTACGCGTTTTCGTTTTTTTGGTACGTTTTGGGGCTACGTTAGGTTACATTACCAGGTACCACAGACCGTTGGGTTACATTACCAGGTACCACAGACAAAACAACTGAAAAGCAATAAAGCTTCGATGATTATAATTGAAAAAGTTTTTTTTTTTTTTTTTTTTTTTATTTATTTTAAGTCGCTTTTTAACAGCTAAGGTCATTAGCGACTACTATATTTACATCTATATATTCCGATACATATTTATGTTTTTAACGAAGTTAATTGTCTGTATATATCCATTATTATTTAAACAGTCCTTTATATTGTTAGGTAGGTTACATGATAGTTTTTCACTAGCATAAGCCTGACATTCTACTAACAGATGTTGTACAGTTAGATCCATCCTGCATTTACACTTTGGTTTATCTATCTTTTTCATAATGTGTACATGTGTCATATTTGTGTGACCAATACGGAGTCTAGTGATGACGGTCTGATCTTTTCGAGACGTAAACGAAGTTGGGGCTTTGTCAAAAATAGAATTTCTTATAGCATATAATTTACTATTTATATTTTTATCCTGCCAAACAGTATCCCATATTTTTTTTAATCTACGTTTAATGTGGTTTTTAACATCCGTTGCATTTGAGTTAATGGAATGGTCTATTGAATTTAAATTTGCAGCATTTTTAGCTTCTATATCAGCCTTCTCATTACCTTCAATACCTTGATGACTAGGGATCCACAATACTTCAAATTTGAAATTATTTTCTATTAAATTTATCATTTTTTCTCGAATAGCTAATATAAGTGGTTCGTTATTATTAATATTTTGTAGGGCTTGCAAGCACGATTTAGAATCTGAAAATATTACAAATTTATCTACATTACTACTACCTTGTATTATTTCTAAAGCTTTATAAATAGCGATAGCCTCACAGCTAAAAATTGTGTGGAGATCTGTAAGTTTATAACAATAACAGCTATTATCTTGAGTAACGATAGCACATCCTGATTTATTATCTATTACTGATCCATCTGTGTAAAATTGTATACAATCTTGATTTTTAAATTTAATTTCATTAAATAAACTTTTATAGATGATTTGTGGGGTTTTATTTTTAAGATTTTTAGTTAATTTAAGGTTAATAGGAAATTCATAAGTGGCCCATGGGCCATAAGCAGGTATTTTTTTTGGGAAAACAGAAGGAAAACAAAACTGAATTTCATTTAAATATTTCCTAACTCGAATGCGTAATGGTTGAGTCAGGTTTGGGCGAAGCTCATACTCTGTGTTATAGGAAGACTTTGTAAAATAATCATATATTGGAGAGGATGGTTGTGAAATTATATTAGTAGCATATATTAGAACAAGTTGTTTTCTTCTGTAAGAAAGTGCCATTTCCCCTGATTCTGCCAATATACTCATAATGGGACTTGTCTTAAAGGCACCGATACTTAATCTAAGAGCAGTGTTTTGGATGCTTTCTAAACATTTTAGATTACTAGGTTTGGCAGAATCATAGAAAATAGAACCATAATCTAATTTTTGTCTAATAAGAGCCTTATAGGTATTAATCAAACAATTTTTATCGGCACCCCAAGACAGTGATGATAAAACTTTAATCACATTTAATCTTTTGTTACATTCGAGTTTTAATTTATTTAAATGCATGTTCCAAGTCATTTTAGAGTCCAAAGTTAACCCCAATATTTTTATGTTAGTTACTTTTTTTATATTGTGGCCATTTAGAGATAGCTGTAAATGTCTATTTATTTTCTTTTTCTTTGTAAATATTATGAATTCTGTTTTTGTTTTAGAGAACTTAAATTCGGACTTTTTGGACCAGTCTTGAAGCTTATTTATTGTGTTTTGAATAAGTGTTAACGTAGGATCCAAAGTTTTACCACAACAAGTAATTGTCAAGTCGTCTGCAAATAAGAAACCCTTCAAGGGTTTATCGATATATGAAATTACGTCATTGATCGCAAGTAAAAATAAAATTACACTTATAACCGATCCTTGTGGCAAACCATTTTCAATAATTACTTGATCAGATAGTGTATTATTAACTCTCACTTTAATAGACCTATTAGTTAAAAAATTTTTAACAAAATCAAGTGTGTTTCCTTTAATACCCAAGCCTTGCAAAATTTCGATTACTCTATGTTTCCATACCATTTCATATGCCTTTTCAATGTCAAGTACTATTTTATTTATTAAATACAGTAATACAGTAACAGGCTACAGACTATAACTAACATAGAATGTTTTTAAACACTACAACTTATATAAATCTGCAGTCCAATTCTAACTGTATACAGCTCTATTTATCTAAATATTTTATTACATACAAAATTATTGCTACACGCTACCTAACACTTTTAAACATAAAGAAAAATAGGAAAAATCAAAGCAAAATAGAACAAACAAAAAAGACGAGCAAAAGCTGTTAATGTTTACAATAATTTATACAGATCTTTTCGAAACCCATTAATGTTACTGAAAAACACATCTACCTCAGGACATATTGTGTTATATTGGTTGCACATCCTAATTAGTGGACTATTCATAGACACATTGTTATTATTAAAAGGAACATCAAATACTTTCGGAGTGCGTACAGATCGAGTGGGAATTTTAAAGTGTAATTGGCTTAACAAATCAGAATCAAAGTTACCTTTAACTACTTTATGTAACGTACATAAATCACTGATTAGTCTTCTAGTTTCAAGGCATATCATGTGGAAGTGCGTGAGTCGCTGGCTGTACTCTGGTAATTTGCGTCTCAGACCGTATTTCGAACACAGTGATCTGATAAACCTCCTTTGTATCGATTCTATACGGTCTTTGTGAGCATTATAAATTGGAGACCACACCGATGAGCAGTACTCCAATATCGACCTTACCAGGGAATAATACAATATCAATGAAGTCTGCGGTTGCTTGAATGGTCTGGTGTAACGCAGAACAAAAGACAGTGTACGATTAGCCTTACTGCACATGTAATCGTAGTGTTGCCTAAAAGATAGAACAGAGTCGAACATAACGCCGAGATCGCGTACAACCTTTACTCTGTCAACATCTACGCCTCTAATGAAGTAATTAAATTTGATGAGGTTTTTGCTGCTCTTGGAGAACGTTATGACCTGACATTTTTTAATATTTAAAACCATAAGATTTTCATCGCACCAATTTGTTATTGTATTGATGTCAGCCTGAAGGGCCTCGCAGTCAGAGACATCTAAAATGCATCTGAATATTTTAATATCGTCTGCGTATGCAAGGCATTCGCTTTTTATTAAACCTATCAAATCATTCACAGAAATCAAAAATAATAACGGGCCCAAGTTTGAACCCTGCGGCACTCCAGAAGTCGCCACAAACGGCATAGAGTCATATCCACTTAGAGCAACTAGTAGTGTACGATTTAACAAATACGACGAGAACCATCTATATAGACTCCCAGTAGTTCCAAGATGATATAATTTTGCCAGCAATATTAGGTGGTCAACTCTATCGAAGGCCTTCGAAAAATCCGTGTAGATTGAGTCTACCTGACATTTTTTATTAAATGAGTCGGATAAATAAGTTGTGTAACAAAGTAAATTAGAATTAGTTGATTTACCAGTAATAAATCCATGTTGTCGTGAATCTAGTATGTGTTTTAGGTGTGTATACATGTGCTGATATACAAAGCTTTCAAAAATTTTGGCAAATGAATTCAATATACAAATGGGCCTATAGTTATTGACATCAGTTTTATCTCCTGATTTATAAATAGGCGTGACTTTTGCAATCTTCCATAAACTTGGAAATGTACCTTCATTAAGTGATTTATCGAATATGATTGACAGTGGAGCAACCAGAGCATCTGCGCATAGTTTAATGAAAATAGGCGGTATACCATCGGAACCCCCGCTTTTCGAAACGTTAATATTTTGCATTGCCTTAAGGAGTTCATTTTTAGAAATGGTAAGATTACTAATAGGGTAGTTAGATGGTGGGAATTTAGGAGTGTAATTATTATTATTGTTTGTCTTATTATTACAATATACTGAAGAAAAGTGACTTGCAAACAGATTAACAATGCCTATACCCGTATTTGCCGATTTGTCACAATAATGCATACAACTTGGGATGGTATTCGTTACGCGTTTGCTCTTAGTGTAGCGCCAGAAAGCCTTGATGTTAAATTTAAGATCGTCTTCGATTCGGGTGATATATTCCTTGAAGCAGTGTTTGATGACAGTTTTAGCTCTAGCCCTCAACATGGAGAAGGTGTCATAATCTCTGGGATTACTAGAACGCTTAAATTTAGTGTGAGCTTTGGATTTAGATGAAAGTATCCGAATAAGGCTTTTGGAGAACCAAATTGGGTACTTATTACTAGGGACTCTAGACTTAGGGGTATGTTGTTTAATGATTAAGTATAATTTAATATAAAAGAAATGTACAAAGTCATCACAATTCATAGTCTCTGCAAATTCCGCCCATTTTATTTGCGTTATATCCTTTTTACAGCTTTCGTAATCGGTTTTTCGAAAACAAAGTTTTTCGAGAGACCTATTTTGATCTAATGTAGAAGCACAAGTATTCCCATTAAATGTAAGTTCAAATGGGGGATGGTGCAAATCGAGCCTACCTATTGGAATAGTAGGTGATATAGTGAAAAGGTCAGGACAGTTGGTAATAGCCAAATCTAATATCCTACCATTATGATTTATAATATAATTAAGCTGGCTAACAGGTGTAATCTGGAACAAATTGTGCAATGCTGTAGATTTTGCACAGTAGTAGTTGAGTGGACAAACCGTCTCATTAGACCACTTTATATCACCCAAATTAAAGTCTCCTACTAAGCAGGTTACACAATCATCCAGTGAACTGTCAAAAATATTTTTACAGTTATCGAAGAATTCACTAACAACGCTTCCTGGCAGATATTCTGGAAGATAAACAACGCACAAATTTATTTTAAGAGACCCTTGTGCAACGATTTGGATCCACAAATCTTCCAAAAGCTCAGATTTCCATTCTTGTTTTATCGACACCTGAAGTTTCTTAGAAAAAGCTATAAGCACACCTCCACCATGACGTTTGCCATACCGCGAGCAAAATAACGAATCTCGATCTCTACGCACAACGCAATACCTATCGTCAATAATTTCAGTAGACAGTACACTATCATCAAGCCAAGTTTCGCACAAGCAGATTACATCATAGTTATTGCATAATATATTGTTGTAGATTTCCGTCGTTTTGCTTTTCATACCTCTTATGTTCTGATAATATATAGAAAGATACATTTTGATAATTTTGTTCCAAATATATGTTTCGCTAAGTGCTAAAATTTAAAAAATAAATAAATAAGAAAGTTAATGTATAAGATCTAGGCTGCTATCATTTTTTATCAATATATACTTAGATTCTTCTGTTTTTCTTACATATATATGGCCATTTTTAACCCATACAAATTTGTGTCCCAACTCTCTAGCCTTCTTGCGTGTAGCAGCGTGTAAAATTTTATTTTTAGGAGATAAATGTTCTGATACATATACGGGCTTCTTGTCCCCTGCTATGCCAAGCAAAGCGGTATTGAGCTTTTCGTTAGGGTTGGATTTATTATATCGGTATACAGCCGAGTAAAAGGCGTCTCGAGCACTAAAGTTCTTGAATTTTATGACAACAGAACGGGGCAGTTTGCTTTCTTTGTTTAGTTTAGCAACTCTAGTGCATTTAATGACATCATCTTCGCATAGCTTATGACCAACAACCTTAGAACATTGCTGCAAAAGGACGGGTAAATTTTCGTTTCGGAATTCTGGGATGCCTTGTATTTCCAGGTTATTTTCTCTGAGTTGTTGTTCTAAATTATTAAGGCGATCAGATAGCTCCGATACAGTGTATTCAATAGTGCAAAATTTTTCGGATAAAGTGGCGTTGTCTTTGACGAGCTTTTCAACCATTTTCTTCATATCATCATGCATTGCACTGATAGTATCGACCGAATGACGAAAATCAGTCATATCTTGCTTGATTGAAGAAAGCTCCGTCTTCAGGACTTTGGCAATCATTACAGGCATTTCAGCTTTGATTGCTTTGAGCACGCGTTCGCTAATCGCTGATATAAGATCTTCCCCCTTTGAGTCAGTTACTATGCCCTGCGAAGACATCTGCAGTTGACAATCAGTCTGTTTCTTTCTCATTGTTACATACCCGAGATCACTGGTGTCACTATAGCCAGGTTTGCTTAGACCCTCATCATCCTCCTTTAAGTTACGTACAGGGGTATTTGTGTTTCCTGTTTTTGGAAGTTTACTTTTACATTCATAACATTTCCACTTGTTTTTCGAATCCTTAGTCATGGATGTAAATATTTTCTTATCGAGAATATTGGCACATGAGAGATCGTAATATTTATGGCACTTCATGCACTTGAGGTACTCATTATTACTGATGATATGAGTACAGCCACCACAGTCCACACTTTTTGACGCCATCCTCTATATTTTTAAGCTTGCAACACTCCTTTGAAGCTGGTATCCCTATTTATGGTCAAGTTGGTTGTCATCTGTCACTGCCACTCTATGGCGGAAGTGGAGTTGTCAGTGTCACCTGTCACTTGACACTATGTAATTTCGTTTTTAATAAAGTAAGAGGGTAGGTAATTCTTGATCAACTTACAATATTTTATTTTCAAACAATATTCTGATTAAAATCACTGTTGTTGTAATGCGTTTCAACTTTCAAAATGATTCTGATGGTAAATAGTTTATTTAAATTCACTTTTTTAATAAGATAGCACTGTTTTTCGTTACTTAATGATATTATATGAGAACTACTATGAGAACCAAATAATTATTATCTGCTAAAGAATCTAAAATTTCGCCTTCTATATTCATTATTTGGTCATAAGTCGATCTAAATTGTCGAAATCCGTACTGATAATTTGATAGATAATTATTTATCTCTGTATGCCATTTAATTCTCTTGCTAATAATCTTTTCTAATAGTTTACACAGATTACAGGTTAATGCTATAGGTCTGTAACTTGATGGTGCACTAGATTTTTTGCCAGGTTTAAGTATTGGGATCACCAGAGCTTCTCTCCAACAATCTGGAAACAACTGTTTTTGCCACATATAATTGTAAAGTTTTAATAAATATTTAAGTCCGCTATTAGGAAGATTTTTTATTATGTTTTTAGGAATATTGTCTGGCCCAGGACTAGAGCTACTGCTTTGAGAGAGCACTGACATTAATTCATGCATTAAAATATCTTTGTTAATTGGATCCGAGTTGTTATGTAATTCATATCTTATATTATCATTTTCCTTGGCCAATTTGTAAATCTTAAATTCATGATCGTAATTATCACTACTAGAATTTGCTGCAAAAGTATTTGCTAGTAAGTTTGAAGTTTCTTTTGAGCTCGCTGATAAAGAACCATCGCCATTATTAAGAACGATAGTATTAGGGCCACAATTAGTATTATTAATTGTTTTAATTTTTTTCCATATTTCGCTGACAGGTACATTAGTGTTAATTGAAGACGTCCACCTTTGCCAGTATCTATTTTTATTTTCTTTAAGAACTTTCCTACAAAACGCCCTCTTCTTTTTATACTCTATTTTATACTTAGAATCATGATCAGCCCTAGCATATTTTTTTAAATTTCTGTAAGCCTTTTTGGCTTCTTTTATAGCCACTCTACAGTCGTCATTCCACCAGGGCACATTATTTGTTTTTAACACCCCTGAAGTTTTCGGTACAGTCTTATTTGCTGCATCAATAATTAAATTACTAAATTTAAGAACTATTTCGTCTATGGGAGTATCATTACACACATTATCTAAGTCAAATAAATTTGAAATATTTTTGTCAATTTCATCCTGAAATAAAGACCAGTCGGCTTTATCAAATTTCCACTTTTTGGGGACTTGAATCTTTTTTGGAATGTTTTGTCTTGTAAATAAATGTTTTTATGAAAATAGGGAAATGGTCACTATCGTACAAATCTTCTAAAGCATTCCATTCAAAATACGCTGCAATATTTTGTGAAGCTAAAGTTAGATCTATGTTACTTGTGCGACCAGTGTTACTATTAAAATGTGTTGGTTTACCAGTATTTAAAATTATTATATTATCATGATCTTCTAGCCAATCTACTATGATATTGCCTCGAATATCGCATTTATCAGAGCCCCAGTAGTAATGATGACTGTTAAAATCGCCTAGAATGAGAAACGGAGATGGTAATTGGTTCATAAGGTGATTGAGATCATTTTTACTAAATGAAGTACTGTTTGGAAGATACACATTGCATAAAGTAAACCTAAACGGAAATTTAATTTTTAATGCTATTGCTTCTAAATTTGTGTTAATATTTATTTGCTCAGGAAGGGTATATGGTTTAATATAAATGGCTACGCCACCACTTGCTCTGTTGCCATGTATACGATTTTTATAAAAGCAGTTAAATCCCTTCATGGACGCACTGAAATCGGAACAGAAATTTGTTTCCTGTATACAAATGCAGAATGGATTTAACTCATTCATAATTAATTTAATATTTTCTAGTCTTTTATAATAACTATTGACATTCCATTGTAAAATGTTCATATTTTTGTTTCTAAGTAATATATAATATTAAAAAAAAAAAATTGGTAGTGTTGAAATAAATTAAGTTTTTAACATAGAAATAGGATCCAAAATTCCATGTAACTTACTAGACAATCGCGAACATCTATTTTTTAAACTAGTATTTAATTTTCCATGTAGTATATTGCACATTTTGATTAAGTCTTTAATGTTATCTGTGTAAGTATAAACTATTTCTTTTATATTCTTCTTTCCTTTGGTGTTATCTAACAAACTTATAAGCCTATCAATATCTATTGGAAAAACTTCTTTTTCTGAGTTCATAATATTATCTTTTATTTCTCTCCAGGTGTCTTCGTCAGATCTTGTGTCTGTCTTTTTAAGTTTTTTTTTTGATTTTTTCTTTATTTCTGTTTCTTCAAGTGATGTAGTGCTGTATGAGTCATCATCAGTCTCCAAAATTTCCATTGACTTTTTCATTACGTTGGTAGGTTTAATAGTTTCCGCTTTCGAAGACTCACTGGTGCTTGGTGAATGGGTGCGTTTTATTCGTTTCTGGTCAGTTTGAGGCTCATATATTACATCTACTTTAGGGTTAACTATAGGCGTTGTTTCTAAATTGTTATAGTCAAAAATTCTGTCCTGAATGGTTATTGTTTTTCCTACTTCAGCGTCTTGGTGTGTAATTGTGCACTTTACTTCAGTCTTTGGGCAATTTTTTGCGATGTGACCGGTCGTATTGCATGAAAAACATTTAAGCAAATCAGATGATAGGTAAATCCAATAATTTGTACCATCAAAGTTTACTTGGAAGGATTCTGGAAGATGCCTTTCATCCTCTGGATTGATGTATAATTGTCTCCTAAAGCTCAAGATATGTGAGAATCCAGGATCTGGAACACCAATTTTAACAAAAGAAATAGGTGACAAAATTTGAATTTTTAATTCTTTAAACTTTTCTTCTATGACATAATTTGGAATCACTGGGCAAACATTTGATAAAACTATGCGTTTATTCCTAGTAATTAATGGTTTTATCTCCAACAATATATTTTTAACCGTTATTTTCTTTTTAACGTCAATAAGATCATCCGCTGTTTTTTTGGAGTCTAGGTAAATACAAATTCTAGCATTCGATATTCTCGATACAAATCTTATCGACGAAGCAGGTATCAAGGCTGTCAACGAAACGAGATATTCCCTTATTGCTATCCCATCGATGGAGTCTAATATAATTGCTTGGTCTTTTCTTGGAAATGACAGTGAAGAGGTCACATTGGCATAACTTGTATGTTTAGGTACCAGTTGCGGTATCACGGTGGGTTGAGATGATACGGTGGGTGTAGACATGACGGTGGGTTGAAGATCTTGTTGGGGTTCAAACATTATGATACTAAGGGACTCCTGTTGTCAGGAGTGCCCTTATCACTTGTTTGTAAACACTCGTGTAAAAACAACTGCGATAGGTATCTATTCTAATAACTCGATTACGTACAAGTCGAGCGCCGCAGAGCAATACGTGCGTCCGCTGGAACAACCCGCGCGTTACTTCCTGAAAAAGTTTCTTTAAAATAGCAAACTAATAAATTTTAAATATGGATCAGCTGATCAGCTCGCACTACGCATATGCACTACGCATATGCATAACGCAAAATATCGTTTTACAACAAAAAACGATCTATTTTCAGTTTAAATAGACGAATAGATCGAATCCAATTTCCTTCTTCATTTCATCGTTTTCAATCCGATCTAGAGGAAATAGGAATTTATTGTAAGCTGTTTTTTTATTTGAACGTACTTGACTGGAACATCTGTTATAATATATCTGTTACATTATATTGCTACCTACAACTTACTAGCTGACCTAGCAAAAGTTGTCCTGCCATCAAAATTATCACTCGGCGGCATATAACCCACCCAGGAGCATGTCAATTGTCAGGCCATGTCCAAGGAGGGTTCCGTAACTATCAACGCGCTAAATAACTTCAAAAGTAATAGTCAAGACCACTAAATTATTTTTTTATTGCAAAAATGAATAGTACTCTTAAATATGAGTAACTTCTCAGAAGAAACAGTATATAAAAGTCAATATTTTCAAAGGTACAGCGATTTGTAGACGAAATTTCGCAAGTCTCGTGAAAACGCTCCATTATAAAGTCGTACCTAGCTGTGACGTCACGCCTAGGTTTAAGTGTATGAAGTATAAGGCCGCAGGAACATATTTGTTAATATCTCCGATATTTGTGCGTTTACGCTCATACTTACCACAATGAATGTTTTTTTACATGATGTAAGTAAACGAATGATGTAGGTTTTGTTGACTAATTTAGCACAAAAAAAATTAAACTTTTTTGTACTTTTCATATGTATCTAATTACTAAACATCACATAAAATATTTATTTATTTTACATTTACCAAGTAGTAATGCTTCAATATTTATGAGTATATTAATTAAAATAAATATTTTAGATGTAGCCATCATCCTATATCGTAATTATGTCGTTAATGTTCAGCCGACTTTCTTCGTTTATTAGCCATTATTCGTTTTATTTAATAAAATTACAGTTTCCTGTAAGGAACTGAGTTTTTATAATAGGAGCTGCTGTGCTCTGCTAGTTTCGTTTATCAATGAATTAATATTTATTTACTTACGCGCGGCCGAGCCGAGCCGGGCGTTACAGAGAACAGTCATTTGCGACAAACAATTAATGAGCTTTAGCTGTTTGCCGACACAGACAATGACAATTAAATAATTTATTTGGTGTTTCTTTTGCACTGTAATCATTTTGTCCGTTATAACTATAAGTCAGTAAAGCAACGTATGTTTCTTATTTTAAATGTATGTATTTTGGAGGATTTAACAAAACTAGAGATCGACCTGTGGTCGAAATTCATATTTAAAATTTTTAGTTTAAATTTTTTGGGTTATTGTGCCTCCTAGATACGCAATTAAAGTATGTAAATATTGTCTATGATATATACAGTGTCGGATTTATACATTTGCCGCCCATAGGCTATTCAGTTTTTACAGCGCAAAATAAATAATAATTTATTGTGCGCTGTTGTTACAAAATATTATGTTTTTTACGTTAAAAGCGAGCGAGTAAAAACTCTATAATTTCGTAGGATATAATTAGACAAATCATTTTTTTTTTCAATTGTTCTGGTTTAATTTGTAAAAAATACCTATCTGAAAGGTTTTATTTTAAATAGCGCAAAATAGACCTACTATATACTAAATATTAGAAATAACATTATTTTGTTCTTTACGTTGAAAGCGACTGAGCGGAGAGAGCGAGCAAATATGTCTCTAATTTTTCAGGTTCCTATTGGATAAATTCTAATGTAAAATTAGATGGATCCCCATGGACCAATACAAACGACACACAGTAGCACAATGTCAAATCTGCAGAGTCGCATATCTTCTCAATACCAAAAGAAGGACATGGACATTTACAGATAAAAAATGAAAGATTTGTTGTTACAATTGATTTGTGTAAACAAATTATTGACAGGCTACTAAATTTGCAGACTGGACCGGGAGGACGGCCCTTGAAATAGGTCCGAAACCGTGAAAACGTAATTTTTGCTTCACGTATTAGAGCGCTTTCACATTATGCGATACGATGTCGCTTATCGCGCGCGATACTGTGAGAGACGGCTATATTATTTTTTATATTGAAACATATACCTTCTTATTTATTTTTACACTGAAACAAACGCCAATTAGGTAAGAGTAAAAAAAATAAATGTTGTGACAGATTGACAAATTTCAACGTATAATAAAATTATATGAAACGCACGGCAGTGTGAATAAACGGTAACGCGCTAGCGATAATAATTATTATCTATAATTATTGTAATGATAAAAAGAATATCAGTCCAGTTCCATTAAAATTACGAAAAATAGAATTTCACTCACGGTTTTCATGATGAAACCGAACGTCAGAACTCATAGGGTTTGACAATAATGAATATACCTACCATAAATCGATATAGTTTTGACAATTCAAATACTCGTTTTTGTTTGACGGCGATTCGAAAATCGATTTGGTTTCAACATATAACTTTCTCGATGGGAAAACAATATCGATTAAACTTCTTAAGAGTAAAACACTACAAATTTCAATACAATGAGTCCAAACTGTCTGTAGCTTATATGCATGTGTCAGCGTGTGTGTATCTGTGAACCAGTGTTGCTGATATTTTCATTAACTTAATGTATTTCTAAGCAGTCTTTTCAGAAATTTAAGCTTTTCGCACGCCTTCCTTAGCATAAACTTTAATTGTGCCAAATTTCACTCTCATCCGTACGCACAATTCTCGTAAAACTGCACTAGAAGTTTTCGCTTCGTATTAATGTATAGATTGTTAAGAAAATAATTGTTGACGCTGACATCCGTAACGAAAGCCGCGTGCCTTGAAACGTTATGAAAAACGACATTAGTCAGATAAATGTGGGTAATATCTGAAAGCAGAATCGCTATTTTAAAAATATACAGGTGAAAGTTTTTGAATGGACTTGTAAGGCGAAGTCTAAAACTATGAGCTGTAGCAAAAGTGCGCGAGGGAGTCTCCAGCTCAAATTTGATGAAAATTACTGAAAATAAAGTAAATATGCAGTTTTATTTGTTATTAAAAACGACCTCGAAACTCCCTCGCGCACTTCTCCCTACAGCTCATAGTTTTGTCACCGCCTCACTCACTTAGCCAGTTGAAGCAGACGCTTGGTGTCCTGAACAGGTCGAAGCAGTAGATCAGTCCGGTCCTATCCCTACAACTCTATAAGACGCAGGTTCGGCCTCACATAATACTGTTTTCATCTCTGGGCAGGGGCGCCAAAGTACCAGATTCTCACTCTGGATCGTAACCAACAGATCGATCCTCATTATCTTAATGAGTGGCAGTCCTCCAGCGTGCGCTTTACCCGAAGCTTTCTGCCGCGCACAGTAAAACTCTAAAGTCGCCAGCGGTATTTCCAGACCACTACGACCTGTAAACCTTCAAGAAGGGAGCGTATTCCCTCCTATTAGGCTGGCAACGCACTTGCTACTCCTCTGATGTTACGGGTGTCCATGGGCGACGGTAATAATTTTCCATCAGGTGATCCATTTGCTCTTTTGCCCCCTAATTTTATTTTTAAAAAAATTGGCTCAGATGTAAAGATTGTAAATTTAGGTCTCGTTGAGTTAGGGCATGTAGAGTCAGAATCTTGCCTCTAGATGAGATAACTTTTTGATAATGCGAGTCATTTGGTCTCGCCTTGGCATCATTTGATATGAAAATGTTTTTGTGAGATAGATTATTTAAGATGTAAATAGTACCTGGGAGACCGAGTTTTGCTCGGAGTTCTTGTACAACGATAAAATAATTAAAAATAAAGTTTAAAAATATAAAAGTAAAAGAAATATTGAAAATCACAAAAATATTTATCTCACCGGGGTTCAAACCGACCACATTCCGAATTTCCAAACATTACAAAAATTATACGTAGGTACGCATACCAAGCTGCCAATCAGACTGACGTAAGTTATTGATATATTGTTGAAGTTATTGATATATTGTTGCACGACGAAATAAAAAACATATTATATTGCTTAAACATATTATATTCCTTACAAACTACGCATTTGCGTAGTTTGTAAGGAATAAGACCGGCCTAGATCGATTTTTCTCCCCCGAAAATCCCTCTCATAATAAATTTCATGGTAATACTTGTAGCCGTTGATGAGATACCGATTATATATATATACAAGATCGTCTCGTTTAAAGTATAACATACAGTGGGACCACATTATAAATGGCTGGAATAGGCGCACAGTACACCTACAATCTACATAGACCCAGAGACCGCAAGAGCTGAGATGTAAAGTATAAGGGGACCGTCCGGACCGACGGGTCGGTCCCCGGCGCGACGGGTCGACCAGGCAATTTGCTACACTGATCACACTGCCCGAAGTATAATATGACCCAAATCGTTGGGGTTTTGGCGTCTTGGCGTAATTATATATTCTCGTGTCGTAAACATTTGCCCCCGTTCTAATAAAAAGATTTACACAATGGATAACTTAAACAACGTTGCTGTCTTTGTCTGTCAAGTGACTTTTCCATCGCATCAGACAAAGACAGCAACGTTAAGTTTTCCGTTGTGTAAATACTTATTTTTATTAGTAACGGGGTTAGTATTTATTTATGTGATTTAAATATTTAATTCTCTACTAGCCTTTTCTCGCGGCTCCGTGTAAGTACAGCATCCCACGGGAACAACATACTTTTTTGGGATAAAACGCCTATGCGTACCATACCAAGTTTCAGCAAAATCCGTTTAGTAGTTTTGACGTGAAAGAGTAACAAAAATCCATCTATCTATAGATACATCCTCTCAAACTTTCACATTTATAATATTAGTAGGATTTATATCAGGTATCTAACTGCTCTAGTAGTGTGAAGTCGGCGCTTCTGTCCGCGCATAATCACTAAGAAGATGCTCTGATCCCTGGCTTACATCGGAGCGAGCACGCTCGGATGTGCCCCGCGGAACATTTCCCCTATAGTCCCCGGTGGGATATTCCCTCAGGCGACAACGTGACCCAAGACTCAGTAGGCAGCGCTAGTAATCCGGCGGACATATATTATGCGGACTCGCGGAGACGGAGCTGCAAACAGTCGCTGTTGTATTTAGATTTAGCTGAAATAGTGAGTTATGAGGTTACATAGCGACAGTGGTCACTAGCGTCATCACTATGAATTTAGTTTATCAATTACTAGATGTTGCTCATGTTGCCCGCGACTTCGTGCCCGCTAAAGGAAATCCTCCGGGAACCGTACATGTTACTGCGATAAAATGTAGCCTATGTCCCCCTCAACGTGGTCTAATCTATATCTACTAATCTATATATACACGAGAATTCAGTAGAAAATGTCAGCGTCGGTTATACAGATATAGTGATATAGTGCATAACCGAAAGCTAAATGCGCTAAATATCGGTCCAGTAGTTTCGGAGCTTATTCAATGCAAACAAACATCCAAACAAATATTTTTCTCTTTATAATATTAGTATAGATTATGATAGGGTACTAACTACTGGGTGACCCAGCAAACGTAGTTCTGCCGTTTAATTATCGCTCGACACTCAGGGTCAGGGTCAGGGACAGGGTCAGGGGTATTAATAATCAAAATTTCAAACTACAACCTGACTACGCAAATTATAATGCCTTTGTAATATTGACACCTCATTCGTTAAAATTGGATGAGTAGTTTAGGCGCTACGATGGAACAAACATACATAGACTGCGAAAATCGTTACCCTTCACTTTGGCTTCACCGTATTCAGGTAAGAATAGTTTATCTTACAACTTATTCTCAGACCTAGCGTATATATTATACACAAAAAAATCGGTTGTCTGTAAAGTCGGTTTACTGACGATAGTTGAACGTGACAACGTCATGTTTATAGTGCGCGCGGAACTAATTGGCCGCGCCTTAGGTAGGCGTGTTGCCGCCGCGAAGTCCGGCGCCGAACTGAGTAATAACATCAAGCGCCCCCGCCTCTCCGTCCCACCACTCACATACCTAAGGCGCGGCTAGCTGAGGTAACGGCAATGCGTCATATTTAGCGAGGTAACGCTGGTAACGGATAACGCATGAATCGTGCGTGCAGCCGACTCCATCAAATTACTTATAATTTGATTAATTGAATTAACGTTATCACATCAAAAATTACTTTAAAATTGGTCAAGCCGTTTCGGAGGAGTTTGGGTACAGTCACTGTGACGGGAGAATTTAGTAGAAAATATCCAAATATTATTATGTGCATTACAAAAGTATATTTTCTACTGAATTAATAGATAGTTATAAACGGTCAAAACTGATCAATCAAACGTTTAACATTTGAGAACCCCACGGAACTTCAATCCAGGTTTAAAAATACTAGATTATACTCGCGATTTCGTACACGAAAAAGCCAATCCCACGGGAGCCGTACCTTTCATATACCGCTATAAAAGATAACCTGGCCCGCGATCTATTCTATGTCTGTGCCAAATTTAAAGGTTAGTAGTTTCGGAGCCAATTCAATAAACAAACAAACGTTTCAACTTAATTTTATTGGTGTAAATTACATACAGTTTGTCCGAGTAGGAGCATCTATAATGAAATCTCACTTTGTAACAACTTCCTTAGAACTTCGTAATACATTTTTATCGCACGAGCGCTCCAACAACAACTTTAACATCTCAAAAGGAACTGTGGCTTTGTCTAAAATATTAACCTTATTAAAACTTCCGCGACAGACCGGCTCGGACTCGATGCAGACGGGCCACTTGCGACTGCGGCCGGCCACGCTTAATATAATATTTGGGATGTTTCCCAGTACATAATAACACAATTACGCAAATATATTTTTTTATTATTAATTCTCGACACTCGACGCGTAAATACAGTATCTTACGGGAACACAATACTGTTTCAGGATAAAAAGTACTACCATAACAAATTTCATCAAAATTAGTTCAGTACTTTTTGATTTGTCTATTAGTGTATGCAAATCGTCGGAGCGACTACAGCAGATAAAGGGTGTTTTTGAGCTGGTTTTTCATTAGGTTGCATTACCCGGACCACAATTAATGACCACGTCGTTATCCCGGCGCCTTACGGTCGATACCCACTACTACACTGCTCTATCTTCATTTCTATTTCAATTCCTGCCACCGCCCATAACATAACCACAACTAGATAATAATTATTGCATGCCTTTTAACTACTAACCATTGAATTAAACGAACAATACGCAAATTTCAGCTAATATTGCATCAATTTCAAGTGCATGTATAACAATATTCTAATAAGTGTCGGATAGCTTATTCGGAAGTTTTGTTACTGATTACTTTGTATCGAGAGACAGAGAGAAAACGTTCAAATATCTGACACTTATTGGTAGATTGTAAACTACTCTAAGGTAAAAAGAAATATCAATTCTAACCGTTCATTACGTGTTACCAGATATCGCAAATATGCAATACAGTTGATGTATTGTTAACGTCTGCTTTCGACACGAAGTTCGTTATTAGTGAAGTTCTACATAGTTGAACTGTCAGTGCCGAGATATTACTCAGTCGGGCGAGTTTGCCGGAGCCCGTGCAGTCTGTCAGCCCATCACTGTCTCTCGGAGGCCGGATCACGCGCAATTGCTCGTAGAAATCGGACGGTTGAGGCCGGAGCCGCCCGCGGTAATTACTGTATGTTACGTAAGCTGCAACAAACATGTGCACATGTGCCCGTTCAATTATATGTGATCATTAGACCCCACTAAGGGGGTCGCAGTTTTGGTCATGAACGCTGCACGCTGGCCACATCTTATCGGCGATATTTCTATACGAAATGAACATACATCGCTGTACATCGCTGTCTAACGTTCCAACAATGGTAAATAGCGTATCCTTGTGTATGTTAGTGTGGTTTTTACTCAACTACGCCGAAGATAAATGGATGGGTGGATAAGTGAATTTGGCACTATGTATTTATTTTATTTAACAGTTTATTGTACACATAAATAATGAACAGAAAATATATACACAGAAAGAAAGACGACACAAAAGGTACTAATTATCTCTAAAAGAATTTTCTTCCAACAGTCCTACGCAGAGAGAGTAGATGAGAAATATCAGATAGGGCGTGAACAATAATTGCAAATATAATATGATTATAATATAAAATTATTATCAAAACATACTAATATACTAATATACAAAATAATATATAATATAATTTCTAATTATATAAATATATAATTTCTAATAATATAAAATAGTGAACGGTATCAGGATTCAGTTTTGAGCTCTGTCACGAACGCTGTGGGGAAGGAAATTCCACAATCTGACTGCATGAACAGTGAAGGAGTAGGAGAAGAAGTTGGAGCGAGGGGAGGGAAAGACTCGTCCTGACATTAGCCCCTCCAGGGATGTCAAGGGGTCGTGAAAAGTTAAATCGATCTATAAGGTAAGAGGGGGACATGCGATTATACAGGATATTGTATGTTTGTTTGTTCCGCCGTACCGCCTAAATCACTGATCCCATTTCAATGTATGGGATATCAATAGATTCGTAATAATAGCCTGTTACGTATATCAACAGTAAGATGTAACTGTCAATGTCATTATTGACATTGACAGATGTCATAAGTAAAGCCTATCGAGTTTATTGTAGTTGGCCAAAAGGCTATACATAGTGTAGACGTATATATTGTGCTAAGCATATCTCATTACATATTGTAATACGTATTCGTGGTAAGCACCAATAAAGGAGAGTATAAGAATTGCTGCTGTATTATTATCGTCACCACACGAGCGCACGAAGGACTTACAATCAAGAGGTCATAGATAACATAGGCTATAATTCACGTAGTCCGGTTTCAAGATTTTTTATATAATCTTTAATTAACATCTTAACAATAATTTAATTTTGAATATAATTTATTTAAAAAAAAATTCAGGATACTGAACATAATTTTTTAATAAAGTTTTATTTGTTTCAGGTAATCTTCACGGCTGCCGGCAATAGCTTCTACCCACAAAAGATCACATCGTCATCCTAGTTCAATAAATACCGGATTGTAGAATTTATTACGAGCTATATAAAATAGTAGGTAACTTTTAGAAACTCGAAAGTTCACAGTCTGATAAAGCCGAATATTCTCATTGGGAAATCATTATGTTAGGGATATAACGTGTAACGCTCGGGGTAACCCGCAGTTACCACGACTAAATATTTATTTTAATAGCATTTTCCCTGTTATATAATGTTACTGTCGTTTAAGTGACATTATCAGACAACTCGGAAATGTAAACTAGTAACCCGCGCCGCCGTCGACCGCGGACAGCGGAGCGCGGCTTCACGAACAACGATTCTGTTTCGTCTTAACTCATGCACCGGGAAATACTGACTTATTCAACAAGCTGTGCCCTCAATGCGGCACAGACGTAATCTACCAATGTTTTGTAAAATCAGTTACCTACAGAAAATGTAGGCACACCATAACTGCTCACTGCATTACTGGAGGGACTTATGGGCGGAAAAAAAAATAGAAAGTCGACAAATATCTCCTCAAAAAAGATACCCCTTCGCGTTTCCATGTTCTCTCGATACTATTTTGTGTTAGACTGGGTCTATATGTATGTATGATCCGGAATCCGGCGGGCCCGGGGAAATTCAGAGCGTTTAAAATAGGTCTCTGCGCTAATAAAATAGAGTTGAAAATCGAAGTGTCGAATGTCGAGCTGTCATATATGACATGGAAATTTGACTCGACACTTTTGTTTGCGATTTTCAGCTATTCAGTTCTATTTTCAATACGCTAAGTTTTCCCCGGCCTCCCGGAATCCGGATCTCGAACCGATTTGTTTTACACAATCGGACTACAGAGATTTCAGTAGCGATTGTCGAAAGATGCAGTGTACGGTGTACTATATTTCGATCTTATTACTATAGCAGTAAGGTCCAAAACTGGTACACCGGGTTTGTCGGCGACTGGTCGGGTCTCGAGAGATCGGCAACCGCAGACGCCGCTAGCACCTAATGGATTAGCCAGGTTTGAGGCACTCAATAGTAATGAATCTGTTGCGGTGATTAACCGTTTGTCAGCGTTTCGGTATACCGGCAGCCAGGCCCGCACCTGATCCCGTGCTTGAACCCATCATCATCGTCACTAGCGCCCCCGCGAATGTGAGATGATCAGGCTGCACCAACCTAGCTTGCTGCACGTTGGAAGAATTCTCGGGCCTTTGAAGATCGTCAGTTTTGGCACACACACTGGGTTACGTACTCACTATGATTTCCTTCACCGTTTGAGTGATACGTACCGTTTATAGTACTTATAAAATTGAATTATCTCATTGCTACACGCCGCAACCCGGCTCGAACCTGCTCCCTATCGCATGTCAAGCGATATACCACTAAACCACGAGCGCTCACTAATTAAAATTCCACATTAAGCTCCATTAAAAGCGTTAAGTGCTAAAAGCGCAGCGGTAATGAAGCACTCGAATACTCTCCCATCAGGCGCTACGCAGCGCATTTGCTAAAGAATTCATTAACAGTACTAATTATTCATAGCTTTTGAAAGGAATTTACAATGTAAAACTCTAATGAGGTGGATTAGAAGCTGTAACACTTGTCTATACTCTGACATACTTGTGAAATTGGTCATACTATTTCACGACACGACGGTAAGCGTAACACGCCGCTGGCAACTACTAGAGAACATGAGATAGTACATAACAATTTCGACGTTCCGCGTGTGCCATACAATTACATCTTATAATTATAAAATTCTCGCGTCACAATGTTTGTAACTAAACTCCTCCAACACAGCCTTTACTAATTTTTATGATTTTCAACCCTCGACGCAAAAAGAAGGGTGTTATGAGTTTGATATGTCTGTCTGTGTGTCTGTACGTGGCATTATTTTTATCTGAATGCTGGCATGTTCGAGATTATTGTTAGCTATAATTCATCATCATCAGATAGCTCACTGCTTGACAATTAGGGGGTTACTTAAATTTTTTAATTTTGTATATTATAATAGTCTGTGCTCTGTAGGGCTGAAAATATGTCGTAAGCTATTTTTATACCGACTTGTGATAATTTAGAATTTTAGACCGAACAACGTTTGCTGGGTTAGCTAGTGAAGTAAACTTTTACTTTTCCCATTGCATTTATTAAAACATCTCCGCCTCGCCTGTATACGAGTGCTGTCAGCCAGCGCCGAACACCGCTCGCTGCTCGCGGAGTCGCGGATATTAGATCTCTGTCACCCGGCGGAGCCCGGGGCGGAGCCCGGGGCGGACCGGCCAGCGACAAACTTATGTTATTTCTTATTCTCTGGCGTGTATGATGTTTGTACTGAACTATTGTACCTGTAGGTACTCTGTTCAGATGCAATTTAATCAAAACTAAATAAAAAATGTATCTCTATCTCTTTATCGCACGGTTAATTTATGTGTTTTTCAAATGTTCCCTTTGTTTGCGTTTAAATTAATTTGGATCTGAATAGAGTATATTTTTATACTGAACTAGCTATTGACCGTGACGTCATTAAAAATGAAAAATATATCTCCCAATAAATTAGAAGCAAACTTAATCTAATCCGAGTTCTGAATTTTCTGGACTTGGGGAACATTTTCTGTTTCACATTCGCAATTATCTCGAATGGTCTGATAACAAATTGGGTTCATTCCGTTACTTGAGCTCATTTTGCGTGTGGACTAATTAATTGTCAAAAATATGAATATACTAAAAGGGCCACACTCACACTCACCGTCCAGCACCCGCGCCCGCAAATCCAATGATGCGGCCCTGAAGCGGACTTGTAGGCAAAAATTATACCTAAACGATTGACCACTATAGACACTAATGACGGCCACTAACACTGCTGCTGGATGTGCAGGATGGACCGTGAGTATGGCGCCTTATACACTTTATTAGTGGAATTATTTATTGGCGATAACGGTATCGCGGCGTATTGCCAATATACAATTTCATTAATAAATTATATTACATGGATGCTATCATAGTTTTTGATTGAATTCCAAACTATCGTGCTCAAATTCAAGGCTTTAAAATATAGATATATTAATATGCAACCATAAATTATTATTTATAAAAATACTAGATGCCCCAACACACGTTGTTCTATCTCAACTATGAACTGGAAAAAGTTAATAACTATACTAACATATACACCTACTTAATACTTCTTCTACTTCAGTCTTTCATTCGCAATGTTTCGAATCCTAGTTGCATTGCGGCTTTGTCGGGAAAGATTCGATCGTCTTGGTCGCGGAATTGTTAGTAATAATATCGGCACAGTAAGCTAATAGAAACTCGAAACAAACACATCAACCAGTCAACTTCAAAATTGTCAAATTCTTAACTATACTTAGGTAACCATAGACAACATTACGTTTAGCTGTCTGTTGCGTTTTGTTATTCCATGTCAGTTGCGTTTTGTTAAACCAAGTTTTATGAGACGTGAGAAGTGCTCACGGGAATGGGATAAAAATCTATATATCCTATGTCCGTCTCCTGTTTCAAGCTACCTCCCCACCAATCTTCAGCCAAATCGATTCAACCGTTCTTGAGTTATAAATAGTGTAACTAACACGACTTTCTTTATATATATATAGTAAATATATCAGTGAGTGACATGAACGGCTAACCGGCTACTGACATTTGGCTCATAAAATTACTAAAGACTACTAAATTTAACAAGTGACGTGGTGATAGCTGCCACCGACATTCGAATCGTAAATAAAATTGGATATAGTCATAATATTATAATTAACACTATGAATACCAAAATAACTCGTGATTTAGACTCCGGACCTTGATCTGACCTGACGCAGTCATCAGCGCTCACATTAATCTCTTCAACTTTTCTTTATGTTTCCAGAAGTTTTTTGTCTATCGACGAGGTTTTAAAACTTATTCTCATGTGATTAGTGTCATGTTTGATTTGTTATTAGTTTCATCATTTTATGTTGCATACATAATTTATTTATCGTATCAAGTTACACACGCCACATAACGGAATCTCGAATCACGGCTCAGCAATGGTTTCCGTTCTGATTCCCGTTCAAATATTTACGAAACGCTTAAAACATTTAGGAGACAGACCGCGCAAGCGGTTGAAGCCGAGTGGCGCTGCTAGTCGTTAAAAATGTACGACGATTTCCACCGAGGCGGTGGTGAGTGACGTAAAAAGTTTAATCTCAGTTAATAAAATATTAGCGCGCAATACTGAGCCGGGATCACGGGTGAATAACTGAGAATAATCCCAATCGGCGCAGCCGGTAGGATCGAGCCGGGCGGGTGTGAGTCTCTTACGGCCCGATTCAATGACCTATCTACCTACAACTATTTGTTAAAAACGTCGCCATTCAATCATTTGACTGTTTTTTGCGAGACAAGTTTGACGTTTCTAACAAATAGTTACTGGTAGATAGGTTAGTGAAACGGGTTATTAGTTTGTAACTGTTCAAAGTCATTAACAGCCTTTACCATTATTTACATTTGTTTCTGATTTATACTTATTCGACCAACTAGATATTTCCCGTGACTACGTATGCGCAAAAGAAAATCTAGCGGGAACCGTAAGTTAGATAAAAAGTAGCCTATGTCCTTCCCCGTGGCTGTTTGTGTGCCAAATTTTATCAAAATCGGTGCAGTAGTTTCGAAGCCTATTCAATGCAAACAAACAAACAAGTCTTTCCTCTTTATAATGTTATAGTACAGATAAAACAAATTAAAAACAACCATTCGAAAAAACAGCCATTAGACTTCATAGTTTATTATTTAACACTCTTCTTTATCAGTTGCTTAAAATTGCTGACAGATGGGTCGAAACTGAGAACGCTTAAACGTCCGCTGTCTTAAATGATAGAATTAATCAAAGTAAATCTATTTGCCAAAACTTGAAATGGCAACGCCTTTAAATTAATTAACAGTTACAAAATCTTTAGATACCGTTTCTAAGTCTTTGGGTTTGGGTCATCAATTATTTTACGACGCCTTTAACATACCATTATTTATGTATATGTAAAAGAAAGTTAATTTTTTCGAGTAACTTTCTTTTACACACACAAAAACGAGTAGTGGTACAGATTTGCTGTGGTCTACCCAGTGTACCTACCCCTTTGAGGCTCGATGGTCACTGTCTGCCTACCCCATTTTTGGGAAATAGGCATGAGCATCTATCCATTAATTTACACCAAAAATACACACAAGTCGTTGATATACTTTATTACCAGTGTCTGACCTCCTACAGAAACACGCGGTCGCCGGCTGCCTCGCATAAAAAGCCTCTTTAGATACTCACTGATGTAAATTCAATAACAAATAATATTAAACATTAAACACGTAATAAATATAAATGTCGGAAGTATTGAATGAGCCCCCGCGGAGTTGCGCCCTACATTATAGTAGTGGGCATACTTTTGGTGGATTTTCCGATGATTTTGTATTTGTAGACTACTGTCATCTTTTAAGTACTAAGTGTAACCGTACACCATACTGCCTATCGTCCCATCAGCATGATGCTACCGATTGGATCAGAATAGAACTGACCGTGTATGTGGATTGGCATGACAGTTTGTACTGTTTATATCAATATAACGATAGGCGTATGGTGTATGGCCACTGTAAAACATCTGAAATTAGTTTAGATAAGTTATAAATTGTTGTGTTGACCCGCCCGCTCCCCCGACCATCGGGGTACCTCGGCTCTTCTCTATCCTACGTAAATGTTCATCTGTTGGTATGATAATGAAGTATATTTGAACCACGTGTGAAATGATGTGACCCTGGCCCATTATTTATTGCACATGATTGTTATGAAATATTATAATGTGATAATGACTATTTATAACGTGCACGGTGCATTCGGGTTTAGAGCTCGAGTGACACACGCGAGCGCACACTTGGCAGCGCCCGCCGCCCGCCGCCCGCCGCCCGCGCGCTATTTCCATCCCGAATCACGATGCACTTTACATATTGTATTGTCAGTTTTGTTTGGTTCTATTAACCTTATAGAATTTTCTAGAATTTTCTTTGACTTGGGTTCAAATTGGAGTAAGACGAAAATATTTCCTACAAGTTCCCTTGATTGGCAAAAATAGACGTTCGCGCAAGCAACACATAACAAGCACATTGTCTAGAAATGACGCCTTTGCCAAAAGTTTGTAACTTTATATCACAAAGTAGGTTAATTTCGCTTCATTCATCTCCGAAATATCTCGTTGTAGTAAACTCAACTGACACAATATGAAACATAATTAAGTGTATTGTTTAGTGAATCAGAGTATCGGCTGTTTGATTATATTATACAGTCGCGCGCTGGCGTCGTGCCAGAACTGCCAGATCTATGTCAAACCGTGCCAGATCCGTGCCAGATCCGTGCCACGCCGTGCCAGACTCCGTGCCAGATCTCGCGCCAGACTCCAGACCACGGGAAACAAAAATATTGTTGACATTTGTACATTTGCAGATACATCGAGCGGAAAATCGCTTAAAGCCCCAGACGCGCTCCAATATAACATTACACAGAGCTACTGCGCTGTCCATATTACGAATGCTCTTAATAACATAAATGCAGCAGTAAATGCGACTTTATTGTAGTATAGTTTTAGTAATTTTATAGTTTCACTATGTCCTGTCTGTCTGTCTGTCCACCCTTCTAACTTCTGTAATATTATTAAACTGTAAAAATGGATTGCAATTCGAATAAAAAAATACGTTTATTTCATACCATAGTCTGAGTATCGCGCTAATAAAAATGAATGTCTCGCTAAAACTCGAGAACGGCTGAAACGGTTCCGCTAATTTTGGTCTTGAAATAAGTAATTGTGGAAGTTCAGGGAAGGTTTAAACGGTGAGAAATACTTTAGGTGTAGGTAGGTAGTTATTTATTCTAGTTCCTAGTTAAGACAAAACAACTGGTGTCGGTACAACTACACTACAACTAGTTGTGCATACAAATGGTACAGTTACAGATGTGTATAGATCTCAGTTTTGGCGTCATGAAATAAACCTTATTTTATATTTTAGGGGTGGCTCTCTAATCTCCATACATTTGAAGTGGGGAAAAAATTTGTTTATTCTACCCCATCGACGAATAGGTCTTTTTAAAATTTTAATAAAGGCAAGATTTAATACAAGACTTTTTTACAAAGCAAAGTCAACCATTTTAGAGTAATTTAGTTGGTATTATTATTATTATATTATTATATTACTATATTGGCCAAGCGGCGCAATGTCGCAATAGATAAATTGATAAACGAATAAAACAACTAGTATCACATAAAACATATAAAAGTAAACTTGAATACTTACAGCACCGTACCTTAGAATTTAGTTAGCTAGAGAACTTAATCTCATTCATTTAATTAAATACAAAAATCTTTAAAGAAACGTCATCACAATCGACTGAAGAAATGAACTTGACCATGATTACTAGAAATTAAATTGTAACCGCGCGGAAGAGGAGGCTACGCAAGCAGGCAGAACGAGAGAGTAAAAGATACGATTCGTCGACAATTGTTTTCAAGTGTCGACCAGCAGGAAGCAAGTTAGCGACCCTAGTAGTGAGCACCGAGCGATCACTCCACACCGGTTATAACGACGTGCGCACAAGGTTAGCTGTACATCTACACCTACTTCTTTGCTAGTTAAAAATATTTCTTTGTATGTATGTTTGTTTGTTTGTTTGTTTGCATTGAATATTCTCCGAATCTACTCGACGATTTTGATGAAATTTAGTTATTTTTTATCGCGGAATAAAGGTAAGTAAATAAAAGAAACATCCAGTTTTTTTGTATAAAATATTATTGGAAATAATTCAACACTCACTTAAAACACTTTATTATTTTATCATTTATACACTTCACAACACTTTATGACGAGTGTATTTCTGGTAGGTTGATTTCCAACTGCTTTCCCTCCGTTCTGCCGAGCTCTCACTCCTACTCTCCCCACTTAACCACACCACTCAACGGATATGAATACTCAGTTAATCAGTTAAATCACTAAAATCAACCTTCAGGAAATCAAAACTATTTAACATTTTATTTTCACACTTTGCAATTAATTTATATTTATAACAGTACGAAATAAA
The DNA here is from genome assembly GCA_963565745.1 of Phengaris arion. NCBI lineage: Eukaryota > Metazoa > Arthropoda > Insecta > Lepidoptera > Lycaenidae > Phengaris > Phengaris arion. Next base: position 22,802,633 of record OY751440.1, on the reverse strand, counting down.
CATAAGATTTAACATTATTATTAATAAAATCATTAGAATAAATTATCACATAGTACGATTAATTCTACAATATGCTTACAACTCGGCCATCTGGTGAAGGGAACGTCCCCGTGCCTAGCAATATGAAATTATTTTTAAGGAAAATAAATATCAACTTAAAAACATCATAATATTCAATAATAATTTCATACCACTTAAAAAAATGTTATTATTATGATTTATAGAAACTGCCATCAAATATTTCATAACAAGATATCGGTTTAACTCTACTGTTAACTACATTAAATTCAATTAAACTATAAGAATCAATTTGCGAAGAAAAAAAATATTTATTTGCTAATTACTTATTATTAGATTACATTATATAGATCTTAATCACGTTGTCGAACAACTATATGTTTTAGGTACATAAATTTATTTGTCGTTGTCACTGTCATCCTCATTGTCCGTAGAACTATTTAAGTCAGTTGTGAGATTAAGCCAAGGGCGTATTTTATCTAAAGCTACTATAGATTCGTAACGTCGTTTAGTTTTCTGTGTTAAAGGCGTATCTTCTATCAAAAATCTGTCATTAGGTAAAAGTTTTATAATGCGGTAAGGTCCTTGAAATTTTGGCAAAAGTTTTTTTTTGATTTGCCATCGTTAGAACAAATTTCCCGATCAACTCGTATGAGATCACCGATCTTATAAACATTACCCATTTTCCTTTTTCTATTAAACCTTTCACTTTCTTTTTCTTGTTGCTGTTTAATCAGTTCCCCCGCCTTTTCTCTCATTTCACTCAATTGTTCAGAGGGGGTTACTTTAATCGTTTCATTAATAACATCATGTAGCATTCCTTCTGTAGTACTAGTTGTTCTAAAACCAAATAACAGTTCGGAAGAACTTTTTTGTGTCGTTTTATGTATTGATGTATTAAGACCAATTTGTATATCCTGTACAAATTCGTCCCAAGATCTGTCACTTTTCCCATGAGTTTTTGTTGACAAGGCATCTAATATCGTCCTATTGAAACGCTCGACCTGTCCATTTGCACGCGGTGTGGCGACGGCATTAAGAATATGTTTAATCCCGGTTTCTTTTATAAATGTTTTAAAAGAGTTACTGGTAAAACAAGAGCCTCTGTCAGTAATTAACCTAGTTGGAACTCCAAAATAACTTATATGATCTTTGATAACTCGAATAGTTTAGAGGTTTTTACATTTTTAACGGGCTTTATATTAACGTATTTTGTGAAACTGTCTACTATAACCAAAAGATAGCAGTTACCGCGTTTGCTTTTTATAAAGGGGCTCAGATAGTCAGCATGAATCGTGTGAAAGGGTCTGTCGATTTTGGGTATGGGGTGGAGAAATCCTTCACGAGGCCCTCCTGATGTTTTGTGGTGGGCACACTCTAAACAAGCACCTACATATTTTTTTATGAATCGACGCATTTTTGCAAACCAAAAAGAGTCTTTTACTCGAGCTAAAGTTTTGTCGAAACCGAAATGACCTATGTCATCATGGTTTTTAATTTCATAATTATTTAGTATTTCTATAAATTTTTTGCTATCTGGATTACTTAAAATATTTTTAATTGATTGAACTTCTTCATCTACTGATTGGACTGTGCTTAACCAGTTACTATCGGACTCTATATTTTATACGTCTAAAACATGCGTTTCTATTACTTCCGAGCTAATAGGATGTCTACTAAGCGCGTCAACGTGAGCCATTTTATCACCGGGCCTATATTCTATCTCGCAGTCAAATTCCTGTAACTGAATCCACAAGCGCGCTATTCTTGGGACAAGATCTCTTTTTATGAGAGTAGTTCGTAGAGCGTTACAGTCTGTGTAAATTTTAAATGGTATTCCTAAAAGATATACCCGAAACCTATTAAGCAAAGCTATAACGGCTAGCGTTTCCAACTCGTAGGAGTGCATTTTTTGTTCATCTATGGTAGTTTTTCAACTATAGTATGAAACGGGACGCAAAATACCATCTTTTTTTTTTTGTAAAAGTATGCCAGCTACACCTAACTTACTTGCCTCGGTATGCAGCTCAGTTACTGCGTGGGGATCATAAAGAGCTATAATTGGACGCTCTGTTAACTTTTCTTTAATAGAATTAAAAGCGGTAGCTTGTGACTCTGTCCATTTCCAATCACAATTCTTACGCAGAAGATCCGTTAAAGGCCCAGCGATAACAGCAAAATCGAATCGAAAGCAGAAAAAAACGAATCTTCTAAAAAAACTAGCAAGACCCATGAACTGTCGCACCTCGTGTTGGTTCTTGGGGATTGGGAATTTTGCTACTGCGTCAGTTTTTCTACTGCCGGGACGAATGGCCGCAGAGCTCACCTCAAACCCCAGAAAATCGATGGATTTAAAAAAGAAATTGCATTTGCTTAGCTTAAGCGTTAAACCGCCCTTTTTGAGCAATTCGAGTACCCCTCAATCTAAAAAGTCCTTCTTCAAAGTTATGCGCTGGAATATGAATATCGTCCATGTATACGACCGCGTATTTAATTTTTGCTTCTGATAATATTTTATTGATTGTACGCTGAAAAACTGATGGGGCGTTAACTAAACCAAATGGCATTCGAAGGTACTCAAATTGTCCTTCGGGTGTGACAAAAGCCATTTTGTGGCGTGACTCTTCCTTGATTGGTATTTGGTAATACCCTGACGCGAGATCTAACGATATAAAATACTCGTGACTCGCATGGAGATCAAGTTGATCTTCTACTCATGGAATTGGGTAATGTTCTTTGACGGTTTTCCTGTTTATGGCTCTATAGTCGACACATAATCGTTTGTTCCCAGTCTTCTTTTGTACCAAGACAATAGGACTTGCATAAGGCGATGTAGATTCCTGAATGATTTTAGCATCAAGCATTTCCTGAATCATACCTTGAACCTGATTACGTTCAGCCAAAGACAAACGATAGGGTCTATATACTACTGGGCCTGAGTCCGTCACTTTAATCTCCATTTCAGTCACCGTCGTAAAACTTAGATCTTTAAGACTTGTAGAAAAACAATATGTAAATTCTTCTAGTAAATTCTCTAACTTTATTTTTTGTATAGGAGTAATGTCATCACAGTGTCTTATTTCGTAAGCATCTACTGGGTTGTTAATCGTAGTAATTCTGTTTACGTCAACAGTCCTGTCGGAGGGCTTTGCTCGAGTCAATAACGAATCTTTAGCTAATCTTAATCGATTTGTTGTAGGATTTTGAACAAGAACATTACCAATTCCTTCTGCAATCAAATATTCTTCAGGAAGCAAATAATATTGACTAGCAACAAGCCCCCTAACAGACCCATTCACATAAATATTACCGGTAAAATTACGATCTCTATTAACAGGTATTGCCTTAATGCTTAAAGGTTCAACGCAAATTTCAGATTGAAGTGTAAGGAATAACTTATCTTCTTTTATACTTTCAAAAATTAAACGGGTTGATGTTTTTGTAATAAAGATACCGGGCTGCTCAGTAAAGGAGTGTCCAAGTAAAACGGGATATTTCAGTACATTGTCATCAACTAGAAAAATGTCAATAGAAGGAACGGCTATTCCTTGTACCTCAATTAAAGCATTAGTTTTTCCTATTGGCGCAACCAAATTCCCACCTAACCCTCTCATTAATGGCAAGTTGTTTAAGGCGACCGGCAATTTTAATTCTTCAGCATTAGAACGTCGTATTAGAGAACACTCACTATCAAGATCTACATAACACTTAAATGGATTATTGTTTAATTTAATTGTTACAACATATTTGTCATTGGGTGAATCAGTCATTTCCCTGTAGGTATGATTTTCTTTAGTTTTTGCGGATTTAGTGTAATCTTCCTTATTTTGATTACATAAATCTAATTTCAGTACAGTTTTCTAATCATTAGACTTATTTTGGGTTTTAGACAAACTTGGACCCGTTACAACATTGTGACCCAATTTATGACAGTTGTTACACTTAATTAAGGGTTTTGGACATTTAAAACTAACGTGTCCTTCTACGTTACAGTTAAAACATTTAAAAGGGGTCTTGTCAGTATTCATTTGGATAGATTTATTAGGGTAAGTCGGCAATGGTCGTCTGTCATTCCTTGTTCTAGGATTAGTACTAATTTTACCTTTTAACTGGCCCACCTTAACCGATTTGAAGTACCTTAACACTTCTTCTGGTGTCTTGAATTGAACAGCTTGAGCTCCTACTTTTATAGCTCTATCCTCAATACCATACAAAATACAGTCTACTGCTTTCTTCCCAGTTATCTGACATCGGTTAAGGAGGTTCAGCTTTGAAAAGTAATACTGTTCTAAAGGTTCGCCGTACTTAACTCTTAAGGCTAGCATTTCTGTCAGCAATTCCGCATAATTATCGCTACATGGAAATGACTCAGTAAGCTTAATTTTCCATTCACTCCAAGAGAACTTGACACTAGGAAGACTCTCATACCATGACTTGGCTAAACCCACTAGTTTTGGTATAGCATAATGTATAGTTTCGCGCTCGCTCCATTCATAAATTTCCGAGCATTCATCTACCTTCCCTATCCAGTCAGTCATGGTCTGAGTTTTATTCATAGGGTCAAATTTCGGGATTACGTTATTGACAGAACTAAGTTTATTTCCACCCCTACTAAGAAATTTTAAAGCATCTAAAAACTGACTAAACAATTCATTAGTTTGTCTATTATCATGTACAAAATCACTGCCGTGGTCCGACATATGTCGAGAAATCGAAGCTCGGTGCTCGTTTGGTCGGCACCTCGGTGTTCTCGAATTGGAACTGACAGGTCGGATCACCAACTCACGATCTCTATATTCATTACGTCCCAGTTGCGACCGGTCGCGATTGTCACTCATCGAACGTCGCTCAAGCTCATCGTTCGGGTGATGATATCTCGTGGTAGGTGTAGAGATCGGCCGTCGCTCAAACTCACCGTCCGAAACTTTACCTCTACGTCTCGTATCCCTAATCAAATTATCCCTAAGACGTTGCTCAAGCTCATCGTCATTAGGGGTGGGTGTACGTAAAGACCTTCGTTTAGACTCACGATCACGACTGCGTCGAACTTCTTTCGGTGCGCGTGAAGTACGTGGTCTGTGTTCCCAAGGGCCAGGCAGCGTAACACTTGGACTCCTCGATCGCGCTCGAGAGCGCGCACTCGTCCCTCTCGTCCTCGATGCGGACGCTCGCCGCGAACTGCAGCCAAGCTCATCACGATCCATCTGAAACTTGTAATTATTTGTGTGAGGTCAAATAAATTTTTATCTATCGTCTTTTAATCAAAAATATAATGTTATGATGATACCATTTATTATTTTGATTGTTGAAATCAGAATTAAATAAAAAGTATATTTTGTTTATAATATATTTGATCTGACAAATCTAAACAATCAAAATTAACAAGTAAATATCACGAGTGTCGGTTAGATTTTGTTAAAATTATAGTTAAGTTCATTAAATTACTTAAAACATGTAATGTATAGGTACCAACTACCACATAATACAACTGTGGTAAAATATTTTAGATTTTTTTTTTATTACCTAAAGATCAACTGCTCAACATTTGATAGTTCTCAGTATTAAATTGCATTACTTTACTGTATTAAATACCCTACAATGATTATGAATATTTTATATTATTATTCAATAGCAAATAAATTAAACATAAAAATGCATATTGGGTTCAGAAATAAACCCTTCATTATGAGATGATGAATAAATTATTTTTCATTATCTTGCTGTCATAATATTTTCCATACAATGCGTTTTATTTTTGTTTTTATGATATTATACTTTATCATCTTGGAAAAATCTATAAATTATAATAATATAATTAGTAGCGCTAAGAATAGTTTTTATGTTTACCACAAGCTTAATAAAACAATACAGTAAAGCGATTATAACAGGTAATGACTAAGAAATGGCGTAATCTAAAATGAAAAACCTATTGGATTGGATATAAGAATTCATGTCGCAAATAGAATGAATATTTTGAAATAATAAAATATTTTGAAATACTAATTTCTTTATGCGAGTATTTTGTAATATATTTCATATTATACAGGTGAGAAAAAAAAAGGAATAAAACGCATTTAAATAAGATTTACTTACGTTCTCCTTGCTAAGGGCGTCGTAGTGAATCCCACTTGCTGAAGATATTGGAAATGATTCAACACTCACTTAAAACACTTTATTATTTTATTATTTATACACTTCACAACACTTTATGACGAGTGTATTTCTGGTAGGTTGATTTCCAACTGCTTTCCCTCCGTTCTGCCGAGCTCTCACTCCTACTCTCCCCACTTAACCACACCACTCAACGGATATGAATACTCAGTTAATCAGTTAAATCACTAAAATCAACCTTCAGGAAATCAAAACTATTTAACATTTTATTTTCACACTTTGCAATTAACTTATATTTATAACAGTACGAAATAAACATAAGATTTAACATTATTATTAATAAAATCATTAGAATAAATTATGACATAGTACGATTAATTCTACAATATGCATACAATATATTGTATAATATATTCTATTAACACTTAAATCTTTAAATAGGTAACAAAAGGTCATAACAAAGTGTTTGACTTCAATGAAATAAAACAACACGAAATGGCGCACTACGCGGGAGTCGGGTCGCTCCCAATTTGACCCCTAAAATTTGTCTACCAGAGTTTATATACAAATCCTACAATCAGACATTTGTGTATAACATAATATAAGCAGACAAGTAATTATACAATATTGTGATTACGGCATAAATAATAATATACGGCACAAAGATTGTGGCGTATTATTAACGCCGTAGACTTAGTCTAACGACGGAAAGATTCTGGTTTTTGTATTTAACTGCCCGCAGTCAGCACCTGCACGATCACGGTAAGCTAGCTCGATGATCACACCACCAGTCACGGTGTTGAGCGCGAGTAAGCGCAAGTTATTGTTTATCAAATCAAATCCAATTATTGCAATAATGTATTGCAACAAAATTACAATATTTAAATAGATCCTACATCCTGAAATCAAAATGGCGTGTGCAAATTATAAACATGCCAGTTGAGTAATCTTATAATAATTAATCTTATTAACTCATAAATTTAAAATTAAAATATCATATAGATGTAGATATACAGTTAATTTCAGGAATCTCAAGAATTAATAACAATTACATAATACACAATTCTTAGTATATGGTAATAAAAAATAATTAGAAAAAATATAAATGTCATAGCAATTCATTATCATTATGGATAAATAAAATTAATTAAAAAAAAAAGAATTTGACAAGTGTCATCTGTCATTATTTATACTCTCTGTTCAAAAATAGGTTGAGTCTAAATTCAAGCGTGGCATCCTAATATAATTTGACAAACATGTACAGATTATTTTGTTGTGAATTCCGAATTTATACGTCTATCTAAGATTTACGTGATACAAAGGGTGACCGGAAATCATGGGCGAAAGCATTCATTCCGCTGTTTGACATTGACCTCAATAACACGAGGTGCATAAAATAAATCTATAGTTATTTTATTATCGATGACCTCTGTGGCTCAGTGATTCAGCGCGTTGGTGCTTAAGCCGGGGGTCGCGGGTTCGAAACCCGCCGAAGGAACAAAAAGTTTTCTGTGTTCCTGGGTCATGGATGTGTATTAAATATATTTATAATATAATAAAAATCTTAAATATACAGTATAGTATAAAAGTATTAAATATACTTCCCGTTTTCTGGTACCTGTAACACAAGTTCTTCGGATACTTAGCACGGGGCCAGATTGACGTGGTGTGAAGCGTCCTTAGATATTATTATTATTATAAATGACCTATGACCTTATTATTATTATTATTATTATTATTATTTTATTATTATTATTATTATTATTATTATTATTATTATTATTATTATTATTATTATTATTATTATTATTATTATTATTATTATTATTATTATTATTATTATTATTATTATTATTATTCTTCTTCTTTTTCTTCTTCTTCTATATTTTATGGTATTATAGTGTAATATTTATGTTTTATTACACGATTTTTATTTTTATTTTAATAACCAAATTCGAAAGTAAAACATGGTATAAGCATTCGTTTTGCTATGTAAGTATGTTTAAAATTGACCCCATTGACACGTGGTGCATTCATTGAAGATAATTGTTTTATTATCCTGTAAATTACGTTGAGATAATATGATTGTCTTGTACTATAATCATTTTCATTTTCTATTTTCAGCACCTAAGATGGTGAAATGTTATTTCAACAGAGGGGCGATATTGTCAACGATTAGTACTTTTTAATAATCAGTATAAAATGTTAGATAGTATAGCTCAACATATTGTCATTATCACCATAAAATCATAATAATATTATAAATCATCATAAAATCTAATAAATTTATTAATATAATTAAAATTACATAAAAAATTTAAAAATAGAACATTATGTCATAATAATTAAAACTTCATAACAATTATATCTTGTAATAAATTACATAAATAGTCAAAATGTAAATTTTAGGATCTAATTTGATATAAAATAATTTTAGAAAATGATCATGAAATAACTAAATGTCATATTTTCTTTTACATAACAATAATATTATAAAATACATGTCTAAAATTATTTAAAAATGGTACAATTGAAAAACAAACAAGTCATTTTTTATTATGTAGCATAAATTCATTTAGGTCATAAGGACAGGAGATCATTAGGACAGATTTTTTTAAATTTATTAACTGTAAGTAGTCTTTAAACTGATTGGGTAGTGATTAAATTTGTGTATAGCTTGTATGTATCCGTTGTCCCTATATATTATTATACCTAGTCTTGCCATAAATACTGAAACAAAGAAAAAATATATATTGCAAGTAACATTTATTACTTTTACAGTGTGTTAGTTGAATATATAAATATAAAACAATTTATAATAAAATAAAAATATAAAAAGCTTATTCGCAGTGGTCTCAATTGGCTGCAATACAGTCCTTTAAACGTTGAGGCCAGTTATCAATAGAAGCACGCACTCTTTCCATGCGAAAATTCTTCACTGCCAATCGTACGGGTTATTTTAGGGACTCCGAATTATCATGGCGTTTAGACTTTAGAGCAAGCCGTACTCTCTAAAACTGACCATAAATCATAATCCAGGGGATTAAGATCGGGACTAGACGACAGCCAGTCTTGCTGGAAGGGCCATTGTTGGTCATTAATGTTATGTATGTATAAAAATATAGATAAAAAATGTGACCAAACGACATGAATACTATGAATATGCACCAGCTGGCTGTACCAGAGACAAGACTCAGTAAAATTAGCAATTCTTTTAAAGGTCAGTGTAAACTCCCATAAAATGTCAAAAGTTTGTCAATAAATAAATTTAAAAAAAGTAGTTCAAAGACATTTGTGTGGCAAAGGTTATAATAAAGTTAAAGATTCCACTGAGAACAGCACACCCTGGGAATAAGATGACCCTATCAGGCAATTTCAGTTGACTAACTAAACAATGTACTTCTGTACTGAAATATATTGTAGATTTAGTATTTTTTTTTTGTTGACATGTATTGTATGATATTGTATTATTATAATATGTATTGTATGATTTTTAAAAGAACAACTGTGGCCATCCTTTTTACTAAAAGGTGGCACCCGCGCTAGTTTCTCCCGCCAGTTCTCGCCAGTTCTCGCTGGTTCTCTTCTTTTTTAGGAAAATCGAATCTTTTTTTTCTTTGTTTAACGTGCAAAAAACAAAACCATGTTTTATATTCTGAATAAAAAGATTTTTATGTTATTTATTATTTACATTGTTGGCAAACCCGCTATAGCGGCAAAATATTAAATCTAAATTGTGTCTGAACACTTTTGGAGCACAATCTCCATGAAATAAATCAATTTAACATCACAACAAAGGAGATATATGCTGTCGTTTGGCTGCAGAGCATGTCTCGGGTTCACTGTGGTAGCACACGATATACGACGTTCAGATCCAATTTAACTTAAATGTAACAATTTAAAATGCACACTTATTTACCGCATAATAAAGATGTAGTAGGTACCTACAATGACAAATAAATTTAGTCGAATTTAATCGTTCTGTTCACGTTTAGATCAGTTTAGATCTGAGCAGAGTATAACACACAGTAATACCACACACACACAGCCACACAACTCGGCCGAGCACCCGCGCCACGTGCCTGCACATATACAGCTCGTGATATCTCGCGACTGTTGCGTGTGTTCTGCAACTCATGAACAATATAATGCTGCTTTACTTAGTTTAAGTCTAAATAAACAATATTATGGTCGTCACCAACGGTTCGTAATGAAAAGACGCTCTCATGTCACACGCTGTCCTGATTGAACGAATCCTCAAAGTAAAGTAGCCCTGAACTTTGAGAGTTCGTTCGTCAATTAAATGAACAATATGGTTATGGAACAAAACACATAATAATTAACCTAGTTTCTCAAAACCTTTTGAAACAATTATAATAGAAACAACTCGGGTGAATTCGCAAGGAGCCCTTATTTTCTTTTAAGCCGGTTTCGAGAAGTTCTAAAATCGCCACTCTCAGGTGTACAGAAGTCGATTCCTAATGGATCCAGCCCATCCATCCAGCTGTCGTGAGGTGCTCATAAAATTGAATCATCAAACCGACCATAACAAGAAAAGTAAAGTGATTTGATAATCCGGTTTGATGGGTACCTAAATATGGAAATGCTATGCTAAAAATCAATCATCATGCTAAGGTTCATTGATCATCGAAAACTATTAAAAGATTTATATCTAATAGGTATAGGTTTTTATAATTTACATAGTATGATTATAAAGATTTGAGCCGGACCATAATTTAGAACTTTTTGCATCAATAAACATTTTAAACTTTTTGGCTAATAATATCTCAAATTTAAATTCATATAATTGCCAAGAATCTGTTTTACACACGGAAAGTTGATAGCGTATTCGTTTCAGATAATTGAGATTTTAATTACATTATTAATCAATATTTTGATTGAATTGATATGTTCTGAGTGAATCTAAATCATATTTACACTCCGTTCATATCCAATTTGATATAAACGTAAACAAAGGATCAAATCCGTCGGAATTAATGTGGCATTGTGTTAATTCGGCTATTACCCGGTTTCTGAGGTTTTCTGTCGGCGGTTTATCTACTCAATAGCGCTTTTGATCGGACGACGCAAACGTCAACGTCAACCAATCAAAAGCTCTATTGAATAGATAAACTACCGACAAAAATCCTCAGAAACCGGGAAGTAGTCGGAGCGCGATTTTGACAACAAAAATTACAATGCGATTTGTCAAGCGACTCATTTACATGCCGCATTAGTGGCATATAAATTAGCAGCATTACGTGTTCTATTGTTATCTTTGTTTACGTTCAGATTAAATCGGATCTGAACAGAGCGCACAACAAGCTCAACATGCTACGTCCCAGGTGCCAGCCCCCCGGGCGCAGAGGTGTTGACTTCACCGCTCGGTCACAACGATACCCTCGCCAGCAGGCGAATGGTAATTGGTAACACGACAACAATACACACTTTAGTACATAGAAATTGCTTTCAAATATACCTACATGTTTATCCTTGTAAGTTTGAACCTAAATGCAGTATGTGTCGTCTTGAGACAAAAAGTTAACTGCACATTTTAGAATCCCCCCCTTTTGGGCGTCGCGATCCTCACACCCCCGAGCTACAAGCATTTGAATTTTTGATGTTTTGGTTACTATATTTTGTTCGCAAATTACACACATAAAATTTTTAGGGCTAATAATATTTTTTACATTATTAAATAATTAATGTTTTAACCTCTTCAGAAAAAAATAAAATAAAATACATTTGAATATTGGCGGTTTTGTTTACGTAAGGTAACTTTGATTACGACTTACGCACATTAACAGGGTCTCATTTTATAACTAATAATATTTTTATATTGGAAATAAAAACAACTGTCTTTTTATTATTGTTTAATCTAGCCCGTTTACCAAAAAAATCTTATTTATTAATATGAATTCCTGATGATAATGAAAAATTCCTGATGAAACACTAAAAGCTTATTCCTTCTGCCGAAAAAGTTGGTGAAAGTATAAAACACATTAAATGCACGTGTCTTTGGGTGTCAACCAGTGAGGGTTGCGAACCCAAAAAGGAGGTGTTTTTCCGATTAAGCCGATTAAACCTATTATCAGCTGTTAAAAGCTCTTTGCCTGGAGATCACACTTACTGTATATTAAGAATCTTTAGATCTGGAAAATCTCGACGGACTACAGATCAAATGTTATATACCTATCTTATAAGTTGACGTGGTGACGCGTCATTTAGCTACGTTCTCCCACTAACAGACTGTCTAGAACGTAGAGTCTAGATGCTTCATATTATGGTAAAGTCGGAAATCCTACCAAGTATTCATAGTCACGTAATCAGGAAATAATATTATGATAGAAGCAAACAAATAGGAGAACAATAATTTCCAATATAATCAGGTGACGGCTGTTCTCGATACTATCACAGAATATTGCGTATTCACTGAGGAAATAGAACTGAGCTGAGATCTTTAGGAGAGGTACAACAATTTCTTTGGCCAATATTGTCCAAATTACTAATGGCTGTTTGTGTACAATCACACCCGGTGACAAGCCGCAAACTGTTACCCCGAAGTATTGCCATATTTTATGCCATATATATATGTAACACACACATATATATACAATACGTGCACTCTTCTCGTCCTCATCCATTGTTCTGTAATTAAAATATATTTGAAAATATGCCAGAAAAATGTTTTATACATTGCATGGATACATATTATTACATTTCTGAAAAGAATTATAAGAGTATATTTATTACATGCCTCTTATATCTTCTATCTATCCCTGCCTCTGCCTCTTATATCTATATTATATCTCTTATATCCAAAACGAAATACGAGTATGTTATAAGAAAAACTGATCCGCCTTTTCTGACGTTTCGGCTACTTTCCAGCAGCCGTGGTCACGGGAGGACTGAAGTGTCAATTGCCCTATTTGTTGAAGTTTTTCAAACTACCCGAAGACTCTTCAATTATTATTTGTGTTCCGATCCACGCAAAACATACTAACAGTATCTTGAAGCCGCTGTGTTTTTAAATTAAATTTTATTTTGTTAATTCTTGCATCCCAACTAGATGGCAACACCCACTTGTGGCTTATCAAACCTTATGTAATGGCGAGGTGGATCCATGTGTGTTCGTAAATTGCAGATTTATTGTTGCGACGGTGTTTAACATCTGCGATGTGTTCCTTTACGCGGGTGTTGATGGATCTTTTAGTTTGCCCTATATAGGAGAGACCGCAGTCACAGTCGAGCTTGTAGACTCCTGCATCTTGAAGGGGAATGTTACATTTCACTGGTGGTAAAAATTTACTTATCTTTTTGGGCGGCTTGAAGTATGTTTTTATAGAAGCTTTCCTTAGAATATAGACAACTTTATCCGTGACTCCTTTCATAAAATGTAGAACTGCATGTGTTCGTTCGACAGTGGCTGGTTTCACTCGGTCACTGTGATACAAGTGTAGGTCTCGAAGCTTATTGTCACGTAGAACTTATGTGATATGATGAAGCTTGGTATTCAAGTGCTGCTGATCACAGATTCCTTACGCTCTTCTAAACAAAGTTTTGCCAACGGTAGATAGCTGTGAAGGATGGTGGTGGGACTCACCATTTAAATATCTATGAGTATACATGTGTAGGTTTGCGATACACAGTGTGACCTAAGGTGCCATTGGGATTCCTTATTACTAATACGACCAAGAAAGCTAAAGAGTTATTGGTCTCTTACTCTATAGTGAATTGTATTGTGGGGTTGAGACTGTTCAAATGATTAAGGAATATGGTTACTTTGTCAGATGGTAAAATTGTGAAAGTATCATCCACATACCGCTTGTAGAACCTGGGTTGTATAGGTGAGGTCTCAAGAGCAGTCTCCTCGAAGTCTTCCATGAATATGTCAACAACAACAGGAGAAACTGGGGAGCCCATCGCTACACCATCTACTTGCTTGTAGAAGTAATAATTCTACAACATATAGCCAGATGTAAGGCAGTGTTCTAATAATTCTGCATATTTAACAGGTAAGTTCTTTTCTCTAAGCTTTTTTGTTACAATTTCAATACATTCCTGTAATAGTAACTAAGTGAATTAGGATTGTATATCAAAACTGACCAACTGTTCATTGTCTGTGAGACACAGGTGTTTAATCTCATCAACAAAGTAGTAAGAATCCTTTACATGAGCTCTAGTGTGTCCACGTAGTGGTGAAAGTACATTAGCCACTAGCTGAGCCAATTTATAGGTTGGTGAGTCAATTTGGCTTACAATTAGGCGAAGTGGAGCGTTAGATTCATGTATTATTGGCAAACCATACAACTTAGGGTGTTTAGGACACGAATGCAATAAAGACTTGGTGTCTCGATTCAGTGAGTCGGAGTATTTCTTTATGAGACTTTGATTAGTCTTTAAAACGTTGTTAGTCGGTAGTCGGTTATTGTATGTGTTTTCGCCCGATAATAGATGCTGTATTTTATCACTGTAATGTATCCATAATCACCGTGGCATTACCTTTATCCGTGCGGAGAATTTCAAATCCGATCTGGTGCGCAGGTTTTGTAGCGATTTCATTTGTTCAGGAGGAAGATTTAGTTTGGGCGCCGAGCTTCGTCGTAAGACTGATAATATATCCTGTCGAAAAGTAAAAACGGCTTGAATTTTGCAATATCACCGCGGAAATATATTTAAAAAAGGGCTTGAATTTTGTAATAACACCACGAAAAATAACTTTTGAGGAAATTATCTGCAGTGTAGAAGATTGTTTATCGAATATTAACATAAACAAGAATGATTTGGAGACCATACGACAGGATATATCGTCAGTCTACAGGCTAGACTGTGACTGCGGTATCTCCTGTATAGGGCAAACTAAAAGATCCATCAACACACATCGCAAATGTCAAACATCGTCGCAACAATAAATCGGCAAAGGAACACCGTTATCGCCCAAGAATGATACGCGAGGCTATAGAAATTTAAAGTACCCTAATTTTAAACGAGAAGATGGCTGGGTGCTGCCATTTAGTTGGGATCCAATAATTAACAAAATAAAATTTAATTTAAAAACACCGCGGCTTCAAGATATTGTCAGTATGTTTTGCGTGGATCGGAAATCAAATAATAATTGAAGAATCTCGGGTAGTTTGAACAACTTCAACAAATAGGACAATTGACACCTCAGTCCTCCCGCGACCACGGCTGCTGGAAAGTAGCCGAAACGTCGGGAAAAAGAAAAGTGCACCACGACACAATCCGTGGGTGTTTAAAACAATGAACAATATTCACGTAAACATAAGAAATCAGTATATATTTAGTTTAGAAATGCCAATCTGCAAAGTACTTTGGAAGCCGAAACTCGAAAATGGTTCACTTTATAAAAACCTCGGCTTTATTTAATTGGACCCATTTGACGATACCTCACACCATGGGGTAGTAAAAAAATTTTTATCCCCATTTCACATGTATGCAGAGCCACCCCTAAATTATAAAATTACTATTATTTTATAACCCGAAAACGAAATCTATGAATATTCCAAATTTCATACATTTAAATTTATTATTAGGCTCAGAAGCTAGATTGGTGGACAGACAGACAGACGGAGGGACAGAGCGAAAGTCTAAGGGTTATTTGTAGTACTACGGAACCCTAATAAAGAAAGACACCCGAAACAATATTACATAATATTGTGTTTAGTGGGAGGCGTGATGATCTAATAACGTGGCTACGTGACTCTACGTGACGCTACGTGACGCTACGTAAGGCGGGACGGGTATGCCATGCTTTTAGGCTAGGTTAGGCTAGGTTAGGTTAGGTTAGAAGAAAAATATTTGTACTTTTATAATTGTAAAAATGTATCAATATATATGCTTTATTATTAAAAAACCTACATCATTAGTTCACTTCCTAATGTTTAACTAAAACATTAGTTACAGTAATTAACTTAAAAAGTAAGGCATGAACATTAACGCACAAATTCGAAGATAATATCAATAATAATCAAATATTATATTATATTATACTAGCTGGTGCCTTATAGTACTATTCGATATTCATTTATCTAATAAAAAAATTAGATAGACATCTAGCGGCTAGCCTATCGATAACAATGATGAGTAGATCAAACTGCTAATCATTTATTTTCTACAACGGCACATAGATCGGCAACTTACTGTCGAAGTTTGGAACTACTTTCTTGCCGTATTTGACGCTCGTCCTCATTAACATAAACCGTTAATCCGCGGCACGAAAGGGTTAAGTCCACGGCCCGGGGGCGTCGATATAGTTAGCTAATAAAGCGAGCGACCTTGACAAGTTTGGTTTGATCCGCAAATCAGTTCCGCAGCTTTTCAGACAGAAGTCCCAGGCAAGTAAACACAATTTAAGACATGGATTGAGACAAATTATTTTTACAAACGATACGTCATCTGCCACGTATAACAATAGGCTATGTACTATCGTAGACTTCGCTTGCCATTTCGTCTGTCTTCGGGTAAGACAGCGATGTCGAGTCGGTAAACTCTGTTCGTAAACGTAACCAACGACACAATCTGCTGCCAATTCAAATGTCACTTGTTTAGTCGGCAACGGCTGCGAGTATTTAGATGAAATTTGGTATGCAGGGACTTTTGGGGGACAGAAATCGGTCTAGCTAGGTTTTATCCCTGCGAAACTGCGCATTTTTAAGTTATATATGTTTTTTCTTTCGTCGTGCAACAATATATCAATAATTTCGATTATATAATGTCAGTCCGATTGGCAGTTTGGATAATTTTTGCGTTGTTAGGAAATTCGGAATGTGGTGGGTTCGAACCCCGGTAAAATATTTTTGTGATCTTTTTTTATCTAATAGAGCTCCGAGCTAAGCTCGGTTACCCAGGTACTTATCCATTAAATGTTGAATAGATAAAAATATCCCGCAGCCCCGAACACTGGCAACTGAAACTCAGTTGGCGCCTGGCGGCCACAAATTCTCGGCTCCCGGCGTGTCCCCGTGGGAGCAGCTGGCTCTAGCTTGTAACTACACCGGGGACTGCTGCCCAGTAACTACACTATGTCCAGATCCAGTGTACTCTAAACGTAAACAAAATGATTAAACGCGACCAAATTAGTATGACTGTGGCATCGTATATCTCCTAGCTATTGCACGGTATGTGCCACTTAAATTGGTAGCATTGTAGTGCGCTGTTGTCTTTACGGTGAGATCTATATCTCTACCTATAGTTTTTTTATAAAAATTATAACCCGACTACGTAAATTATATGTTGTTAATTATATAATTATATGCTAATACTACGACTCTATTTACACCTCATTCATTAAAATTGGATCAGTAGTTAGGCGCTACGGTGGAACAAACATACATACATACAAACATACAGAGACTTCGACTACCGGAATCATCACTCTTCCTTTTGGCTTCACCGTAGTCGGATAAAAATCGTAATAATATATGTATGCTGTTTTCGAGTTTTGTCACTGGTCGCCGTGAAGATGTTCACTACAATTTGTATGGCATTGGAACAACGCCCCCAGTGGCAAACAATGGCAGCTAATTCGATGCCACACTGTAGTTAACTTCTACACGCCAACGCCGCGCCTACAATGTAACGCTTTCCCAGTGACACTGCTCTAAATTAGAATAGAACAGCCCGCGACTTCGTGCGCGCAAAAGCAAATATTGCAGAAATCATACTTTTGCCGCGATATAATGCCGCGTGTTTCTCCAATTTTCTTTTTCCGTATCTGTATAATAAACTAGTTAATCGATATAAATTTCTTCTTTTTCTTTTCCCTTTCTTTTCTTTCTCTCAAAGAAACCAAGCTTATATTATTTGAAAATCTACTAAATTTACCGTACAATGAAACAGAAAACTTGTTACTGACAATTATCTAAATAATAAAGTTGAGATTGTAGTGTTTATTCCTGCATGTATTTAGCTCTAGATTAAATTGCTCTGATGATATAAATTTGTAATAATAAATATATATGTAATGATGTAATACGCAACAATGTATCCTTGTGGATTAGTAAATGTGTATATAAACTCCCCCACAGGACAGGCCTCGCCTAGCGTGGGGGCCAGAACTGTTGGTTGCTGTAAACTGTTGTTTGAGGAAATAAATTTTATTAAATTATTTATTTATTTATAAAGGATCTTTCACGTGGTCTACTATGGTCTACTCTATATCTGTGCCAAATTTTACCAAAAAAGGTCCAGTAGTTTTTGAGCACATTCAATGCAAACGAACAAATATTTCCTCTTTATAATATTAGTATAATCACTAATTAATTTATTATTCGAATCTCCAGCAGCCAACGTAACATTAAAACATTAGAAAGATTAACAAAACTTAATGTTATGTTTTATGTTTGGGGTAATTTTTAGGGAGTTATAGCGTTTCTTTCCCCAATTTTAGCAGTTAATTTTGTTTTCAATTTCAAGGAACCTAAAATCTGATATATAAATAACAACTTTCTGAAACATCTACTCATAAAATACTCTACGAGGAGGTATAGTAGGCGATTCCGCCGCGTCACAGACCGGGCGACTCTATCTACACACGACAGCTCGAGCCCCGGCGAACGTCAGCCGTGTGGACGTAAGCCCAAGGTTGACACGTCTTCACACCGAAATAGTTTCAAACGTCGTGTCAGACAAATATTTCCTATGAAATGATAATATTATCAATTATGTCAAATTACGAAACGACCAGACCCGTAAAACCCAAGTCGACGACTATGTAAGCCAGCCCGATGTCCCGCGCGCGCCACGCGGCCCCCGCACACATAGTCGCGAGCTGTCGCTCTTATAAATCTATTAAATAGCACCACTTAACACCATGGGATCTCACTCTCCAAACTCCCTAGCAGAGGAGATTAAACTATTGAGGGAGGTTATATGTGATTTCCGGTCAGAGATGGTGTCAGTTAGGCAGGAAATCACGAAACTTAGCGCAACTATCGTGGAGACTCATAATCGCGTGGGCATAGTTGAATCGCGCCTAGCTGCAGTGGAGCAAAGGATCGAAGCGCACACATGCACTTGCGAGGTTGGCCCGGACGTTACTGAAGTGATCGAGCGATTAAAGCTCGATGTGAATGATCGAGATCAGCAGAGTTTGCAATGCGACGTACAATTATCGGGCCTGCCTGAAAAAAATGGGGAAAATGTTGTCCATCTGGTTGGATTGGTAGCCAAAAAGATAGGCGTTGATATTGGCGAATATGATATTGTGAGTGCTGTTCGGAAAGGCGGGAAAAAAGTAGCAGTCAGCGCTGAGGATAGTGACCGCCCGAACTCCAGGCCCATTGTCGTCAGATTTTCACGAAAATTATTATGTGACAATATCCTGAAGGCAGCGCGGGTTCGTCGTGGCGTCGACACATCAGGCGTCGTAGATGGAGTGCCTCGTCGTATATATATAAACGAGCGCCTAACAAAATTGAACCGTACTATATTCCACCTAGCCCGGGAGGCGGGACGACGTAACAACTGGCGATATATCTGGACGCGTGGTGGGGCCATCTTTGCCAGGCGGGATCCAGGTTCTGTAGTGCACCGTATACGAGCTGAGAGCGACTTGAAACGGGTTTTTGGACTATCCTCTGTTGGTCAAAGTCCTTAGACTTATTATTATATTGTCATACACTAGTCTCATACATATATACCTTTTTGTTTCGGCTACCACATTTAAATTTTAATATTTTGTATATTTTGCAACGCATCACTAAATTACGCCTAATGACTATAGTTAAAAAAGCATTGTGGTACTATTGCGAATATGCAATGCCTTACCCTTCTAAACCAACAACTGAACTAAAATTATGTTACTGTCACACGGCACATAGTCTTACTTTATTATCAAGTAACTCTTTGATATGTTACATATATAACTCACATATTATATACACGCATATTTATAACATAATCGCAATCCTTAAAAATGTAAAATATACTAAATTATTCCTTATCGAATCCTTATACCTATTACTAAAAAACAATCTACAACGTATTTATTATAACTTTATATATTTTTATCACTTAATACAATTATGCCACCTATATAGTGACTTTCTAAAATGATAAACACAAAATATATTAAATTAGGATTCTTAAATCCTGGATCTCTTGGTTCTAGACATGATGACTTCTTGGTGGCTATGAATGTTCATGACTGTGATCTCGTAGCTATAAATGAAACTTGGCTACGTTCTGGCGAGGAGGGCCGCGCGCCTCGGGTCCCTGGTTATCGCTTAGTCCACGTACCTAGACCCGTGAGTGTGCGAGCTCGCGGGGGCGGCGTCGGTTTCTATTTGAAAAACACTTTAAAGGTACGTGTCCTAACGCACCCAGTGACAAATAACGTAGAACAGATGTGGCTATCTTTTCAGGCTAACGGAAGGATTATCTGTGTGGGTACGGCATATAGACCTCCATGGCTGTCAATCAACGTGTTCCTTGACGCCCTATCAGACACTATCAGTACCTTGTCTTTTTACGACTACATATATTTAATGGGAGATTTTAATATTAACTATTTACATGTAAATAATAATTCTTTTCTTTTGTTAGAGGATTTCTTAACTTTGCATCAATTGCGACAGTATACAACTCAGCCTACACATTTTACGTCTGATACGGAAACCTTACTTGACTTGGTCTGTTCGAATGCAGACCAATTTCAAGTTTGTGTTGATTATATTCCGGATCTCAGTAGTCATGCATTTCTATCTTTCACTAGTAACATACGCAAAGAAAAGTTTACCCCAAAAATAATGCACTACAGAGCTATAAAAAATATCGAAGCAGATGATTTGGAATTAGCCGTTGGTACTATAGACTGGTCTACAATACAACAGCAGGCAGATATTAATGATATGGTGCGTGAATTTAATAGTAGTGTTTTATGGGTATTTGATTTGCTTGCACCTGTTAGAACTTTTTACATAAAACAAAAACAACACCCATGGATCACTTACAACATTAAATTAATGATGCGGCGAAGAGATGAGGCTCATCGGCGAGCACGCAAAAGTAAAAATGTAACGCATATTGAGTTTTATAAAAACCTCAAGCGAGAAGTGGCTCTGGCACTGGCTAGAGAAAAAACAGCTTATTTCCAATCGTGCATAAACTGCAATATCAAACAGCCGCGACTTATGTGGAACCGCCTTAAAGAGAATGTAACTATTAGCAATAGTAAAACAATCCTTTCTCTTCCGTTACATCTCAAAAATCCTACTTTAATAAATTTACACTTTCTAGATATGCCAGGCGATAATTCTACACCTTCTTCCCTAAGTTTCTTTACATCGAATAGATTTAACTCTTCTACCTTCTCGTTCACCTCTGTATGTAGTAATGACGTTCAAAAGATTCTAAACTCGTTTAAGTCAAACGCTATGGGTGCTGATTGCATTACGCTTGATATGATACAGACAGTCTGTCGTTATCCTGCTTGTCTTAATAGTTTAACTCAAGTAATCAATAAATCAATGAGCTCTGGTGTTTTCCCTGAAGCCTGGCGCCTCGCCTTGGTTAAACCCGTTCCTAAAAAGGAAAATATTAGCGAACTAAAGGAGTTGAGACCTATAAGCATTCTTGCTTGTGCGTCAAAGGTTCTCGAGAAGGTTGTTTGTAACCAAATGACTCAGTACCTAGACACAAACCGTATTTTGCCTGAGGTTCAGTCGGGATTTCGGAGAAGTCACAGCACTACCACGGCGCTCATGGACGTAGTAGATAATATTCTTGCTGCGCAAGATGCAGGCGAGGGTACAATACTTGTACTACTTGATTTTTCACGTGCGTTTGATACTATTAACATCTCTTTACTACTAGCTAAAATGAAATATTATGGTTTCGATCAAAATTCTTTCGATTGGTTCTCAAGCTATTTAAACAATCGTACCCAACTTGTGGAGATAATTGATGATTGTAGTGGAATATCGTCACGTTCAGACCCATGTGATGTAAGTAGGGGAGTACCTCAGGGGTCGGTTATTGGACCAGAGGCCTTCGCGTTATACTGTGCTGATATTGTACGAATCATAAAATACT
The DNA here is from genome assembly GCA_963565745.1 of Phengaris arion. Lineage (NCBI taxonomy): Eukaryota > Metazoa > Arthropoda > Insecta > Lepidoptera > Lycaenidae > Phengaris > Phengaris arion. The sequence goes on along the minus strand of OY751440.1, from coordinate 22,780,451 downwards.
GCAAATTCCATATCTACGCGGACGACATACAATTATACATATCTTTCAGGCCAAATAAAATAATTGAGGCTGTTAGTAAGCTAAATAGTGATCTGGCTGGTATTTCAGATTGGGCTAAGGCCAATGCACTTGTTCTCAACCCGGCGAAAACTAAGTACATGACATTGGGAACAAGGCTACAAATTCAAAAAATAAAAGCATCGCAACCAAAAGTATATGTAGATGGAGAATTAATCGAAAGAGTAGACGAGGCTCGTAATCTAGGTGTATTAATGGACGAAAAATTGAAGTTCGAGAAGCATGTTATAAAAACCGTCAGCAATTGTTTCTACCGGCTAAAGGTACTGTATAAAATTAGAAATGTTCTGCCCGTCAACATACGTGTTATACTGTGTGAGTCCCTAATCTTATCTAAACTAAATTACGCTGATGTGGTAGTCGGCCCCTGTTTGTCATGTAAGTCAAAAAAACTAATACAAAAGGTTCAGAACTCTTGTGCCAGATTTTGTCATAACGTCCCTCCTCGTGCTCATGTATCCCCTTACATTAACGAAACGCGTTGGCTTAGAATGGATAATAGAAGGCAACTTCAATTTGCCACGCTGCTGTTTGGGATAGTAAAATTTAAATTACCAACCTATCTCTATAATAAACTACAGTGGGCAGGAGATAAACAGCTGACTATCACAACTAGGGGATCATCCTATCTTCTTATTAATCTTCTGCATCACACCTCCGCATTCAGAGGTAGTTTCCGGTATCTGTCGAGTAAGGTCTGGAACAATCTGCCGCCACCAATCCGAGCTCTGCAAACAATACAGGGGTTCAAGTTAAAATACAAAGCCTTTATAATGCAGCAACAACTATCTTCTTACCAGTCTCTTCAAAACTAATGACAACTGAATTGTAATATACCAATTAGTATTTAATTTATATATAACTGTGTCGTTATTACTTACTCGTAGGTATATCAATTATAGTATCCGTAGTATATTATTTAATTTCGAATCGCAGAATGCAAACCCTATCTATATATTATACTCTCCCTATAACTACAATAACTACAATCTTATATACGTATATTACATTAAGTGTGATATAATTTTCATTATACTTACCGAAGTGTTGTAAGCTGTAGTTATGGCGGTGTAAATTCTTATCACCAACGTCAATGTCTGCTCACTGCATAAATGTAGTAAATAACAGAGGATTCTTTATTTATTATTCTTCCCGTATATTTATGAATTACATATTATATGATTGTGTTTATATTTACAAAAAATATTATTTCATCTTATTATTACTCGCAATGATGATATTTTCAATTATATAATATTATATTATATCGAGCGTCGTTGTCGTGCCGCCCGTGTCGAGGCAGGAGCGCTGAACGCGTCTCTGCGCCGACTGAATGATTGTGTGCGGTGACTTTGTGCGCCGTGAAATAAACAGCTTGAAGCGATAATAACAATGTAATTAGTATTGTATCTATACTATTGTATGTATATATGCGTTGTGTTTTATTTTTATTTATTTTTTTTTGTACCTTTTTTATTTTTGTAACTCAATAATTATGATTGTGTGCCGTCGTGAGATCGCGAACTTACAAGGGGGTCACGGAAGATCAGGCGCCACGGCTTGCCGCGGTCGAAGCCTGAGTGGCATCCCTTTAAACACATGGTGTGGGCATTGCATAGCCTTAAGCAGCTGTGTTTTTAAAACTGTCTCTTTTCGTATTCTTTGAATGATATAGTGCGTTAGTGTATAATTTACTTGTTTTTTGTTAAAATTTGGCTGTGTCATGTCCCTTGTGTGTTTAATAAAGATATTTTTATTTATTTTATTTATTTTAAATAACGATTATTTACGGTAGTAATATAAAATATTATATCTTTGGCCACGTACGATTTCCAACGAAGAATTTAGCTAACAAAGCTCAAGCCACAGCGTACGAAGCGACAAAAAGTATCTTAATAATATAATACAGAATATGAAATGAATAACCGAAGTTAATCGGCGGTAATACATTAAAATATCAATATCATAATGAATATGGCCGTAACCGGAACCGGAATCGACACAAAATAAACAATTTCGCACAGATATAAATTAAAGACGAGTAGTTTTCAACTCCAATATTTCCTGGCAGCAACGACGCGGAATAAAAACGTAAAAGTTTTCCGCTTTAAAATTGTCTTCGTCGCGTGAATGATTGCAATGTTTACCGCGCTAATGTGTGTGAATACTGGACGCCCGCGCCGCGCGCCGCGCCGGTGCATACAGAGACTACGAGACTATACAATACACTCGTACGTAATACCAGCAGTATAAACACCAGCTGAGTGTATGTAACACTCTACAGTTACACACACTGAGGCGACGCGCGACGCCGAACGGATCGGTGGGCGTTTCGCTATGCACTAGCTCGTAGGGTTAACCTCGTCCAGAAAGGCGAATTACGCGCGTAAACCTACGTGAGTAGAGCTTCAAGACCAAATGTCTCGCGGCCTACATGTGATGGACGATACGCGCGTTAGTAAAAAAATACGCACGTAGCTTCTGGACGCAATGTATTGGAGTGAAACGCGCGTCGGCCTTACGTGCGTATGATTACGCTCTTTCTGGACATAGGCTGGGACTATATTATCCGTAATCTCTTCGGCCGGAGAAAATTCAGAACGCTGAAAATAGAGTTGAAAATCCTACTAATATTATAAATGTGAAAGTTTGTGAGGATGGATGGATGTTTGTTACTCTTTCACGCAAAAACCACTGAAGGGATTTCGATGAAATTAAGTGTGGTAGTATTTTAGGCTCTAAAATAAAACATAGGCTTCTTTTTATCCCGAAAAAGTACAGTCTTCCTTTGGGATACTGTATTTACGCGGTCGGAGCCGTGGGCAACAGCTAGTTGAACATATGGCAACATTGCCATTGAAAAACTCGACGCTCATGTGTTAGACTTTCCCAGCCCCATAGATAGTCCCAGCCATAGACATTATATTATTTATGTTGGTTTAAAAGTTATATTTAAAGCGCATGTTTCACACTCTTCTAATAAGTATCGGATAGCTTATGTGGAAGTTTTGTTGATGCTTACTTTATATCGAGCGACAGAGACAAAACATGCGAATAAGTTATCTGGTACTTGTCAGTAGATTGTGAAGCAGGCCCTGAGTTAAGTACACTATTATTAGTACGTCAAGCAAATAAATCTAGCTACATCGGAGTCACACTGCACACAATCCTTTATACGTATACTATCTATATATTAATACGTGAAGCGAAAATTTCAGGTACAGTTTTACGAGAATTGTGCGTACGGATGGAAGTGAAATTTGGCACAATTAAACTTTATGCTGAGGAAGGCGTGTGAAAAGCTTAAATTTCTTAATATAATGCTTAGAAATACAATAAAGACAGTTTGGACATAATGATTGTTGCAGATTTTGACAGTGTGTTATTGTGTGTCATTTGTTTCGGTCCATAGGGATTTATCCAATAGAAATCTGCAAAATTAGAGATTTTTCGCTCGCTCGCTCGCTTTCAACAGAACATGTTATTTCTAATATTTAGTAGTATATGGTCTATTTTGCGTTGTTGATTATTATTCCAAGGAATAAATTCTTTCAACCACAAATTAAGCCAGAACAATTGAAAAATATATATTTATTCAATTTTATCCTGCGACCTCCAGTTACAGTTGAATGTATTTGTAATATAATGTTCTAGTAACGGTTATGTGGCGCGTGTGATGTGAGATGTGTGCCGATATTACTTTTACACGGCAACTCTTTGTGCTTCCTTCGACGATATTGGATCGACTACTTTGACAAAAGGATCAAGAAACGATTACCGAAGGAAATTACACAACTACAAACACAAATATTCCCGTAAACCACGTAGAAACGTCTGTTGTGCATAAATGAAGCTATTGAAAACAAAATTACTGACACAGTAGAATAAAGAAAGAGAAAATACTCGACACAACACAATAAATTAGCCTCGCTTAGACGCGACCGAAACTCACGGTCGTGCACATTAGTGCTTCACATTATACTAAATGGCATAAACAATACTAACAAATGATAATCACGCAAGAGCATAGTGCAGTTACACAAGTTCGTTGGCGGGGGTCGTTAACGCAACAACCGAATAAATTTCAAAAAATCGGTTTACTGACGATAGTTGAACGTGACAACGCCATGTTTATAGTGCGCGCGGCACTAGTTGGCCGCGCCTTAGGTAGGCGTGATGCCGCCGCGAAGTCCGGCGCCGAACTGAGTAATAACATCAAGCGCCTCCGCCTCTCTGTCCCACCGCTCACATACCTAAGGCACGGCTAGCTGAGGTAACGGCAATGCGTCATATTTAGCGAGGTAACGCTGGTAACAGGTAACGCATGAGTCATGTTTTTTCGTGCGTGCAGTCGGCTCCATCAAATTATAAGATGTTATCACGTCAAAAAAAAAACCTTCTCAAATGTCACAGTGTGTATATTATTACGCAATTATCGATTGATTAATATGCTGTAACTACTAAAGTCATGGTTAGAAAGTACATTGAAGACTACCGTCTATTATAAAGGAGCAGTAGCTGATACACTACACCTACCCACCTACAACAGCAACCTAACCACTTACTCCTACAGTTCCTACACCAACAAATCCATCAGCACGTACATCTCCACCTTATATGATTTTAGATTTTATTCTTGCTCATATATAATATACTCGGTGTATTTCAGGATTGCCATTTTGGTGACAGCAAATATGATTTAAAGTGCACACAATAGCAACCGTTTCATTGCTGTCGACTCTGGGTCAATTTCGGACCATCACCTTTTTAAATTTCCAATCTCTCTAATATCTGATGAATAAACAAATCGCTAATGTTAAACTGAAATTCAATACGCATGTGTAAAAGACTGACCAGTAATCAGCGCGTGTTTGTGTATTGAGCGATAATGTTATCGCAACTGTTTAGTGCTTTCTTTAGCTGATCAGAGACTCGTGGATCGGACACACAAACAGACATTTATATCGTTCATTAATATCCAATATCCCTGTGTAAGCCTCCTCCTACGCCATTTTTGTTGAGGCTTGTTGAGGCCAGCCCCACGTCGGGCCCCAAAACAAACGCCTCGAGCTACCCGCCTGCGGTACACCGCCAACCAGAACATATCATTTAATTATGTTAACTCTCAAAAGGTTCCTAAAGTTAAGAGGCTCTCAAGTCACGTACTCTCCTTGGAATTCTCCGCTTTTTTGCAAAGCGGAGACTGTGACAGCCTATAATTAACGGGGTACTAACCTGAAGAATACGGCCGATAGAATATCATTTCTTCTAAAGAGCTATCGAGTCACCTAACACAAAAATTTCCAGAATGTCTTGGGAATTATAATTAATATCTTACTAAAGAATACTACGGAAAGAATATTTACTACTATCAAGTATCTACTGAAATTCGTGAGATCTTTAATACGCGCGCGGGAATGTAAGTTAAAACACGCTGTTCCAGACTTTAATAATATTTATCTAGAGGTTTAGGAGACCTTATGCCAGATTAAGTCAGCTATTTTGATATCAGTTATGAACAAAATATAATATATACTTAATTTTTTTTTTCATTACCAGAAACATTTTTCATGACAAAAACTATAATTGTACTTCTATAGTTCCTTAGACAATTTACAATTTTACTTTTCTTAAGCGGGTTTTACAACTTAGCGATCGCTTGTCGGATCGGAAAGACTCTTATGTCGTCGACATAAGTGCGTTTTCCCATTATCGAATCCGATATCCGATATAGCGCCGGTAATGACAATGACAGGTTTAAGTATCATATATTTTAACAATAATAATAAAACATTTATTTAACGCTCACTTAAACATATTACATACAATAAAACAAAGTACCAACTACCAACACAACAGGATAAGACAATATAACAACGTACGCATCTACACAGACAAAGAAACAGAATAATAAATGACCAAGAACAAAATATAACATTTAAATTTCGATATCTAATCAGATTTATTTTTCAACAGATGACAATGATATGATGTGTCCAAACAAAATAAAAATAATGGGGCCCACTCACAGGCAATCGATTGTTACGATCAATTTGGAAATTAATTCGTGAAGGTAAATTGTTAACAACGAACGCTTTACTTGTTACGATAATTTATAGACTGAGCTCCCCCACGCCAGCCTCACTACACTTGTCACTTACACTCTTACTGATAAATTAAATTTCATTCTGTGGTATAAGTGTGTATAATGAATATACCTATGCACAGTTCATACCCGCTATTTTCTGCGGCGGCTAAAAGTACGAAAAACATTTACTTGTATATGCAAAGTTTAGTTAGGCGGGCCTCGGATCTCAGGCTTTGTTCATCATTCATCTAAACCGATTTACTTGCAACTACGATTCCAGTAAATGTTTAAATTGTAAAGACTAAATCGACTGATCGCTTGTGATGCGATGCAAATCTCTCCCAAACAACTTTCTTTCCTTTTTTAACCCCGTTATGGGACGAATTTCAATAAACTATGATACACATATTCCATCAATTCTATTACAGAATGTTTGTGCATGTGCAAATATGAAGTAGATTGGACCAAGGAATCACGTTGCCACATACAAACTTTTCCCCCCTTTTCACCCCCTTAGGAGTCGAATTTCGGAAAACCCCTTCTTGTCGGATGCCTACGCATTACACAGAGCATGCCCTGCAAGTTTCAGGTCTCTACGATGAGCGGTCTTGGCTGTGCGTTGATCCGTCAGTCTGTCATTCAGGACAAAGGATTTATTTGTATAGATAGATATCAAATTATATTAAATATGAGTAAAAAATCATAGGTTGAAAATTAACATCTTTATAAAATTAATTTTGTATGATATTGCTCCTCTAGTTGTTTATGAAGTAGGTATGTTTTAGTTTTAACTTAAAGCTATTTATCGTTTTAAGCACATATCGGCTCAACAAGCGATATCGTATCGCGTAATGTGAAAACGCTCTAGAGCTGCAGGGATATTAAACACTATATTGGCCTGGTGTATGACCGTATAATTCAGTAAGAAGCTCTATAGAGGTCGTAGTACCAAAGATGGCGGAGTGCACACTCCCCACACTGCAGCAATATTTTTATCCGTTTAATAGGGTCTCCTATTTCTCGCTCTATTGTGGGGAGTACTCCACTTTTATTGGGGCTTAGCACTGCTGCAGAGCTCTGATACGGACTATAGCACTTTCTTACTATTGTACCTAATGCATTTTATCTATAAATTTTAGAATTAGTTTATTAGAAGATTTTAAAGTCAGCGACTATAATATTTTTATGATTAGTCATTAAGTATCTGTGAAATATAGGAAAAGTACTTACCTGAGCATCGCTAGCACAATTTGCTACAGTAAAGTAATTGATAAGATGTCATTTTAACACCTTAAACACCACTGTACAGGTAGACGATCTATGCGACGGCGACGCGAGACAGCGACCTGCGACACGCGATCCGCGACCAGCAGACCAGCGAATCAGGTTCTCTGGCCACGCTCAACGGTCACGCGACGCGGGTCGTGGTGGTTGATTAGTGCTCAATATAAATTCATACTAAGCAGTAGCTCCGCGACGATATTTCGGTCTCGCGTTGCGGTCTCGCTGCGGACTAGAGGTCGCCCTGAGGTAGAAGTTCGCCCTGAGGCAGTAGTTCACTCATTATTTATCTATCTATATATTATATAAAAGGCAAAGCTTATCGACGCATAGACCAAGGCTAGAAATTTGAAATTTTGCACACGAATTTCTCATATGAGGTAGGCATCTACTAAGGAAGGATTCTTAAAAATTCCATCCCCAAGGGGGTAAAAAAACTTTAGAGATGTCAAGGGACACCCGGATGGAACGAAGTTCCTTTCGATTAATTAGTGAAGGAGTTGTAATATTTTTTTTTTTTTTTATTATTAACAAATATAATGTAATATAAACTCAATCAGTAGGCTCAATTTTAGTAATAATTGAGAGAGAGAGAGAGACAGACAGAGAAACACGCGCACGCCGCACGGCTTACAACTATAGCAAAAAGTGTCGTTACAGTCTTAATTTATTCCGTCTAGCCCCCTTTCGCAACGCGCGATAAGGAACTTCGTTCCAATAGAGGATAAAACTTTATATAAACTTTTTATTCCTTGGACATATTATTATTTGCATGATATTTCTTATGAAATTTCAGTATTTTCTAATTCAGCCGTTCATGAAAGTTTCAAATTATTATAAACATATTGTTTAAAAACCAATTTCACGCGGGCGGCGCCGCAGGCAAATGCTAGTAATTAATATTATTTTTTAAGTTTGAACCTTATGAAAGTTATTTTGCCTCTTAGATAGAAAAATTAAAATGTTGTGATTGACAAACGTCAACGTGTAGGTGCCTAACAGCATTGTACAGGTGTGTTAAACAAGCGTACGGTACCGGTGTGTTAAACAAGCGCATGGTACCGGTGTGTTAAACAAGCGCATGGTACCGGTGTGTTAAACAAGCGCATGGTACCGGTGTGTTAAACAAGCGCATGGTATAGGTGTGTTAAACAAGCGCATGGTACCGGTGTGTTAAACAAGCGCATGGTACCGGTGTGTTAAACAAGCGTATGGTACCGGTGTGTTAAACAAGCGCATGGTACCGGTGTGTTAAACAAGCGCATGGTACAGGTGTGTTAAACAAGCGCATGGTACAGGTGTGTTAAACAAGCGCATGGTACAGGTGTGTTAAACAAGCGTATGGTACCGGTGTGTTAAACAAGCGCATGGTACCGGTATGTTAAACAAGCGTATGGTACCGGTGTGTTAAACAAGCGCATGGTACAGGTGTGTTAAACAAGCCCATGGTACAGGTGTGTTAAACAAGCGCATGGTACAGGTGTGTTAAACAAGCGCATGGTACCGGTATGTTAAACAAGCGTATGGTACCGGTGTGTTAAACAAGCGCATGGTACAGGTGTGTTAAACAAGCTCATGGTACAGGTGTGTTAAACAAGCGCATGGTACCGGTATGTTAAACAAGCGTATGGTACCGGTGTGTTAAACAAGCGCATGGTACAGGTGTGTTAAACAAGCCCATGGTACAGGTATGTTAAACAAGCGTATGGTACCGGTGTGTTAAACAAGCGCATGGTACAGGTGTGTTAAACAAGCCCATGGTACAGGTGTGTTAAACAAGCGCATGGTACAGGTGTGTTAAACAAGCGCATGGTACAGGTGTGTTAAACAAGCGCATGGTACCGGTATTTTAAACAAGCGTATGGTACCGGTGTGTTAAACAAGCGCATGGTACCGGTGTGTTAAACAAGCGCATGGTACAGGTGTATTAAACAAGCGCATGGTACAGGTGTGTTAAACAAGCGCATGGTACAGGTGTGTTAAACAAGCGCATGGTACCGGTGTATTAAACAAGCGTATGGTACCGCTGTGTTAAACAAGCGCATGGTACAGGTGTGTTAAACAAGCGCATGGTACCGGTATTTTAAACAAGCGCATGGTACAGGTGTATTAAACAAGCGCATGGTACAGGTGTGTTAAACAAGCGCATGGTACAGGTGTGTTAAACAAGCGCATGGTACAGGTGTGTTAAACAAGCCCATGGTACAGGTGTGTTAAACAAGCGCATGGTACAGGTGTGTTAAACAAGCGCATGGTACCGGTATTTTAAACAAGCGTATGGTACCGGTGTGTTAAACAAGCGCATGGTACCGGTGTGTTAAACAAGCGCATGGTACCGGTGTGTTAAATAAGCGCATGGTACAGGTGTGTTAAACAAGCGCATGGTACCGGTATGTTAAACAAGCGTATGGTACCGGTGTGTTAAACAAGCGCATGGTACAGGTGTGTTAAACAAGCGTATGGTACCGGTGTGTTAAACAAGCGCATGGTACCGGTATGTTAAACAAGCGTATGGTACCGGTGTGTTAAACAAGCGCATGGTACAGGTGTGTTAAACAAGCCCATGGTACAGGTGTGTTAAAGAAGCGCATGGTACAGGTGTGTTAAACAAGCGCATGGTACCGGTATGTTAAACAAGCGTATGGTACCGGTGTGTTAAACAAGCGCATGGTACAGGTGTGTTAAACAAGCGCATGGTACAGGTGTGTTAAACAAGCGCATGGTACCGGTATGTTAAACAAGCGTATGGTACCGGTGTGTTAAACAAGCGCATGGTACAGGTGTGTTAAACAAGCCCATGGTACAGGTATGTTAAACAAGCGCATGGTACCGGTGTATTAAACAAGCGTATGGTACCGCTGTGTTAAACAAGCGCATGGTACAGGTGTGTTAAACAAGCGCATGGTACCGGTATTTTAAACAAGCGCATGGTACAGGTGTATTAAACAAGCGCATGGTACAGGTGTGTTAAACAAGCGCATGGTACAGGTGTGTTAAACAAGCGCATGGTACAGGTGTGTTAAACAAGCCCATGGTACAGGTGTGTTAAACAAGCGCATGGTACAGGTGTGTTAAACAAGCGCATGGTACCGGTATTTTAAACAAGCGTATGGTACCGGTGTGTTAAACAAGCGCATGGTACCGGTGTGTTAAACAAGCGCATGGTACCGGTGTGTTAAATAAGCGCATGGTACAGGTGTGTTAAACAAGCGCATGGTACAGGTGTGTTAAACAAGCGCATGGTACCGGTGTGTTAAACAAGCGTATGGTACCGGTGTGTTAAACAAGCGCATGGTACCGGTGTGTTAAACAAGCGCATGGTACAGGTGTGTTAAACAAGCGCATGGTACCGGTGTGTTAAACAAGCGCATGGTACCGGTGTGTTAAACAAGCATATGGTACCGGTGTGTTAAACAAGCGTATGGTACCGGTGTGTTAAACAAGCATATGGTACCGGTGTGTTAAACAAGCGCATGGTACCGGTGTGTTAAACAAGCGCACGGTACAGGTGTGTTAAGCAAGCGCATGGTACAGGTGTGTTAAACAAGCGCATGGTACCGGTATGTTAAACAAGCGTATAGTACCGGTGTGTTAAACAAGCGCATGGTACAGGTGTGTTAAACAAGCCCATGGTACAGGTGTGTTAAAGAAGCGCATGGTACAGGTGTGTTAAACAAGCGCATGGTACCGGTATTTTAAACAAGCGTATGGTACCAGTGTGTTAAACAAGCGCATGGTACCGGTGTGTTAAACAAGCGCATGGTACAGGTGTATTAAACAAGCGCATGGTACAGGTGTGTTAAACAAACGCATGGTACAGGTGTGTTAATAATCTGAGGTAGTGTGTTTTTTTTATTTTATGAAATAAATCAGAAAACGAGCAGACAGATCGCCTGATGGTAAGCGATTACCGCCGCCCATGGACACTCGCAACACCAGAGGAGTTACACTTGTAACTCCTCTGGTGTTGCTACTTGCGTTCCCAGCCCTTAAAATCCCCAACCCCCCTTGGGCCTCCGGTAACCTCACTCACTCGGCGAAGCAGAACGCAAGCGTTATTTCAAACTGGTTTTCGGTGAGGCCGTGGTATTTACCCAGTCGAGCCGGCCTATTTATGCCGAAGCGTGGCTCTCCCACAAGTGTGTTATTGTTATTTTTAATATGTTACGTAATTCAGCTGCACACCTTCCTCCACATGAACTTTAACTGTACCAAATATAATACTCCTCCGTGTGCGCAATAAGGAATATGCATGTGACATGAAAATGGATTAAATATTTTTATTTGTAATCTTTATCGCTAAAAAACATACCTGTACAATTATATTTACAAGCTTTTATTTAACTTGCAATGGATTTCTTTTGTTCGGGTGGAATTTTGCAACTCAATTTTGAAGCAGATATCTTCAACCGATTGAGATGAAATTTCGTATACACGTTTAGTTTGGTTTGCATGCATGGTAAGCTACGTGACGTCATTCTAAATCCAACATGGCGGAACACCCAAGATGGCCGACAAGTAATTTTTAATGCACTCCTACAATATGGGTATCAAACGAAGGCATGGTGTGTTGGCATATTTTTACAAAAGCGATAAGTAAAAATAAATTAAAAGTTAATTTTTTTTTTTTGAAAAACAAGCTTTTATTTGAATGCGCTAAATAGAATATTTTCCTCTAAAACTTTCAACAAAAATCAAACTAGTAAATGAAGTAACTCGAATTGTTTGATTCTCGACAAGCATATGTCATGCTAATTGTGTAACGACGTTGTAAGATGATAGTCAAAGTTTTAAAGGAGAAGTTCAAAACTCTTTTTTTTGTATTTAAGGCGGTATTTTTTTTTAACAGGCAATTGACCCACCACACCTACCCACCACTGCAACTCCTGTGTAGCCAGGATCGACAGTGGTAACCAACCGCAAAAACCCTTTGATATGATCTCAGGGGTGCCCGGGGGACATGCTAAATCTGTCTTGGAACCCGCAACGAAATTAATCAGAAGATTGTAGGAGGAGTAGGAAGTATTCCAGTTTCCCTCCCCAAGCAATGCGGGAGACAGCAAAAATTGTGATGACAAAAAGTCAGAATTAAAGGGGAAGCACCACGGGAATAACATGTTTTTTTTCTTTTTTTTATGACTACAAGATAGAATGTAATTAAATGTTTTAATTAATAATATGACAATAATTACAATGCATTTATAATGACAAAAAAGTGTTGCATTATTTCCAATAGTACTTATGACAAAAACGTTTGAAAGCCCGGAAGTTCTTCGCGCAGCCCACGAGATCTTCATAGTACACTACCCTAGAAACACAATGGACGTTGTTCAACATTTCGATTCTTTCGTCATACCAGAGATCACACTCCCAGAGTATGTGATGAGCAGTTTGTTCATAAGGGCTACCTTCGGTCGAACGGTAACGGTATTTAAGGCGGTATTAAGCCATTGTCAGTGTCAATTTTACTTTGAGTCGAGTGAAACAGATTTTTCGTATAAGGCTGGGACTATATTATGATTCGGAATCCGGAGGGTCAAAAAAATTTGTGAGCATTGAAAATAGAACTCTGATCTAATAAAATAAAGTTGAAAATCGAACACATGAGCGTCGAGACAAATGTCAATATTATATAGGACAGCTCGACACTCGTAACTTTCATTTTCGACTCTATTGTATTAGCACAGAGTTCTGTTTTCAGTGCTCTGAATTTTCTAGGGCCAGGCGGATTCTGGATGATATAGTCCCAGCGTAATAAATCTAACAGTAGAGAAATCTCAATCTCGACCCTCGATCGAAGTTTATGTATAATGTAAATTAAATAAAATCGAAAAAAGTCTATAAATTCTCGACACTGGCAGAATGGTGCAAAACCTTTGGAACCGCGATTGCCTTAAATAAAAGAAGAAGAATAAATTTATGTTTTCTATGGTTTGTGGCTATAAAAATATGAAATATTTATTTATTACATATTACATCATCATGAATGATTTAAATATCTTTACAAACTTTTCGTTGACCAGGTTGTTTTCGTCGAGGTTTGTAAATGAAATAAGTATGCGTAGGAAATCTATTTCAATGTACTGACTGATCTTCACAACAGTATCAAGTGCTCAAACAATATTCACTTTTTCCTAATACTTGCACCTTTCGGCATATGAAAATAAACTTTGTCAGGTGCAGTTTTTGTGTTATTTTCGCACATAGGGACGACACAATATGTATAACATGGGTTGCTATGCTTTTCCATGGCAATAGGTTGCTTTTATCACTCTTTTTTATAACTTTGTAAACTAATCACCTTATTGTTTTACACCGGACTCGTGTATGACTGTATGTCAAAATCAAACAATCATTTGAACTGTCAACTGTCTATATAAGTGCGATGACGTCACAACTCAAGCGCGCGAAAATGGCGTGTTTAAATCGCCCAAAAATTATTGTGATTTTAAATGGATGATATTTTGGATGTATTTATATATTTGGTAATGTTATAACCAGTAGAAACGTTTCTAAAACAAATACATGCATATTCCCTATTCTCGTAAAGCTGTACTTAAAGTTTTCGCTTCACGTATTACTTTATACTAACATTATACAGGAAAGATTTGTTTGTTTGTATGTTTGTATGTTTGCATTGAATAGGTTTCGAAAGTACTGGACTAATTTTGATAAAATTTGACATAGATATAAAGTATGCTCCTTTTATCCCGGTAAAATGTACTGTTCCTACGGGATTTCCTTTTGCGCGCACGAAGTCGCGAGCAACATCTAGTATTTTTTTTTTATCTATGAACGCTTCACACCACGTCAATCTGGCCCCGCGGTAAATTCTCGCAGAACTTGTGCTACGCGTACTAGACAACGGAAATATATTTAATACTATACAAATATTTAAGATTTTTATTATATTAGACACATCCATGACCCAGGAATACAGAAAAACTGTTGTTCCCTCGGCGGGATTCGAACCCGCGATCCCCGGCTTGAGCACCACATCGCTGAGCCGTAAGTCGTCTAGTATAATATGTATATGATCTCTATAAACACAGCGACACAGCGACACAGCGACACAGCGACACAGCGACACAGCGACACAGCGACACAGCGACACAGCGACACAGCGACACAGCGACACAGCGATACAGCGACACAGCGACACAGCGACACAGCGACACAGCGATACAGCGACACAGCGACACAGCGACACAGCGACACAGCGACACAGCGATACAGCGACACAGCGATACAGCGACACAGCGACACAGCGATACAGCGATACAGCGACACAGCGACACAGCGATACAGCGACACAGCGACACAGCGATACAGCGACACAGTGACACAGCGACACAGCGATACAGCGACACAGCGACATAGTGTTACAGCGACACAGCGACACAGCGACATAGTGTTACAGCGACACAGCGACAGTTCGTAGGAATATTACATCTAACCTTAAAACTAAATATCACAAAACATTGAACAATAATGTTTTATCTATGTTTCGTAAATCATCAATCAATGTAAATTCTGTCCTACACACTAATATACACACTAAAAAAAAATAGGTTTTATTGTGAGTTTGTGGAACGTGTGTGTGTGTGTGTGTGTGTTGGACAGAGCCTGAGCATGCCGTTTCATTTTCATTTATGTTTCGCGGTAAACCTCTTACTATATTTCTACGGAAAAAAACATAGGTAGTTTAAAAATAAGCTGGTATAAAGTAGTAAATTGACTGGAGGACGAAGTTGATTCAGTTAGGTCTGAAGTTAGATCCCGCACGTGATTCGTTATCGTCCACAACTTTACTAAATCAATGATTGAATAAAGTTCAATAAAGTATCCGTTAAACTTTATCAAAGCGTCCGGAAGTGAAAGTGAAATTGATTGAAAGTCGGTCTTACAGTCATTTACAGTCAGCGACCCACGCGCATGTACCGGGGAATGACTTACTACCTACCTGCCCGCTACCACAGATTAAAGTAAGAGGAACAGATAAAGATGTAGCCATAGTTAGCTTTAATTGCACTACTACAAGCATACGGTGTGTCCACGATTGTATGGAGAAATTGTGGGCCGTTGAAGAGGACGGCAAAATTTTCAAATTTGAATCGATTTGGATAGTTCTATGAAAGCTGTTTCTATGTTAATATGTAGGTATATATTCTCTAATTCCTACTACTTTCAAGCCGTAGCCAAAGCGGGAACAATCGAGTATTGACAGCTACGTGCTCGTAACTTTGTCGAATGTCAATAGTATGGGCGCTGTCATTATTTTCATACTAAATATTACATAATTCTCTTTCGCTAACGTTCGTGCTAACTTCACCGTTTCCCGGCTTTATGTTGTGTGAAATGAAAAAGAAAAGTGTTTGAAACGACTAATCTATAGACTAAGGGATGTCAGACGTCCCGTATTTCCCGGGACGTCTTGTATTTTAGGTATTACTTAAAACGTCTCGCTGCGCTGGGACATGCGCTGTCCCGTAAATCGAGCGATGTGGGGTTAAAAAGTAGTAAGTACTCACACACACAATGCTCGCAATGTCCCATACACATTAATATGAGCTCGGGCGCGCTAAAACTAATCAAAATATTATGCTAAAACTTGCTTGATAATATTAGTCACTAATTACTTTTTTTTTGTCCCGGGTAAAAAACATGAAATCCCGAATTTTTCACCATACATAAACATTTGTCCCTTATATGCTGAAAACCGGACAGCCCTACCACAGACCCACAATTTCGCTTCCAACCACAACTCGGGGTAAATAGTAGTAACTTACAATGTGTTATGTATAATCACTTGCGACTGTCGTGTATAAAGCTCGTTAATATTCCAATTTCAATTATGGCTGATCTGTGAACCCTTCAGGCCGGTGTTCTAATTAACCACAACCTCAGTACTCAGTGTGTAGTACCACGGGAGCACTATTACACTACACACGGTATATTCAGCAATTACTAACTTTGATTACTCAAGATATAATCTACTTCCTTCATACAACTTCATTATAATTAATCAATCGGTCGGGAGTAATTTAATTAAATAAATTTAATTAATTAATTTAATTAATCAATCAATCAAAATCAAAAAGGATTGTGTGGTTTTATGAAACCACGGTAAAAGTTAAACTTTTTTTCACATTATAGACATTTAACTAAAAATTTTCGGAATAATATTCCATTAAGGGTATAAAAATCGCTTCATCAATCTTAATTTTATAGCACTGGCACAAATGAGTACTAGTCTATACACTACACGGTCAGCTGATGCGAACTATAGGCGCCGCCATATTGGCCTCGGCTGCTCTGACGAGCGCCTTTCACTTTATCCCTACTCCGCGGCCGACCGTCAAGCGACATGCACACACAGACGAAAAAGTTTCACTTTAAAAAACAATCTGGATGTCATGTCATCAACATGTCACTCTAAAAATATCTGAACAAAATATTGAAAATTAATCGATAATACCATTTTTCAAAACGCAAAATGCAAATAAATATAAATTTTTAAACATCTATAGAATATAGAATAGAATCCATTATAATTTATAGCACCCAAAAAGGGCCAAACTGGGTCACAAGCAATGGTGAATACCCACACAACTGACAAGACTTGCCCCAATAACCAATTCACTTCCGAACCCAATCCATCAAACAAATTTCTGACAAGAAATATACAAATTTAAACGTTTCGTACCAGTTCTAAGACGGATCCCTAGGCAACGGAACTCGAGGCAAGCCTGGGAAAATCTACTCACCTTTCCCTACCGTTTTCTGTATATCACTAGAGATCCGCTCAACAATGACTCCCTCACTTCAAGAATCAAAAAGAATTGTGTTTCGGACATTAACCTCAACCCAAATTTTTCTTCACATTCCTCGGTTAAACATAACATCGTGAAAACTGTAAAAATAAAATAAGTGAGGGAGACATTAAGGGTGCAGCGCGGCTCCTGTTTTCCAATGACACGGTCGCCCCCGACTGCCCAGAAACCCTCATCGCCCTACAAAACAAACATCCATCACAATCGAATCCTTTCACAGTTTCCGATGACGCATTACCACCACTACAAACGTCGACAAACAAAGTACGAGGAGCCATCATGTCCTTTCTTGCGGGTTCAGCTGGCGGCCTCGACGGTCTCACCCCTCAGCATCTGAACAACCTCACCAGCGGTTGCTGCGGGGAGGCCGGCAAGAAGCTCCTACATGAACTTACGAATCTGTGCAACCTGATGCTACAGAGTTTTTTCGGACCGTCTGCCGACCGAGCAACAGCTTTTCGCAACGCTCCGCGCTTAAAAATACAAAAAAGTGGTCAAAAGTTATCCGATTTTCATAAAAAAGGTGTCGCTGGAATCGTCTCGGCGCCCTCTACTCGCGGGTGATTACGGCGCACCTTAAACAAGTGGAAAAAGTGCAAAAACCAGTGAAAAACTGAAAGAGACAAAAATAAAAAACTGAAAACTGTAGATTTAGTGCCATTGACCTTGTGTTTTAGTTTTAAGCGTCCCCACGAGGTCAGTGAATTAGTGAACTAAGAGCAAAGGATTGCAGTGCATCTGGAAGCTACAAGAAAGGGAATATAAAAACCGGAAAAAGAAAAAAATTTAGACATCTAGGGGGTGAGTTATCAAATTATAAAAACGGGAACTTTAAACAGCTATTATACGGAAACGCGTAGGTTCTGGATAGCTGTAAATTAGCTCCATTGCAGCGTCCAAGTGCCCCAGCAAAAAACGGTAAGCCCTCCTTGAAAAAAATTTCCGAAACAAAGGAAAACCCGATACCCCGAGCTCCCATATAGAATCGAAAGTCAGGGCCAGCAGGAAGACATCACCCCCTACAAATCGACACTTCTCCCGTCATTCCAGGTCATCTAGAACCAGAGTTACACCAAAAAAGGTAAAAAACCGGGATAACTCTGGAACGATAGGGAATACCGGGATAGAAGCAGCACAGCAACATAGCCGGCAACGGGACGAGTCATAGGACACCTCGCACGAGAAGAGAGGACTACAGGAACGGGAGTTATCCTCGGAAAACATTTGGCGGCCATTTTGTCTGCCATCTTGGTAAATTTTTGATCATCCATAGCTCCCGAACGTCTCCCGTAGGAGACACGACGACGTGCGACGGCTCATTGAAAACGGCGCGACGAGAAGAAGCTGACAAACGTCAAAACCAGCTGGAAAAAAGGGGGAATAGAACCCCTCAAACTCCCCCACCATTATAAGCCCAAGGTAAGGTAACCTTAGGAGAAAGGAAACCCCGATCCGCTACCTTAAAGGCTAAGGGAGTTATCAACAAGTTAAGTTCGACTTTAACGTTTGTCGGCCATATTGAAAAATTTCAAACGGCCATATCTCCAGAAGGAAACGTCGTGGAGAAAAACGGATTGCGGATCCCGGCAGCTGGGAAGAAGAGCTACCCTACCCGCTAGGCCAGGATCCAAAAATAGGAAAAAATTTGACAAAAATTTTTGATGTCAAATTAGACCAAAATCTAATAGAGGAGAAGGAGCCAAGCCGAACAAACCCAAACAGGACCCACCAGCGACGCACCGTTCCTGAGATATCGGCCCCTAAAGTTCGACACTGACAGTTCTCGAACTGTCAAAGGGCCGATAAAAACCCCGATATCTCAGTCCCCAGTTGAGACTGTTGTGCTTGTAGCACAGGACTTTCTTTGGGGTACTGGGCGTCACACTCAGCAGCGTTCAGCTCTACACACTCCTCGAATTCGAGCTCAATCGGGGTCATCGGGTTTTGAAGGTCAGATCTGGGGGGGGAGACCTGGAAAATAGGAAAGAGCTCTAAAAATCCTTTAAAAAGAGCCCAAACTCGGCCTAATTACCTTAAAAGACAAAGGAGCAGCGGAAAATCTAATTTTTAAGACTGAAACTAGGCCGCCATTTTGAAAATTTTAAAAGCTCAATAACTCCGCTCCTACTGCCTGTAGGGAGCCGGAGTTTTCACCATAGGCATCGGCAGCGGAAGCTCTACGCAGGCAAGTTAACACCGAAGACCTGGAAAATAGGTCAACACCTGTAATTAGAAAAACTCACCTGGAAGCTTCTGGACGTCGCAGAAAGCTGCAGTTTTCGGGTGCTGGCACTGGAAGAGGGTGACGACGCCCCACCTGGAAGTCCACAACACCGGGAACACCTGCAGCACCTGAAAAAAGAAAAAGAAGACAACTTACCTGCTGGAAGCCACTGCACTAGCTGGAACCGCTGCAACACCTGAAAGAAGAGCTTAGACTAAGGTATTTACACTGTCATTAGATTATTGACCAGTAGCCCCTATTGGAGCTGCTGGTTAGAAATAAGACTAGTCAGTAAGGACCAACTACACCATTTTTGGTGTGGTTGCTAGGTTAAGGCTTTTTGATTTATTGTGTGCTTAAGGAATCCCTTACACTACAAAGTATTTATTTAGCTAGAGTAGGTCAGTCAACCCCCTATTGGGGAGACTGTTAGTTTAGGAATTATATTTGACATATTACTATTGACATTTTCTTTTAATTGATATAATTTTATTAAGTATTTTATTGACATTTTAAAATTTTAATTGAATTTTAGTTATTTTACAATTGTATTTTATTTACTGTGTTTTAATTGACGTTTAAATTGACGAGTCCCCCTAATCGAAAATATGATACGCACCCCCCGAAAGAGCGACACTTTCACAATCTCTCCGCCGACAAAAAACAAGGCGAATGAGGGCAAGGCACTTTCCCAACCCGTAAAATCTTTCGAAGTAAGAAAAAGCATAGAGAAAATTGAAGCCTTAAAGATACGAGAGGCTGTATCCCCTAGTCAAAATAAGCAGACTGACCCACCAGTACAGAAACCAAAAGCTAAAAAAGTAGCTACAATAGAAAAGCCTAAAAGTCCCCTACCCAAAAATAGACCAAAAACAAAAGAAGGTAGAGCCTGTCTAGAGCGTGCGAAGGGCAGCATAAACAGCTCTAAAAACCTTAAAACTGAATATAAGGAGCAGGCTTTCGCCGCTATAGAGAGGCTCAACCTAATAGTAAAGGAACTTGAGGAAGAACTTGCCAGTGTGAAGGCAGGATCCGGCGGAGGGCTGGGAAGGGACCCTTTACAACGTGGCGAAGTTATGCTAGTGTTGTCTCAAAGGGGGCGCTGAGCGAACCCCCGAGACAAGGGCACTGCACTCGGTTGTGGTGTCTTCCAGGGACACGCAGGATTCGGGAAAAGATAAGAAAGACTGTAGATGCGAAGGATGGATGGGTTAGGGTGGAAGAGGTGAAAAATAAAAACCCCCTTTTGGCCTTCAGGGGTGTGATGAAGTACGACATTGCCGACTTCATCACCGCGTTCTCTAATCAGAACGCGAACATCCTTGGGGGCCTGAAAGGGGAGGAGAGGAAGGTGGAAGTGGTGTACGTGATGAAAGCAAGGAACCCCCTACAGAACCACGCTATAGCCAGAGTTAGCCCACAGGAATGGAAGAGGTTTGTGAATGCGGGATACAGGGATACAGGGATATAGGTATGGGCAGAGTGAGAGTAGAGGACCATAGTCCGTTGGTGCAGTGCTTCCGCTGCCTCGGGTATGGGCACACGAAGAGGATGTGTAGGGAGGAGATGGATCGATGCAGTCACTGCGCAGGTCCTCACATGAGGACTGTTTGCGAAAAGTGGCTGCAGAGAGAAGTGCCTCAGTGCATAAATTGTACTAAGGCCAAGAGAGGTAGCGCGGAGCACAGTGCCCTTGACAGAGAGTGTACAGAGAGAAAGAGGTGGGACGCTCTAGCTAGATCGGCGGTGTCGTATTGCTAAGGTTGTCCCCGGTGAGTACTTCCAGTACCGAATATTGCAGGCCAACCTTCAGCGGAGCCAAATTGCCACAAGGGAGTTATTACTCGAGGCCACCAAGCGTAAGGTTAGCGTAGCGTTGCTGCAGGAGCCCTACATAGGTGGGGCGCGGAGTGTGAGGACATACAACGGAGTGAGGGTCTACCAGAGCGATGGGGAAGGGGGAGGTGTTGTCAAGGCGTGTGTTGTGGTATTCGACGACACATTGGACGTCGAGCTACACGCACGCCTCAGCAACAACAACATAGTTGTGACCACCCTCCGAACCAAAGCCTGGGAGACGGCAGTACAGACGGTAGTGTCCTTCTACTTCGAGCCCGATAAGCCTGTAGGACCCTACCTGGATCATCTTTTGCAGATAGGAAGAGAGCTGGGATCTGATAAGATGGTCCTGGGATGCGACGCGAACGCTAAAAGCCCGTGGTGGGGTGGCGATACGGAGGACCCGCGAGGGAGGGAAGTGTCTGCTGTACTGGAAGCAATGGGTCTACATATACTCAACACTGGAGACACCCGAACTTTCGATACCGTCAGAGGGGGAAAAAGGTACTCCAGTTACGTGGATGTGACAGCGTGCTCCGACGACCTGCTGGACCGAGTGAGCGACTGGAGAGTTGATGAGGGTCTGACGAGCTCGGACCACAACGGCATATCATTTGGCATCAGACAACAGAAATCCACAGGCACAAACATAATACGTACCACACGCATATTTAACATACAGAAGGCAAACTGGACTCAGTTTTGTGAGAAACTGACCCAGCTGATGTCGGACAGAGAATTGACTGCACAGGACATGGACACAATACACAGCACACAACAAATAGAAGAAGCAATAGACAGATACACGGAAGTCATAACACAGACATGCAGAGACACAATGCCGACCAAAAAATACACACAGAGATTCACCTTGTCGTGGTGGAATGATGAGCTCGTGCAGCTGAAGAAGGAGGTCACCACGAGGAAACGCAGGATCCGTAACGCTGCGCCTGATCGCAGAAACCGCGTAGTTGGACTGTACCTGGAAGCGAAAGAGAAGTATGAAAAGGCAGTAAAAGATGCACAGACTGAGAGCTGGAAGGAGTTTTGCCGGAAACAGGATAGGGAGGGGGTCTGGGAGGGCATCTACAGGGTGTTGAACAGAGTCAGAGGGAGGGAGGAGGATCTGCCCCTTACGAGGGACGGTGAAACCCTCGACGCCCAAAGCTCTGCGGAATGGCTGGCGGAGACCTTCTACCCCGATGACCAGGAACGTGGTGAAAGTGAGGAACATCGGCGAACGCGCCGGCGGGCGGAGTCCCTGGACACCGAACCGCCGGCGGGTCCGGACGACCCTCCATTCATCATGGAGGAGTTGAAGAGAGCCGTAAGGTCCTTCAACCCCAAAAAGGCCCCTGGGGCGGATGGACTCACGTCGGACATCTGCCAACACGCTGTGGAATGTGACCCGGAATGGTTCCTTGCTCTGCTGAATAGGTGCCTTACCGTCGCCTGCTTCCCCAAACAGTGGTGGTGCTAAGGAAGCCGGGCAAGGAATCGTACCGGGTACCAAAAGCCTATCGACCGATCGGCCTCCTGCCTGTTCTCGGCAAAATCTTCGAGAAGATGCTGGTCGCCCGACTTAGGTTCTACCTGCTGCCCAAGATCAGCCCTAACCAGTATGGCTTTATGCCCCAAAGGAGCACCGAAGACGCCCTCTATAGGTTGGTGAACCACATCACAAAGCAGAGGGAGGAGAAGAAAATTTCTGTTGTGGTCTCGCTGGACATAGAGGGGGCCTTCGACAGTGCTTGGTGGCCGGTCACAAAGGTTAGGTTAGCTGAGGTTGGATGTCCGGGGAGCCTGAGGCGGGTGATCAGCAGCTACCTGAGTGAAAGAAGAGTGAATGTAAGGTATGCGGGTATGGAAGTGAGCAGGGAGACCAACAAGGGGTGCGTGCAGGGATCCATAGGTGGACCAATCCTGTGGGACCTCTTGTTGGACCCCCTGCTATGGATGTTAGAGGAGATGGATGTTTTTAGTCAGGCTTTCGCCAACGACTTAGTGATAGTGTTTGAGGGAGAGACTGCTCTCAAGATCGAGAGAAAGGCAAATGGGGTGTTGGAGAAAATCAGTAAGTGGGGGGAGCTGAACAAGCTGAAATTCGCCCCCCACAAAACATGCGCACTGCTTACCACGCGAAAGATGACGTGCCCCGACTCGCTATGGGGGTGTTTATTTACAATATTATGACCATATACAGGTATTAGGTTTAACAATAGACAGCGGTATCACATTTATCGTCCACGTAGGAAATGTATGTAAAAAGGCTATAAACAGGTACAAGCAGCTAGCCAAAGCTGCCAGAGTAGGTTGGGGGCTTAACCCCCAGATAGTGAAAATTATATATACAGCCGTGATAGAGCCGACTATTTTGTATGCATCAGCAGCGTGGGCACCCACCGTGGAAAAGATGGGGGTCCAGAAAAGGCTCAACTCCGTCCAACGGGGTTTTGCCCAGAAGATTTGCAGAGCATATCGGACCGTCTCCCTAAACTCTGCGATGCTGTTGGCTGGGATACTCCCTCTTGATCTCAGGATACTCGAAGCTTCGAGGCTCTATGAGATCAAGAAAGGGGTACCACACCCGGTGTTGAGGGACAGGGAGGTGGAGCGAATGGCTCCAGCGATCGAGAGCCCACATCCGGCAGAGCAGGAAGAGCTGAGGTTCGGGTTGGTAGATGAGGACTCTTATGCAGACGTGGTTAACAGCCACGTCCATAGGATCTATACGGACGGCAGCAAGATTGAGGGCCGAGTCGGAGCCGCGCTCTCCGTATGGAAGGGTGAGGCCGAGACGAAGGCCGTCAAGCTTGCGTTGCCGCCGTATTGCACTGTCTACCAGGCCGAGCTTCTAGCGCTCCAAAGAGATGTAAGTATAGCCTGCAAGAGTGGAATGGCGAAGGTCGGCATTCTTAGCGATTCCAGATCGGCTCTCCAGGCAGTCACCCTTAGTTCCCCTCATCCCCTGGCAGTGCAAACAAGGGAGGCCCTCCGAAAAGCTGCATCGCAGAGGCGGAAGGTCTCCCTGTTTTGGATTAAGGCGCACGCAGGGTTGAGAGGGAATGAGAGGGTTGACGAACTAGCCAAGGAGGCCGCGCTGCGATTGAAAAGGAAACCTGACTACGATCTGTGTCCTGTTTCATTCGTCAAGCGTATCTTAAGAGAGTATACGGTTGAGGAATGGGACAGAAGATACGAAGTGGGAGGGACGGCCGGAACCACGAAGCTCTTTTTCCCAAGCGCTGCTGCTGCATACAAGATAGTAAACAAGATAGACATCACACACCACACCACACAGATACTGACTGGACACGGCGGATTCGCCTTCTACTTGAACAGATTCAAGTTGAAGGAGGACCCGTCGTGTTCATGTCAGCCAGGAGTTGAGGAGACGGTTCCTCACCTGTTACTCGAGTGCCCGATTTTTGCTAGCAGTAGATATGATACTGAGCAAAAATTGGGCATATCGATGACGGGTGAGAATCTGCCTTCTATCCTGGGGGGAAAGAAGAGGGACTTTTTCCTCTCTTTTTGTAAGAGGATCGTGGGTGTAGTGAATAAGAAACACTGCAATATTTTAAACTGTGATAAAAATTAGTGTTAGCTTCTTTTTAGCGGTAGGTCTTTAAATTGTGATATTAGGTGAGTTGAACGTTGTGCTGTATTTTAATTGTATTCTATATTAATTGATCTATACTGTTATTGTCATTTTAATTTTAAATTGAAAATTTTAATTGTATTTCATTGTATTATATTGTATTTCTATTTTATTTTATTGTATCATGGGATGTTATTGTAACTATTGACTTGTTACACACTGCTCTTTTTCTTATATATGTTTCGCCGACTTTTTAATTGACAAGTACATTGTACTTCATATTGACATTTCTACTATTGTAAGGAACAAGAAATCATTGTAAATATAAAAAAAAAATAAAAAATAAAAAAAAATTATAAGAAAATTGTATAAGTAGATATAAGACTATTATAAAAATAGAAATAGAACTAAAAAAGAGAAAATAAAATAAAAGATATATAACAAGTCCTGAGGGGGATGGAAAAAAAAAATTCAAATCTTGCAAATCGGTCACTTCCCTCGCGTCATACTTCCAGCCAAAACAGCTCGGTTTTGCCTGCAAAGGGGGTTGTGAGGCCGCCGTTCACTCTTTCAGGACAGCAATCCACAATGAAGGTGATGATGTGTTTCTGAAGGTCGATGTCAAAAACGCTTTCAACTCAGTTGAGCGAGGCGCCATGTTGGCCCAAATTAAATCTAAAGCACCTGCCATTTTACCATTTATGCTCCAGTGTTACAACGACCCCGCCAAACTCATTTACAAAGACCACCTCATCTCATCCGAAGTGGGCTGCCAACAAGGCGACCCTCTAGGTCCAGCAATCTTCAGCCTTGCTGTACACCCGGTCATCGAGCTTCTAAATTCAAAATTTAATGTTTGGTATTTGGATGATGGGACTCTCGGAAGCGATGCACCCACTGTACTATCCGACTTCCACACTCTGATCCGTGAGTTCCAAAAAATACGTCTGCAGCTGAACCTAGATAAGTGCGATCTTTTTGTGCCAGACAGTTGTGGGGATAGAAATGCGATTATATCCACCTTTAAAGAAATAGCTCCACAACTGTCTGTCATTGACAAGGATTCGCACTTCCTTTTGGGCTCACCGATTTTAGACGAATCTCTCCCGGTCTTCATAGATAACAAATTACAAAATTTTAGTGAAACTTTAGACCGCCTCCTCCAAATTAACTGTCACATGGCCTTTACCCTAATCGGTTTTTGCATTTTCGTACCTAAATTGACATATGTCTTACGGTGTTGTCGACTGTGGAAGTTCCCTCAACTTCTCAAACAGTTGGATGATACCATAAGACAAACGCTCTCCACTATTTTGAACACAAATTTCGATGACCGCGCATGGACTCAGGCAACGCTTCCAGATAGGTTAGACTGACCATCTGACTATCGTTTGACATATCGCTTCCGGCCTTCTTGTCCTCAGTCCGCAGTCTGCAGGTGCGGCCGCCAATCAGGCCGAAAACCTCAAGCGTCACAAATATGAGAACCTTAGTAGGGATCTCATATTTGAACCGTTTGGGGTTGAAACCCTAGGTACATGGGGTCTGAGTGCGCACAAACTTTTCAGAGAAATCTCCAAAAAACTCATTGAGGCCACCCAAGGCCCCAGAGCCGGCACCTACCTGGCCCAGAGAATAAGTATCGCAATCCAGCAAGGAAACTCTTTGAGCCTTCTAGGTACTCTGCCTGGTGATGACGACCTGGGAGATGTCTTTGTTTTGTAGCATTTTAAGTTTTGGAATAGTTTTTTTTTTTTTAGTACTTACCTACTTTTATAGTTTGTAAATATTTTAAATAGATTATAGGTACTATTGTGAATTGTGAAATAAATAATCTTTTTGTTTACTAAAATATATCGGTCGTGAAATATATTAAAATTAATATAAAATAGTAACTAAAGTGGCAACGGTGCAAAAAGTTCTGTGCAAGAGACTTATGCCCGTTTTCACCAACTGACTCCTAATTTTAAGCGTCCCTTAGCGGCCATTTAGGGCGCCTCTTAAGAAAAATTGTTTTCACCAACGCTTAGGTGTCACCTAAGACCTTAGGGGGGCCTCTAACGTTAGGGGCCCGATATTTCGCACCTTAACTTTCACCTAACATTACATTGTGATTGAAAATACGTGAATCCCTTGAAATGGAAGACAATCTAAGCCAGTTATTGGTAACTGTAGACGCTGTTCAAGTGCTTGAATTATTTTCTAATGACTTGTTACCAAAAAGACCGCGTTTATATCGCCAAAGAGTGGAACATTTTGATAAATATGATATCGACTTCTTCATCCGATATAGGTTAACAAAACAGAGGGTAATATTTTTATTAGAAAAAATTGAATATCTTCTTGAGTTTATAGACAGGTAAGTGTATTATTCATTTACATTTTACATTCAGTTACTTTTCTCGTACTTGCCTACATACTCCTTTACCAATGGAATTCATAATTTTCTAGTGATACTTGAATATCATGTCGAAATGAAAAGCAGTGATTGTTATTTTAATATGTATTTATATGCACCATTACCTACTTGGACGTCTCTGATACAAATTCATACAAATGGAAAATATTTTTAATTAATCTAATCAAAAATGATATAATATTTAATTAACCACAAAAGAATAAACGAACAATTTGGAGGTTGTGAGACAATAAACGTGGTTGTGAATTGTAAATAAACAACATCAACACAGTACATTTTCAAACATGCTGTACGTCATCGTCTTACTAATTTAGTTATAAAATTGCTGAATAATTTATCAAAGCATACAAAAGTACACCAACTTGGATTTATTTATGTTATATTATTTATCTGTGAATTATTTATACTAGAATTTGCAATGTTACATTTATCGATAAAATATCAATAGTATGAGCGCAAATTAGAAAAAAAATACTGTCACTTAACTATGAGTTCCATAGCTAAGTGATACCCAGCTTGATGAAAATGAAATTAGGTAGGTGCCGATTTCAGGAGAGCACCTATCCAAAGGGTCACTTACATAACAGTTGTTTAGGAACCAGTTGGTGAAAACGGGCATTAGAATAACATATAACTCTGAAACAGCGGCTCTTTGCGTGTTCGCAACACTACATGAAAGCTACACTTAATCACTTTATTACTAATGTAATAAAGTGATTAAAATTAAATTCCACTTTATTAACCTACCAATTCTTTGTGAAAAGATCATTTAACAAGGAATAAACTGAAAGATGTGAGTTATGAGCGTGTCAACTGTCAACGCAACAATTTGTCAGCGGTTACCCGGTGTCCGGTGTCCGGTGCCCGGTGTCCGGTGTCCGGTGTCCGGTGTCCGGTGTCCGGTGTCCGGTGTCCGGTGTCCGGTGTCCGGTGTCCGGTGTCCGTTGTCCGGTGTCCGGTTCCCGGTGTCCGGTGTCCGGTGTCCGGTGTCCGGGGTCCGGTGTCCGGTCGTCACTGGCGCCCGCCCACAACCACAAGTCGGAATTGGACCACTAATTTCCACAACTCTTTAACAGTATCCGATTCTGCGCGTTATTTTTAACTATTCCTGTGCTTTCTTTTTTTTTTATAATAATGTTATACTCGTACTACAGGCTAGTCTAAGTAGGCTACAGGCTAGTGTAAGTATGCTAGTGTAAATAAGCACGATAGTTATTATCTGTTACTTGTTAGTAATTATTTTCTATTTATAGATATTAAACGAGAATTGGGAGAATTGTGCTTCAGGTGTTGTCATAATACACGCGCCATTGTCAATAATGGGGATCGTGCTTCTAGACTACTACGCCAACTAGTGTCAAGTATCCAAAACAGTTGGGATCATGTATTTAACGTAAACACACATGATTTACTTTTCAATAATTATAAATAAAATATATTTAATTTTTTTAAATAATGCCAGCTTCGAGAAAAAATTGTTGTATTCTTGGATGTAATAATACAGCACGTCGAGAACGTGGATTCAGTGTGGAAGTGAAATTTCATAAATTTCCAGAGAGCGTGTTAGGAGCCTCATGGAAAATAGTAAAACGTAAACAGTAGATAAATGCAGTGAAAAATTACGTGTAAGTACAATATTAATTAAATTTTTTAAAAATGAACTGCACCATTCAGTAAAATTATAACATTTAAATACGACATATTATGTAAAAATTGATCATTTAAGTAATTGATGAAATTTCAAATATTCGTGACAGTTATCTTATAGTTATGACTTAACCTTTTATTTATTTTCTTTGATTTGAAAATACCCCAGATAAAAACTCGTCGAAAACAAAAATGCTATTTTTATCATGCCTCCTTTTGGCCACAAAGATCAATTCACCCCTGAAGAAGTTGACGAAATATACAACATTGCTTTTGTGAGGATACATATAGAACGAGTAAATCAACGAAATAAGGACTTTAGAACTCTATCAAAAGTACCTCTAATTCATTATTTCCTCATATTGATGAAATTGTTTTTGTTATTTGTGCTTTGGTAAATGTACAGAAGCCATTGTTTAAAGAAAAAGAAGTTAAAAAATAAGTCTTTTTCAAATAATTGTAAAAACGGAATAAAATTTCTAATTGTATTAAATAAAAACGAATTAATTGTTTACAGAAAAGAAAGGTTTTATTTTCTTAAAAAATTTCAAATTTAATGTTTATTATTTCTCTGTTTTATAATAACTCTGACATAAGGTACCTGAGTATAGACTCATAAATGATAAATTTTTTATATATTATATTATTTGCTTGTAATATTAAATATGTTTAACAAAGATACTAAGGCGGGTCAATAAGTCCGTGACTTTTTGAATTTCTAACCTCCTTACTGAAAAAGCAACACTACTCCTGTCAACAGGCATCTGTCAGTTGACTCCTATCAAAATTTTAACTTGCTGCGTCAGTTAGTTTGTGTTTTACAGCTATCTTTATCAGACTATCTAGTAACTTAAGGAAACAATGGAAAAAAGTGAATTTCCTGTGCTTATTAAGCATTATTTTTTGCGAAAAAAAACCATTACCGAGACCAAGGCTAAGCTTGATAAATACTATGGGGACTCTGCACCATCGATTTCAATGGTAAAAAAGTGGTTTACTGAATTTCGTTGTGGCCGTATAAGCACTGAAGATGCCGAACGTCCTGGACGCCCAGTTGAGGTCTCTACACCCGAAACAATCGAAAAAATTCACGATATGGTGTTGGCCGACCGAAGATTAAAAGTGCAAGAGATTGTGGAAGCCATAGGCATCTCGCATGGCTCAGTGGTTTCAATTTTGAATGATCACTTGGGCATGAGAAAGCTTTCCGCAAGATGGGTGCCGCGTTTACTCACAGTCGACCACAAACGCAATCGTGTAACAACTTCACAGGAAGGTTTGGCGTTGTTTAATCACAATATGGAGAAGTTTTTGCTCCGTTTTGTAACCGTGGACGAAACATGGATCCATCACAACACACCAGAGACCAAACAACAGGCAAAACAGTGGGTTTCTAAGGCTGAATCGGCGCCAAAGAAGGCCAAGGTGGGTTTGCCAGCCAATAAAGTTATGGCGACTGTTTTTTGGGATGCACGTGGGATAATCCACATTGACTATCTTCAAAAGGGAAGAACAATTAATGGGGAATATAATGCCAACTTATTGGACCGCTTCAATGAGGATTTGAAAAAAAACCGACCTCATTTGGCCAAGAAAAATGTTCTTTTTCACCAAGACAATGCAAGGGTGCACACATGTGCAGTTGCCATGGCAAAAATCCATGAATTGGGCTATGAATTGCTCCCACATCCACCCTATTCTCCAGATTTGGCTCCGAGTGACTACTTCTTGTTCCCAAACCTGAAAAAATGGCTCGGTGGAAAAAGATTTGACTCCAATGATGAAGTCATCTCGCAAACAAAGGCCTATTTTGAGGACCTCGACAAATCATATTTTTTGGAAGGGATAAAAAAATTGGAGAAGCATTGGACAAAGTGTATAGAGCTCAAGGGGGACTACGTTGAAAAATAAAATGATTTATTTATCAAAAAATCTGTGTTTTATTCCAAAAGTCACGGACTTATTGACCCGCCCTCGTATAAAGTAATGTACTAATGATAATCATAAATGTATTGTTACTTAGTTGAGTCTTTGGCGTATAATTTTTGTATGTATTGGGTAAAATAAAACTTTTCAAGATAAGGTATTAAGTTATTCAACAATTTGATTTGAATATTTTTTTGCCTTTCTCATCGTTCTGGCTTAAATCCATATTTTATTATTTTATCCATTGTTATAATTTTTTTTTAAATCTTATTAAACATTTGTTTTGATCCCACTATGTTCACCAATGAAACACCAGAGAGCGCTCACTTCGACAGTAGTGCTGCCTCTTTATTTCACGCACAATCCCAATTGAAGATCAAACGAACTTACCTTAAGTGAAATTCGATCACAATTATATTTCGCGACTTCATTCTTAGCGATTTATGCTTACTTATTGTATAGTGACGCCCCCATGCGTCACCCTTGCACGTATTTTAGAGATGTTTAAAGAAAAAAAGTACATGTCATCTTCTCTAAGTTGCACGACTTGTTAGGTGCTTAGGCACGGGCTTTTCATTTTGTTTATAGCAAAACTTACCTACGGTGTGCATTTTATATTTGTAATTTCCTTGGGAAGGGAGAGACTTAACAGTCTCATCTATTCGGGGTGGGTTTGGATAAATCGCTAAGAATGAAGTCGCTCATATAATTGTGATCGAACTTCACTTAAGGTAAGTTCGTTTAATCTTCAATTATATTTCGCGACTTCATTCTTAGCGATTTATGCTTACTTATTGTATGATGTTTAGAGTAGATCAAATATAAAATGTAAGATGTTAAATCATACTATATTTACCATACAAAGTCATACATTTACACTATCTATCTTAATTATCTTAAACCTAAGTAACATCTTTCTTACTTTTTTAGAAACCCTTATTTAACAATAATAATATTTATTATGTAATATAAATATAATCATATTTCTTATGAGTAATTATCTAACAAGGTTCTAGCAAAATCAGAAGCAACTATTTCTATATTATAAAATTTTGCAAATATAATAGAAGTATTACTCCACCCTGCAGGCTTTCTTATTATCTCTATATTAACTCCTAGTTTTAGGCTTTCGTTGTAGCAGCGTGGCGAGTGCTACGGGCCCCAAAAATTGAGGTATCGATGCCACTCTTACATAAAGTTTCCTTGATCCACTTACTTCAAGTCTGAGTAGAAATCTTGTTATATAGTTTCTTAAAGCTAATAAAAAGATAATCAGATTTACGATATACATTAGTTTTACTTAAATATTCTAAAAGGCATAATACAGGGCATATTTTTGGGTCTTTTAAATAATAAGGAAGTTTAAGTACCGGTTGAAAACTGTTAGGTTTCGAGGTTTTTATATCTTTTATGTAAATTAAAATCTTATCTTTGTTATTTAAATTAATATTACATATCTTTATCAAAGTTAAAGTTTGTACCCTGTGTGCTGTAACGAGAGTCAACAAGGTAGCAGTCTTTTTAGAAAGAGTTTCTAGACCGAGATCCTCGTTGGGCCACTGACCAGATATAAACGATAAGATAACACTGGTATCCCAACTTACATTGTACTTTGGTTTAAGTGGTCTCATTCTGTAAGCTCCTTTCATAAACCTCTTTAATCTATAATCATTTTCTAAATCAGTACACAATAAAGACAATGCAGATTTAAAACTATTTAGAGTGCCATTAGCACCTTTGTTGAATTTATCTGTTAAAAAATCAATTACCCTGTTCACAGACACATCGTAAAAATCATAATTGTGGCTCCTGCAATACATTATCCATTGTCTTATACCACTATCACACTGTTTATATGTGTTATCAGATAACGAGTTTAATATAATTTCCACACATTCCTCCGACGACGTCTTTAAATACTTCTCCCGGATAACCTCGCGGCAATTACGCGTAACGTGATTTGGAGATGGTGCGGAACTCTGAAAGGAGATTTTAGCAAATTTGTATCAGGTTCAAAAACAATAAAGTTTTGATTCTTTGTTAATCTTTTAAATAAAGGGAACCACGGCTGTGTTGGCCAGTAAGGTACGACAGTAACACCTTCTGCCTCATCCGTTTAAATCTTCTTTAGTGTTTTTAATATAAAGGAAAATGGTGGGAAGGCATAAAAATATATATTATTCCAGTTGATGGTAAATGCATCTACTGCCCAAGCACTAGGATGTCTGTGCCACGTAACATACGTGGGGCACTTCGCGTTGGCGCGGCTAGCAAATAAATCTACATCAAATTCGCCAAAGTCCTTTCTTACTTTTGCAAACGCAGAATCTGCCAGTTCCCACTCGGTGTCAGAAAATTTTTGCCGCGATAAACTATCTGCTTGTACCTTGTCCTTAGTGTTAATATATGATGCAATAATATATAGTTCTTTGTCTTCACACCATTGCCATATCTCTCTCTCTCTAGCGACTGAATTTAAATTTCTATATTGAACACTACCCATTCGGTTTATACACGAGATAGCGGTCGTGTTATCAATTCTTAACAAAATCTCACAGCTACGAAGATCCTTGGTAAAAATCTTTAAACCAAAAAGGGCTGCTTTTAACTCTGATTTGTTAATATGTAAATCCATCTCGTCACTAGTCCAATGTCCATGAGATTTTTGTCCGTTACAATATGCTCCCCAGCCAGTTTGAGAAGCGTCTGAAAAAATTTCTAATGAAAATCTCAGTGATTTAATTCTACTAAAACCTGTGTCTACTGTCTTTAACCACCAACTTAGGTCGTGTTTAACGTCTTTTGATAAAACAAGCGTTTGATTATAACTAGGATTCTTAGAAAGGTATAAAAATTTGATCGTTTCTAAATTTTTAGTGTATAACCAGTAATACTCGAACGCTGGACATGCCGATACTAACAATCCATTCAATTGTGCAAAATTCTTTAAATTACATTTTTTATTATTTATAAATGATTTTATATATTTTCTTTAATTTTCTCTTTTTTGTCTGACGGCAGTTCCAAATTCATAGAAATTGAGTTAAAAACAAAGCCTAAATATCTACATTTAAGATCGGGAACTAACTTGCGTTCCTGCCCTTGCGTTCGTTAATAAGAAATCCTAATTTTCTAAATAATTTACGAGAAAAATTGATATATTCTTGGCATTCGTTTAACGTTTCACCTAGACATATATAATCCAAATATATAGCACAACTTATTTCAAATTTTCTAAAGTATTCCATAATTGGTTTTAAAATCTTTGTAAAAATATACGGAGCTATCATATCCCAAAAAGTAAACATGTAAATTCAAACAAAACGTCTTCGTATTGAAAACGAAGATATTTTCTACAGGATTCATGAATTGGTTCTAAGAAATATGCATCCTTTAAATCCAACGTTGCCATGTTACAGTATTGTGTTAATAATTTTGAGACAGTGCGATAATCCTCCATTTTAAAACGTCTGGTAGCAACGAACTTATTCAGTGATTTTAAATTTAATATTAACCTTTTGTCGCCATTTGGTTTCGGTATCAAAAATATAGAAGACAAAAATAGATCTGCAAGGGGAGTACATACATTTTTCAATTGCTTTAATCGTAATTAATCTATTAATACAATTATCAAATTCAGTTTTTTCATCTTTTGAAAGATGAAAAAACTCTTTTACTATTTTATTATAAGTAATAATTATTAAATTAAATATTTTACTATAAGACGGAGGCGCATCTTGTAAAGGTTTTGATTTAAATGGTATTTTATCACCGCTTATTTTTTCACAAGTAATATCCTTCCACTCGTGATAAAAATTAAGTAATCGGCCTGCATACGGTACGTCATTTAACGACGGGCCTGCCTGCGCGTCAGCGCTCGGGCCGTCGCTACTGGTGGCGGCGGGGGCGCGGGCCTGCGGGCTGCCGCGATGGTCGCTCGTGGCGGCGCGCGCCCTTGTGGTTGTCTCATCGTCTGTCGCTGGCCCTGATGTGTTAACCCCGCACCCGGCCTCCATCGATGCGGGGCCTTGTAGTTTTCCCGATTTTTGTAGGAAAAAGGAGCAGAGTTAGTGCTACTAGGAAAACTGTATTTTTGCTTAAGTGACTGTCTCGATTTCTGGACAGATTTGGCCGCTTTTAATCTCTCGGAAAAATCTTCCCCAAATAAATATTTGTCTGTTTTAGAATCATTTAATGCCTCCTTAAGTTCAGTATTAATATAAGAAATAATTTTTTTTTTCCTCGTTTCAGTCTCATATATTATATGATACATATTACACAAAATACGACATACATCACTCGTTGTCTTTACAAATTCTATGAATTCATTAAAATCCTTTGTAATTATCTTATATCTAACTGCAGTAAGTGCAGCTACACTTACGCTTATATGTCTTTGTCGCCCAGCCATTACGGCATCACGTTTAATGAGACTATCCGATAGTGCAGCTTTTACTTCTGGGTTAAGCAGTGGCGGTACTAATAAATTACAACTCTGAGGCACAGGATACTCGTTAAATAGTTTTTCTTTCGTGTCCTTCTTTAAACCTCTTTTAATAACCTCGTGCCACCTACCCACAATATCTTTGTGCACTGCCTTGCCGAGTATTATTTCCGGCTCTGGAGCCTCGCGTAGAAGCTGCAATACTTCCTCATCCAGATTAGCCTGAAGTAGCTCACCTGGTGTTCCAGTATTCGCCGGCTCCGGCATCTGAATAACGCCAGGCTCCGCAGACGGAGATGGTTCCGACGGAACCGTGACTGCAGGGCTAACGGGGAGCTCTGGTGCGTACGCTTCTGGAGACTGCGGCGACATCGCCTGCACCCGGTCATTCTCTAGGGCAGAATCTTGATGATCTGTCAATAACCAAAATTGCAATTATAGGTACATTCCTAAACAGCAAAAAACCCTGGTATTAGTAGTTGCGTGTTCAATTTTTTTTTCGAACAGCAAAAGCCCTGATATTGGCAGTTGCGCATTCGTAATTTACATTATATGTAGATGGAAAAAAAATATCATAGCGGTACGTCGCCATTGTGCAATGTTTTCCATTACACTATGACTTTTTACAAATGGATAATGTATATCGATGGATATAGCCCTGGTTATTATATATTATAATATTAATTAGTAATTATAATGTTAGCTATTCGCATCGAATTTAAACTTACTTTCTGTACTACTCGACGAAGATAAAATCCTTCTGCTTCGTTTCTTCAATTTTCTTTCCAATCTGCTTATCTTCCTTCAAATATTCCGCTGTTCTTCTTCCTGATAACACCTGAGGGAGTTCTCGGGCTTGCCGTTTCGGGACTAGGTCCCCTTCCGCGGTGTCATCCGCTTCCCATATCCCATTGATATGGGAAGGTCCTTGGGTGCATTTTTACCTTCTTTTGTTAGATCATCTTAATTTCTTCGCAGGCAGTAGCCGTCCGCAGGCTCCCCCGGCGGTCTGCCCCTACCAGGTGAGATCACCGGTTGCCCCGGTGAAGGCGCAGCAGATGGCGACCTGCGACAGGGGGGCCTGTTTGCCGGACAGCTGTGGCCCGCGATGGGGAGGTCACCCAACAGCTAGGATATTTTCATGGCGTCTTGCTCGCCCGCACGTCGTCGTCCGGCGCGTTTGTTGTTTGTATGCTGAAATCAGTGCAGAAAAGGGCAGTCATGATTATTGTGATAATAATGTTGAGGAAGGGAGTCTGGTGAGTGTCGGGGAACCTTAGTCCTTGGGGGGAATGAGGTCCCGGTGGTATGGCCTGGCATCGGGTGGCCTGGCGTGGAGTGGGGCGAGGCCCCTAAGAGTCGGGTGGCTGGAGTTGTCTGCCCGTAGAAATAGTTGGCGGGCCTGGTTTGCGATGAACGCATCCAGGGATTCGACCTTCAGGTCTCGGGCGATGACGTCGTTTCTGACGCACCATGGCGCGTCGACGAAGCATCGCAAGGCTTTTGATTGGGCGGCCCTTATTTTATTCTTCGACGTCGTGTTAGCCAGATAGAACCAGGCCGGTGCGGCGTAGGTTAACCTGGATCTGAGGTATAGCTTGTATATTGTTACCTTCAGGTTTAGCGGGATGAGTGGAGTACGTATGGCTCTGAGTGTACCGAGGGCTGCTACAGTTTTGGCTGCTACTGCCTTCGCGTGCCTATCCATCGACAGTTTCCTGTCCAGGGTGACGCCGAGGTATTTGGCCTCGGCGCACCAAGGGATGGGGACGCCTCGGAGTTTTAGTGGTGGTGGCAGCTTACCGTATGATGGGAAGACGATGCCCTGTGACTTGCCTGCGTTTACGGCCAGCCTCCAGCGGTCCAGCCAGTCGGGCAGCAAGTCGAGCGTGCGTTGCAGCTTGGTTGCCGCATGCGCGAACGTAAGGGATGAGGCAAGGTAGGCTGTATCGTCAGCGTACAGGGCCAGGGTGGTGTCCGAGTGGTTCGGGATGTCCTCCATATACCTGTTGAAGAGGGCTGGCGATAGGTAGCTACCCTGCGGGCGCCGGCTTCTATATGGCGGGGGGAAGATGTCGTGCTCTCGATTTTAACACGGAAGGAGCGGTTCCGCAGGAAGTTCTTTATTATTAGTAGGTATGGACGTGGAATTGGATTTTCGCTGCTTATCAACTTGTAGAGAAGCCTCGTGAACCCTCGTGCCAGACCCTGTCGAAGGCCTTCTCCATGTCTAGGAAGACGGCGGCAGCTTTCTCCTTCTTGTTTAGGGCGTGCATTATTCGGGCCGTGACCCGGATTAGCTGGTGTGTGGTGGCGTGCTCGCTCCGGAATCTGAACTGTTCTGGACGGATCGAGAGGAGCGGCGTGAGGCGGCTTAAGAAGAGTCTCTCGAATACCTTGGAGAGGCACGGGAGGAGTGTGATGGGGCGGTAGCTCGTCGCTCTGGTGACGTCCTTACCTGGCTTTGGTATCATGACGGCCAGGCCCTGTTTTCAGCGCTCGGGGAAGTGTCTCGTGCGTAGGATGCCGTTGAAGAGCGTAGTCACCGATGCCACGGCGCTCCATGGCAGTGCGCGGAGGGCGGCGTTGGTGACGCCGTCGATCCCGGTAGCCTTCTTTGGATTTACCTTTTCTAGAGCTCGTTGGACTGCACCCAGGGTGAAGTCCGGGAGCAGTTCCGATTCCGGTGGAGGTCCTGTTTGATTGAAAAAGTCACTCACCTGCTGCGTGACCATTTCGACGTGGTTTACAGCGGGCGTGGGAGAGGGGTTAAATTGGGTATCTAGGTGTTCGGCGAAAATTTCAGCTCTGTCTTCGGCTCTGTATCTCGGCTGTCCGTCGTTGTGCAGGAGCGGGCAGGTCGGCGCCCGTTCTCCTGTGAGGGAGCGGCAGAGCTTGAAGATGGAGTTAGTATTTTCGGCCGCGTTCATTAGCCTCTTCTCCCAGAGGTCGCTTCTTATTGCATCGAGCTCTGCTTTTACCTTATCGGTGATGCGGTTTAGGCGGCATTTTAGAGTTGGGCATCTTGTTTGCTGCCAGAGGCGGCGCAGGTAACGCTTTTGGGCAATCATGGCCGCGAGGGGTCTGGGTATTGGCGGCTTACCTCTTGGTGTTGGTGTATTGTCGGAGGCCTGGGATAGCCACCTTGATAGACGACTCCAGTTCCGTGGTGAGCCTCTCGACTTCCTCGGCTGTGTCGGCTGGGAGGCCGTCTCTGACAGCAGGGCGGCGAATTTTATCTTGTTCACTCTGGGTTTGGGTGGCGGTGGCGGGATCCGGGTAAGTAGGGTGATGAATACAGGAGCGTGGTCTGTCCCGAGATCGTCATGGATCACCTCCTGTGTAATCGAGCCGTGGAACTCACTTACCACTGCTATATCTAGAACATCTGCTCTGTATCTAGGGGAATCTGGGAAGTGAGTCGGTTCATTGGGTCCGAGGATGTCCAGACCCTGTCGAACTGCTAGATTATGGAGTATTCTGCCGCATCTGTTGGTGGTAAGTGAATTCCAGGCGATATGTTTAGAGTTAAAGTCGCCGGCGATCACTGTAGGCTCTTCTGATAAAAGCCCGAGGATGTCGGCGGTGTCTAAAACTGGGTGTGTGTTGCTTTGTAAGCAGCGAAGAGTCTCGTGGGTCATCCGGCTAGACTAACATCGATGCCCAGGGTATTGATGGAGTT
The DNA here is from genome assembly GCA_963565745.1 of Phengaris arion. Taxonomy (NCBI): domain Eukaryota; kingdom Metazoa; phylum Arthropoda; class Insecta; order Lepidoptera; family Lycaenidae; genus Phengaris; species Phengaris arion. The sequence goes on along the minus strand of OY751440.1, from coordinate 22,741,389 downwards.
GGTGTCGGTGGGGGGAAGCGGCTGGTGGACCACTCCCCTTTTTTTAAGATTGCCAGGCCGCGGATGTACCTGTCCGCGCCACGGTGGTCCTTTCTTAATGTGAAATAGCCCGGAACGTGTAGACGCATCCCGGGGTTTAGGTGGGTTTCATTGATGAGGGCGACATCCACTACATGGTCCCGGAGTACCTGTGCGAGCAGACGTCTCTTACCATGTAACCCACGGGCGTTCTAGTTTAAAATGGCTAGTTTTCCCCTTGTTGGTGTACTATCCATTGCGGGTGACTGTCATAGCGATGGCTTCGGTTAGGAGCATTAGAGCTCGTGGGAGGCAGCTAAGGGCGGCAGTTGGGTCGTTGCCCTCCGCGATTGTTCGCGCGTTCTCGCCAATGATGACTGCTACTTCACTAAATAGGCGCCCTAGGTTACCTGGTTGGGAGCGTCCAGACGGCTGTGGGCGGCCTTGTGCGCGCTGGGCCGGTCCTGCAGTCTTTTGAGACACGGAACTTACCGGGGGGTCAGTAGCCGTGCAAGAGGGAGGAGTCGAGGTGTTTTCTTGCGCTTTTCCCCTTTGCGCTTTTCTTCTTCTTCTTGTTGTTCTTCTTCTTATTTGGCCGCTTTTTCCCCTTAGGCTTCGGGTCGTTGACCTGGGCCATCACGGAGCAACCTGGAGGTGGGAGAGGTACCTGGTTTGGAACTGTGGTTGGCTCCGTCTCCACCTGGGTCGTCTTTTTTGGTAGGTTTCGGCTGTGGAGGGCTCTCGCTTCGCGCGTGTTGAACTCACACTTGATGCTATTCGCTGGGTGGGGCCCCTCGCAGTTTGCACATTTGGCTGGGTCTTCTCTCGATATTGTGCAGTCTTTTGCGGCGTGTTCTCCGCCGCAACGCACGCACGCTTGCCTTCTGTGGCGTGCGTGGTGCGAAGAGTGTCTGAATTTTTAGCATCGATGGCATTGCCTCGGGCCTCGGCCGCCTCGGGCCTCGGCCGCCTCTCCAGGCCTCGATGGCGATGCCATCCATGCCAAGCAGGGAGTTTACCGCGTAAATTTGCGGTATTGTGTCTACCGTTCTTTTTAGGATGGCTAAGAATATACATCCGGGCGTACCTTTATGTGCGTGTATGCTACGCACGTATTCTGGGAAGTGACCGAGGTTGCGAAGTTCCTCGGCTATTTCCTCCGGCTCGGTGTCGTAGGGGAGTCCTCTAATAAATATTTTAACGCTCTTTTCGGCTGGGAGAGCGTATGTGAACCAGGCGATTCCTTCTGCTCTCTCCAGCTCGGTGAGGTATTTCTGCGTCGTTCTGAATTCCTCGATGGAGCGAGGGGTGAAGCGGACGCCTTTTCTGTAGGGGAGGCCGCTGGAGTTATGTCCGAGGCGCTCGCGAAGAACCCTGAAGTGTCGGGTCCAGTCGGGCAGCTTCTCGACAACTATGGGAGGCAGTTTTACCTGTTTCTCCGGAGTTACAGTGCCTGCTGTTGCAGGTGGCTGTGCTCGCTGGTATTAGCGGCGGTGGAGTAGATCTCTCTGGAGCCCTCTTGTAGGGTGGTGGTGGCGAGACGTTTCCCTGCTCTTCGAAGAAGGAGCGGGTACGTTTAACGTTGCGGCAGGAGTTGGCAGCTCCTGGCAGCAAGTTTCCTTCCTCGTCCAGGATCCCGGACGAGATTTGGTGCTCTGCAATAATCCTGATGACTTCAGGGGCGTTTACAAATTCTGGATTCTTAGATATAAAGTCTTTCCAACCTTGGGCGCTAAAGGTGCAGTGCGGCATGGCACCCGATGTGGACGCCACGTGGCGCTCGACGAACGCCACGTGGCGCTCGAACGCGCGGTTGGGCACGTGGGGGCTGGGGGGCATTTGTGTCGGAGGTGGACTCTAACACGCTGTTTATTGAGGCAGCGGACGAGCTGGACGCGGTCCGGGTCCGTCCCGAGTGGGAGGCCCCATCACTGTCTTCGCTGGTCGACATGGTTGCCTGTGGCAGCATGTCGGTTTCGTCCATTATTATACCTCCTGTCCACAACTCTTAAGGTTTAAAAAGCACAGTTAAATAAAATAGCGACGGAGGGGACGACTAGACGCTGGCTCTAAAGAAACAGCGTAAGGAGTCCCTCCCGTCTAAAATTTGTCGCAATTCAGAACCTTGGAGGGAACTGAATTGCGACAGAATACCTGTGAGTTGGCAGTGCAGGTGCGAGCTGGATGGAGATCACCTATGCTTGTAGCACACTGTACTGCCGGTAGGAGTTCGGGCGGATGCTTCGGTGTGGTCAGCTTCAACACTTGGTTAACACTAACACACGTCCGTCGCGCTCGGAGGTTGGCCGATCCATTTTCGAATATTTTCTTCCTTATCCGAACTTCAGCACTTCTTCCCCATGTTGAGAGCACGCACCGTAGATAAGTTGCGAACGTGCGAAAGGTTCGGCACGGAAACACGTAATGAAAAGCCCGCGCCTAAGCACCTAACAAGTCGTGCAACTAAGAGAAGATGACATGTACTTTTTTTCTTTAAACATCTCTAAAATACGTGTAAGGGTGACGCATGGGGGCGCCACTATACAATAAGTAATCATAAATCGCTAAGAATGAAGTCGCGAAATATATTATTATATAAATTGTGCCATTCCTTCCTCCCCACGAAACATTAAGCCCGGGTTCGTCCGCGTTTTATAAATTATGTCCCAATAACATCCACTCGCTCGTAAAATCCGCTATATTTCATCACCTCTACGATGTTTGTACGACGGCTACATTAATTTATTTATATATTCAGCCGAGTCAAGATCATCGTAAAAGATTTTTGACACATTTACGACGATATAAATACAAAAATACGGCTAGTATATTATAAATGTAGCGAATAAAACCTCTACCTACATATTCACGTTAAGTGCAGTTTGGTGTTCATTGCTCAATGCTCAATGCTCCAAATCCTACCAGCTAAGTAATTGTGCAGAAACTCAAGTTGTGCTGCTGTCTGCCAGTAGAAATAAAAAAATGTTCAAAAGTAAAAATATCACTAACTGTATCTACTGTGTGTAAATGTTGATAATTTACTTTAAAATATATAGTAAAATACATCGGTTTATCTGTTTGTTTGTAGTCTATAAACAGTAAACAGAAGAAAGCCCGCTACACACATAATAATAACATCATAACTCCCCACACCGATTTCGGTGACGGTGGGCGGTTTCATTGAAACCAGGCCAGTTACGCAGGAGTAATTTTATAGTGCCCTAGTGTGTGCGCAATACACAAGAGCACTCTCTCTCTCTCTCTCTCTCTTCCTTTACTCTCATAACCCAGTGGGACGGATAACCGACACGACTGGCGAGAGATCAGGCGCAGGTCGACTTTTTATATGCTCATTCGATGGGCGCATGGATCATCTTTCTTGTCAGACAATCGGGTGATTAGCCTGCATTGTCCTAACCAAACTTGGAAACAACATTTTTTGTTGTTCCGATGCGGGAATCGAACCCACGACCTCCGAGTCGAGAGCCAAGCTCTAACCACTAGACCACGGAGGCTGTTAGAAGCTTCACACATAACGGTTTATTGTAGCCATTAAACGGTGCAAATTGAGTTGTGCAGATTTATCGAAACTGTGGTGTAAAATCGACAAATACAATGGACAAATCTGCGCAACTCCTTTTGCACATTTCGATCGCTACGATGAAAAGTTGCGTGCGTGGACCTGCAAGCGTGCTTCAGGCATCGGTAATAATTTCGCAGAAGTGATAAAATACTCGTAGTCAGAGACCGGGCAGACGTTAGTGAACCGGTCGCCACCAACACAATTACGTGAAACGTTCCCCAGTTATTGATGAGTTCGACTCAAACGAACGCAGCACCTGCACCGACGCGCGACAGGTGCTCGACACTCGTCACTCGTCACTCGTCACTCGTCACTGACCCGCGGCCGCAGTTTACTGTCAGTAATAACTGGGTACTGTTATATCCTAACCACACAGTAAAAATAAATACTTACATACAGAGGAACAGTTTTCATAGAACGATCCAAATTATGTCAGGGTTGTCACAGAAGATGGGGGTAAATTAAACTAACTAGGTCATGGACACTCTTATAATAAAGCAAAACATCTCCTAGAAAATGAAAATTTTTCAATTTTATCCTTAGGATAGGTAAAATAAGAGATATTTTTATTTTTTCTATTTTTTTCATACACGCAGCACAATACAGAACCACTTTTTTGTTTCATATCATTTGTATTTAATACTTTTATTATATAAGGTTTAAACATTCATTGGACACAAATATAATATTATTTTAAATGTGTTATTCGTCGTCATGACAAACATCACAATTTTCAATTTAACATGACATAAAAAATCAAACACGAAACCGGATTTTTCCACTATTGCCGTGTACGCGAAAGGAGAATTGTGGACACACCGTATGCTTGTAGTAGTGTAATCGAATCTAAAGTTTACTATGTAGCTGTTTATCTGATCCTAGCTTTCATTAATCTGTGTCCTAACTCCCACGTACAGTCGGGGGGGCCGGGGCCGGGCATCACTAGCGAGAGACGGCCATCGAGACACATGTTATGATCATTTAAGGAGAATAAATCCTGTACATTATTGATTGGAGTTTTAATAACTGGACGTGAGTACCGAGTGTAGAGAGGAGTTTACAGTATTATAATGATGCGGTCGTAACTGACCATTTTCAGAAGCATGTTAATCTGCTATACATACAGTTTCCTTGACACGTGCAAATTTTCAAAGAAATGTCAAAATAATATTACGAAAACATAATGCGTCGCTTACTTCTTAGACTGGGTCTGTATTGTCCGGAATCCGGAAGGTCCATATCCGGAATACCATAACGCTAAAAATCAAACACACCACTGTCGAGTCTCATTTCAATGTCATATATGACAGCTCAACACTCGGCATTTCGATTTTCAACTCTATTGTATTAGCGCAGAGTTCTATTTTCAGTGCTCTCAATTTTCCCTAGCCCGCCGGATTCCGAATCACAGAATCCCAGCCGAAATGCTTGGTCTCTAATACTCGCTAAATAAGTCCGTTTTCCTGGTCTTTCTTATTCAAAACAAAAAAAAACAACAAATATAAAAATAATTAATCAGAATAATGAATGAGATGTCGGGCCGAGTGTAAGGCGGCGTAAGGCGGCCCGCAATCAAATTATTTTCTAATTATAACGACATCGCCCGCGTCTTTCGACCCCCTTTCGACCCCCACGATACATCAAATCCTGCCTATTTAATCCTCACCGAGAAGCAAAAATTTGCCAAATACGAGTACATTCGCTCTCGTCCTCGTAATCAGTTACTCTCGATCCCATAAACCGAAGTAAATCACCCTGCGAGCGAAATTGAAAATTTCTATATGTCTGTAATCTGCGTTACTGGAAATAACAATCTAATTGGTAACCTTCATCATGGGAAAGCTTCGGCATGAATGAGCCAGCTTGACCAAAGATAACGGTCTCACAAAAAAAAAATAGGAAAAAAATACCAGAAACCAAAGAAGAGTGGGGTTCAAAAAATTCGTGATGCACTGCTATGTCCGTGTTGTAGTCGCTCACCATCAGACAATCCGTCTACTCGTAGGCCGGACTCGATAAAAAGAAGTTCGTATCGACTTTGACCTCTATAATACCGAATGAATGAAAGATTCGGTATGTAACTAGAGATGGCAATGATAAAATAGGTACGTACCTGATAATGGATGTCCAGCGCCACGTCACTGGGCCGGCCCGGCACCTGATGTGCACAAGGTATATGAGTATATAATATATTATATAATAAGCATATTCACACGTGTATAATAATAATTATTCATATAATTTTTTAGTTTGAACTTTTTAAGGATTCTTTTGCCTCTTTTAAAGAATAAATTGAAAAAAAAACAATTAAAATGTTGTGACAGATTGACAAACGACAACGTGTAACTAAATTGTATCTATCAATTTTAATAAAATCTAACCTAAACTTTAATTATTTTTATTAAATTATATTGGTTTTTATTTTTGTTACGTTAATCGTAAATAATAATATGTTAATTTGAATTTAAACTTTAAATAATTCGACTTAATTAGGAAACCAGATTTTACAAATAAAAAACCCAAGATTATTATTATTTTAGTTCTTCTAACTTTTTTCTTGTTTAAATAGCACCTGTAAAAAATAATTCAACGATTTCACGATGGGAGGGGAAAGCCTTTGGCCAGCACCCGGGCATCAGCGGGGCACCAGTAGGGAGCAAAAAAAAAAGATTTAGCTTTGTATTTTTAACAATTTTTTTAAGAAATTAACTGAAAATGCGAAAATGACACATTCTAATAAAACCGAACTTTAAAAATCCTTTAGATCCGGGTGCAGATGCTAAATTAATTATTGTGAAATTGTTTTACATAAAAAATGATATAAAATTCATTTTTAAAATGTGTATGTTGATCAAATTTTTCACAAATCTGTGAGGTAAGCCTTTTAATACCGTATAAAGCATCAATAACTTAAGAAAATATAATTATTCTCGAAGCTCAGACCAAATAAAAAGAAGTGTAGACAGAGCCTTGTCAAAAAAAACTGATGTCGGTTTTTATGTATGTAGTGCGCGTGTGGCTACGCACTAATAAACCGCGCACCGCGACAAATCGCCTTAGGCGTAGTTTCGTTACATGTGCGTGCGTGACTGTAATTACACTGCGAGGCGTAGTTTAGACCGGCCTCCCTGTGCGATTCTGTCTTCACTTTTTTATTTGGTCTGAGCTTTGAGGTATGGAAAAGAAAAGCAACTCGAGTATTATTAAGTCCGAGCCTCGAAGTGATCATTTGTTCAGACGGGAGTTTGTGTAGGCCATTAGTTACTTGGCGGATGAGTTGAACACATTAGTAGTGACCTCATGATCCCTCATCCCCATACCTCGGACGCTCGAAATCAGCAGACGAGAGATGAACTAACCGGCACCAAACGTGTCTGGTTAGCGGTTATCTCACCGGTGCGCGGTGATGTATGGACGAATCTGACATCGCTTGATGATGTGCTCATGACATATCGGATCCGGATACGGATATACGAATAAAATATTTTCGGTTACGGATATTAAATTATTTCGGATTATCTATTACTTACAGATAATTTTGGTTACGAATTACGGATACAGGTTTATGACGAATGTAAGTAAAATGGGAATATTTATAGGCATTTTACTTTTTTAGGTTCAGGTAATAGGTTAGGTTAGGTTAGATTAGGTTAAAAACCATGACATGGCATGCCTTCAGCACGCGTCAGATTATAGTATTGTTCATGCGCCAACAAGTCTCTGATATGAAATATGTTAGATACGTTTCCGGATCCGTATAACATTTGGCGGAAATGTCTCTGGCAGCCATGGTTTAATAAAATTATAAATTGATTTTATAGTAGTTATAATTGTAATTATTGATACTGGTTAAGATTTTAATTTATAATTATTTTCGCAAAAATTTATAATTATTACATTTTGTATTACTGAATTTCCTGTTAGTGATTGTTATTATGATTTAGTGGTGTAAATGAGAGTCATATAACAGATGAAGTAAATCATTCGATAATTGTTTGTAATAGTAATAAATTTATTTGGAATCTAATTTTATAATTTCATTATTTTATATAATTTCCGGTGCCGCCATCTTTACGGCGGCTGCTATAAAAGTTGTATATATAGGTATAGTGTTTGTGTTCTTTGGCCAACTCCTATAAATATATATTAATCTGACGATTTGGGTGGTGGGGTGAAGATAAAATAATGTACTTGCTCGAGCGCGTCAGATTTTCATAGGGGGTGTTCAGTGACCCCACAGATGCTCCAATTTCTTAATCTGACGATTTGGAAGTACCGCAAGCTCGCAGCGAGTGTTTGAAAATATAAAAAAAATCGTTGTCTTGACATGCTCGAGCGCGTCAGATTAGCATACTGAAGGTTTACGTAGTCACACTGATCTGACGATGTGACCTGAAATCTGACGATACTCTTGATTTTTTTTTCAAAATCAGTCAGGTCGATTTCTGGATCTAATGATGCGGTTTTCATTTTTATCACAATCGAGCTCGTAACTCCTTACAGCATGTTTCGCTATGCCTTATAGTTTCGCATTTTGCCTACCACGTCTGTCTACCTAAATTTTGACTTTTGATCACTTTCGGCTTACTGAAACCGTCAGATTATATTATTTCTGGTTTTCTAGTCTTTTATTTTGTTCTTTGTTTTTGTATTCTTATTGTACATTGCCTGTACAATAAGAAAAAAACAGATGACACGGTTGGCAAATTAAATAAACTATGTAATATAAGCTAGCGTATGCCCGCGGCTGAGGTCGCGTAAATAAAGTATCCCACGGGAATACTGTACTTTTTCGTAATAAAAGTAGCCTATGTTATGTAATCAAGAGCCTTAACTACTACCATACCAAATTTCATCAAAAGCCGTTCAGTAGTTTTTGCGTGGAAGAGTAACAAACATCAACAAATTATTGAGCACGTGTTTCACAGTTTTTTTGTAATTCATCCCCTAAAGGGGTGAAATGGGGGTCCAAAGTTTGTATAGTGAAATATCAACGAGTGGTCGGATTGCGTTGAATTTTGGCACGCAGGTAGCTATTACGACGTAGAAATCCGTTAAAAAAGGATTTTTCAAAATACATACGGGAGTGCAATGGGGCACCACACGGACGGAAAGCTAGTTCTTTATAACAAAACAGCGTGTTAAAGATAAATGTTATTATACCTAACTCGTTTCCGCCGCCTCTTCAAAATAAGGGTGGAATAATAATTCGTAGACCGCCTCGAGCTCCAAATTCATCAGACATTCCGTAGCGGTACCCTAAAATATTTGAAGCGTTTGTTCACAAATTTTTATGTCGGTTTCTGAAGGTAAATGCCACAAGTTTTTGCAAAACTAATTTCGTTTCCTTGGCATTTGTGTGATGCCTGGGTTCAGTGGAGACTGTGTTATATGCACCGCAGGTTATCGTGCGCTGCATGTGTGATTATTGGATAGCCCAGTATGAAATCCCAACATATAACTAATTTGTTATAATTAATGTATAAATTACCATTATATCTACTGGTAAAACGACACATGAGTCATGACACAGCGGTAGGAATATATATAATATTCTGTTTATAAAACAAGAAGTTCAAAATTAAAAAAAAAAACAATATAAACAAAAACGGAATACTTATGAACAACAAAAATAAAGTTACATAGAGATAGAGCATAACAAGCCCAAAAATATCCTTACTAATATTATAAATGCGATTATTTGGATGTTTTATACTCGTTCACGCAAAAACTACTAAACGGATTTTGATGAAATTTGGTATGGTACTAGTTTAGACTCGAGACTGACACATAGGCTACTTTTATTGCAGCAAAATGTACGGTTCCCGAGGGATTTCTTTTCGCATGTACGCACGCACGGCTACTGTAGAAAAAAGTAGAAATAAATCAAAGTAAATGAAGTAGTCGCCAAGTGGTAGCACAGTTAGTGAACATTATGTGTATGGTAGTGTCACGCCGCCGCCGGGTGTGCGCCTGTCGTGAAGATGAAACTGACTAATGGAACACATTCATCATTTTTATTGGAAGCTCGTAAATAATGTCTATCATTTCCCAGCGAGATGATTCCCACGACATACTAAGATACGATCCTAGCACTCCATTTGGTTTGATAATAAAATGTTTGAGCTTGATTGAGAAAAAAAAATTGGCACTTTTAAGAACAATTTTTTGAATTTCGATATCTGGTGCAAATCTTACGATCTGTAGACGATGGAAACGTCGCGCGTCGCCACGCCATCAAACGATTTTACACATCTCTCATCATATCATCGATTGACAGTAGCTCTACCCGCTAGAGCTTCTACTGCTAGTGCTAGAGTCTAGACTCTAGAGTCTAGCACAATCGCCGAAGACACGACGCAACGCGAGATATATTCTCGAGCTAAACGAATTTATGAACGCGAGAAAGCTTTATCGACGGCGCGGCGCGCTGCATGTAAACATATCATATCTCGCGTCGCGTCTCACCCAGAGTGATAAAACGTCCGATCGAAGACAAATCTAATGTACCACTTTTCGACCTTATTTCTTGGCAATAAGGTTCAAAAGCGGTACACCCGATATATCCGCGACAGACATGGTAGGTGTTACATATATCAACTGTAAGATGTAACTGTCAATGTCATTATTGACATTGACAGATGTCATAAGTAAAGCCTATCGAGTTTATTGTAGTTGGCCAAAAGGCTATACATAGTGTAGACGTATATATTGTGCTAAGCATATCTCATTACATATTGTAATACGTATTCGTGGTAAGCACCAATAAAGGAGAGTATAAGAATTGCTGCTGTATTATTATCGTCACCACACGAGCGCACGAAGGACTTACAATCAAGAGGTCATAGACCAACACAGTAGGGAGCTCATTATTTTCAATAATCATTTTAGAGAATGAAACAAAAATATTATGCTGTCTGATACAAGTCATAAAACAGACAGGCTTATTACTGCCTGACCTTCGCTGACATTTGATATGTTCCAATTAGCGTCAGTTCAGACCGAGACGCGACGCGGCGCTCACTTTTAAGATGGCGATTCAAAATTGAACTTTATTAACTACATAAAAAGATACACAAGTCATTGTCAGAGTTTGAATTCTCGAAATAAAGCGTGTAAGTATATTTTGAGTAGTGATTAAATCTCAATTTTAAATCGCTATCTTAAAAAGTGCGCGCCGTTTCGCGTCTCGACGTGAGCTGACCCTTAGGATACTGATAATACTATAATACTGCGCTATACATATATATTGTTAGGGAAGGATACAATTTATAATAATACTACATACAAAACAATATATATAGGATGTCCGTCCGTCCGTTCCATCTGTCTACTAACTTTTGCAAAGCCAACGTCTCGCCTTAATATTTTTATGTAAGGCATACCGTACCGTAAGTACTGAAGCACTCCCAGTCTTAGCCGGAGTCCTACCAGTAGATTTAGAGATACAGCGTCGTGCAGCGCTATATTATAAAAATAAAAAAATGACTAACCCTGAGTTTTTAAGCGCGAAAGAGAGTAATAAGATAACTAGATTATTCGAGCCATTAGATATTTCTATACAGAACCTAATTTCTGAGTGGCAGGAACGGTGGGACAACACTATCAAAGGGCGTCACCTATATAATTTCTTCCCTTCGGTACGCGATCGACTCTCGAAGCAATGGATAGAAATAGACCACTACGTCGCACAATTTTTGACAGGACACGGAAACTTTAAAGCGAAACTATTTGGATTTACATTAGTCTCGTCTCCGCTATGCGAGTGTTCGACCGAAGGTAGCCCTTATGAACAAACTGCTCATCACATACTCTCTCTCTCATCTCTGGTATGACGAAAGAATCGAAATGTTGAACAGCGTCCATTGTGTTTCTAGGGTTGTGTACTATGAAGATCTCGTGGGCTGCGCGAAGAACTTCCGAGCTTTCAAACGTTTTTGTCATACATAGGCTGCACTAAAAGTATCGGGAATGGAATATTTCCACTGTTCCTGTCATATTAAAATCTTTTTAATTTAAAACTCCTTGGTTTTAAAAATCGAATACCGTTTATTTATTTAAAAAAAGATTCTCGGTCTTGTCACAAGGTATTGTCAAACTTGTTTAGTCGTTGAGAAAATGGAATTGACTCGAGAAAATTCTAGAGCGATGATTTTCATGATGATTATCATCCTCCATCACGACAATGCGAGTTCTCACACCGCACACAGAACAAAAGAGTTTTTAGAGCAAGAAATCATAGAATTATTAGACCATCCGCCGTACAGCCCCGACCTAAGCCCTAATGATTTCTATACTTTCCCTAAAATAAAGAATAAATTGCGTGGTCAGAGATTTTCATCACCTTAAGAAGCTGTGGACGCCTACAAAACGGCCATTTTGGAGACCCCAACTTCCGAATGGAATGGTTGCTTCAATGATTGGTTCCATCGTATGGAAAAATGTGTCAAATTTCGCGGAGAATACTTCGAAAAGCAATTAATACATTTTTAAATAGTAATGTTGTGTCACTTCCTTGATTCCCGAAATTTTCAGTGCCGCCCTCGTAAGTACTATTTGAAACAATGCAACACTTTTTTGTCATTATAAATGCATTGTAATGAATTGTAATATTATTAATTAAAACATTTAATTACATTCTGTCTTGTAGTCCTAAAAAAAAAGAAAAAAAAACATGTTATTCCCGTGGTGCTTCCCCTTTAATTCTGACTTTTTGTCATCACAATTTTTGCTGTCTCCCGCTTTTCTTGGGGAGGGAAACTGGAATACTTCCTACTCCTCCTACAATCTTCTGATTAATTTCGTTGCGGGTTCCAAGACAGATTTAGCATGTCCCCCGGGCACCCCTGAGATCATATCAAAGGGTTTTTGCGGTTGGTTACCACTTTCGATCCTGGCTACACAGGAGTTGCAGTGGTGGGTAGGTGTGGTGGGCCAATTGCCCGTTTAAAAAAAATACAAAACAATAAGCCGATATCGATGGCGTAGATGTTAGAGTGGACCGCGCATACTAACGGCCGTATACTCAAAAACTGCTTAAATTAAGAGCCTCTCAAGTCGCATGTTGTCCTTGTCATCGCCAAACAGTTATATTGGCAGCCTGTGATTTAAGGGCCCTCAAATTAAAGTAGCATTTGAGATTTCGTCCGGTAGTGTAGGACGTCACGCAGCTGATGCGGCGCGATTGGAAGCTGGGAATAATGGAGAGGGCTGCCCGAAGTATGTATCAGATAAGCTGATGATGATGACTATAAACAGAGGGCTTACGTCGAGGCTGTCAAGGTGACTTCTTTAGTTTCGATCACGAAATACGAAATCAAAATGTATGACTATTGCGTACATACTAAGGCGGGTCAATAAGTCCGTGACTTTTTGAATTTCTAACCTCCTTACTGAAAAAGCAACACTACTCCTGTCAACAGGCATCTGTCAGTTGACTCCTATCAAAATTTGAACTTGCTGCGTCAGTTAGTTTGTGTTTTACAGCTATCTTTATCAGACTATCCAGTAACTTAAGGAAACAATGGAAAAAAGTGAATTTCGTGTGCTTATTAAGCATTATTTTTTGCGAAAAAAAACCATTACCGAGACCAAGGCTAAGCTTGATAAATACTATGGGGACTCTGCACCATCGATTTCAATGGTAAAAGAGTGGTTTACTGAATTTCGTTGTGGCCGTACAAGCACTGAAGATGCCGAACGTCCTGGACGCCCAGTTGAGGTCTCTACACCCGAAACAATCGAAAAAATTCATGATATGGTGTTGGCCGACCGAAGATTGAAAGTGCAAGAGATTGTGGAAGCCATAGGCATCTCGCATGGCTCAGTGGTTTCAATTTTGAATGATCACTTGGGCATGAGAAAGCTTTCCGCAAGATGGGTGCCGCGTTTGCTCACAGTCGACCACAAACGCAATCGTGTAACAACTTCACAGGAAGGTTTGGCGTTGTTTAATCACAATATGGAGGAGTTTTTTAACCGTGGACGAAACATGGATCCATCACAATACACCAGAGACCAAACAACAGTCAAAACAGTGTGTTTCTAAGGGTGAATCGGCGCCAAAGAAGGCCAAGGTGGGTTTGTCAGCCAATAAAGTTATGGCGACTGTTTTTTGGGATGCACGTGGGATAATCCACATTGACTATCTTCAAAAGGGAAGAACAATTAATGGGGAATATTATGCCATCTTATTGGACCGCTTCAATGAAGATTTGAAAAAAAACCGATCTCATTTGGCCAAGAAAAAGTTCTTATTCACTAAGACAATGCAAGGGTGCACACATGTGCAGTTGCCATGGCAAAAATCCATGAATTGGGCTATGAATTGCTCCCACATCCACCCTATTCTCAAGATTTGGCTCCGAGTGACTACTTCTTGTTCCCAAACCTGAAAAAATGGATCGGTGGAAAAAGATAGAGAATGGAACGCTTCTCCAATTTTTTTTTCCCTCCAAAAAAATATGATTTGTCGAGGTCCTCAAAATAGGCCTTTGTTTGCGAGATGACTTCATCATTGGAGTCAAATCTTTTTCCACCGAGCCATTTTTTCAGGTTTGGGAACAAGAAGTAGTCACTCGGAGCCAAATCTGGTGAATAGGGAGCAATTCATAGCCCAATTCATGGATTTTTGCCATGGCAACTGCACATGTGTGCACCCTTGCATTGTCTTGGTGAAAAAGAACTTTTTTCTTGGCCAAATGAGGTCGGTTTTTTTCAAATCCTCATTGAAGCGGTCCAATAAGTTATTGGCATAATATTCTCCATTAATTGTTCTTCCCTTTTGAAGATAGTCAATGTGGATTATCCCACGTGCATCCCAAAAAACAGTCGCCATAACTTTATTGGCTGACAAACCCACCTTGGCCTTCTTTGGCGCCGATTCACCCTTAGAAACCCACTGTTTTGACTGTTGTTTGGTCTCTGATGTGTTGTGATGGATCCATGTTTCGTCCACGGTTACAAAACGGCGCAAAAACTCCTCCATATTGTGATTAAACAACGCCAAACCTTCCTGTGAAGTTGTTACACGATTGCGTTTGTGGTCGACTGTGAGCAAACGCGGCACCCATCTTGCGGAAAGCTTTCTCATGCCCAAGTGATCATTCAAAATTGAAACCACTGAGCCATGCGAGATGCCTATGGCTTCCACAATCTCTTGCACTTTCAATCTTCGGTCGGCCAACACCATATCGTGAATTTTTTCGATTGTTTCGGGTGTAGAGACCTCAACTGGGCGTCCAGGACGTTCGGCATCTTCAGTGCTTGTACGGCCACACGAAATTTAGTAAATCACTTTTTTACCATTGAAATCGATGGTGCAGAGTCCCCATAGTATTTATCAAGCTTAGCCTTGGTCTCGGTAATGGTTTTTTTTCGCAAAAAATAATGCTTAATAAGCACACGAAATTCACTTTTTTCCATTGTTTCCTTAAGTTACTGGATAGTCTGATAAAGATAGCTGTAAAACACAAACTAACTGACGCAGCAAGTTCAAATTTTGATAGGAGTCAACTGACAGATGCCTGTTGACAGGAGTAGTGTTGCTTTTTCAGTAAGGAGGTTAGAAATTCAAAAAGTCACGGACTTATTGACCCGCCTTAGTATAAACGTATCGCGCGCTATAACACTTATCACATAGCGAACGTTATGTCATCTCATAATATATTTTCAATATCGAAGATCGTCATTGTAATTTTTTGTATATTTTTTATAAAATGAACCAAGAAACGAGCAGACTGATCGCCTTGTGGTAAGCGATTACCGCCGTCCATGGACACTCGCAACACCAGAGGAGTTACGCTTGTAACTCCTCTGGTGTTGCTACTTGCGTTCCTGGTCCTTAAAATTGGACCTCCTGTAACCTCAATCACTCGGCAAACACAACGCAAGCGCTATTTCACGCCGGTTTTCTGCGAGGTCGTGATATTTATCCAGTCGAGCCCGCCCATTCGTGCCAAAGCGTGGCTCTCTCACAGTTAATTAACGATGGCATGTTGACTAAGAACTCTGGGAACTCAAATTCGTAGGGTATGGTCGCTAAGTCGTCGTAACTCGGACAAACGTCGCTGTAAACGGCTTTTCTTTTCATTTCGACCCTCCGTATTTGTTTAGGCCGGCGCGGGCGCGCGGGCGCGCGGGCGGGCGGGCGCGCGGGCGGGCGGAGGG
Source organism: Phengaris arion (assembly GCA_963565745.1). Lineage (NCBI taxonomy): Eukaryota > Metazoa > Arthropoda > Insecta > Lepidoptera > Lycaenidae > Phengaris > Phengaris arion. The sequence continues at coordinate 22,725,620 of OY751440.1, read as the reverse complement.
TGTTCATTATTTCATACAATTAATTTAATTACTGCTCTATTTGCTGTTTCAGTTAGTGACTCGCATTAATAAAGCACAAAATTAATCTCGTATATGACTAACAGCGACAATGTTTTACTATAGTAAAGTTAGACAGGTTTATACATTAAGTAAATAGATTCTTATTTTAAAAAGTTTAATTTAACTTTTTCAAATAATAATAGCTATTAGATATTACTCTTGTCTTGTGTAAGTTCCCACGGGATACTTAAAGTAACTCTGAATTCTGAATTAAAAACCTTTTATTATTATTATCTTCTTACCTTAGATATAAAAGTGGATTGCAATTATATTATTGTTTCGCTAAAACTCGAGAACACGTGGACCGATTTGACTAATTTTTGTCTTAAAATAATTGTGGAAGCTCAGGGAAGGTTTAAACGGTGAGAAATATTGGAGGTTTAAAGTTAATACAAAACAACGTGCGTCGGGACAGCTAGTTTTAAATACATTTTTCTATAATGTATTATAGAACCTACTCTGCATAGTTATTAATATTGATTTAATGTTAAAAATAAAAGCTAATCGTAATATTAATATTTACGATGATTTATGATGGCAATTACATTTGGACAGCACAGATCGATGGTATCGATAGAGTAATATGAACCATACAACAGACAAATTCGTTTGTTTACGATTACCTGATGTAAACAAACGAAGCGGACAGTCGGACTGTGTGGCCATTAATAAACATCCTCACACATAAACACTACCGCGTTTTTCTATTAAAAAGCAACACCGCCTACGAGTTTAATGTATTATTTTGTATAGGACCATATAGGTAGCGGGTAGGGTATGTTAAAATTCGACAAATTTTACTATTCGAATAATTCGAATAGTAGATAAAAATTGTTCGAATATATTTGAATAATACAAATATTGGTAATTAACTATAATAAAAGTAATATAATGCATTAATATGACCTGTATATTTAATAATATTAAAATGTGAAGTGTTTCACAATTAACTCATAAAAAATCAACGTATAAAACCCGACTGTCAGGAGGGTTATGTTTTTCGCGCGTATCTTGTTAAACTAAAATCTTCTTTAAACATAACTTAAGATAAATATACTGGCCCGCAAAACTAACTTTTAAAAGTAAATTGCAATAACTTTTTTAAAGTATAAACACACGTACGGATTTGGTCCGGAGCAGAGTCTAGAGATGTGCCGAGTCAGGCTGACTCGAATACTGACTCAAATACCTAGCAGGTACTCACGTACTCGAGTACTCGGAATATTGGGATATTTCGAGATTTAGATTTAGATAGAATTATTCGGATACACAGTACTCGAGTACAGGTTTTCGAGTACTGACAGTAGTCGAATACTCAGTCGTAATTTGCCGTGTTATGCCGTCAGCTATAATATGCCGTGTCATAATTATTAATTACCAAAGATGATTATAATATTAATAAATGACTGATTTTACATTTAATCTATTATTATTTACATATTTTCCTATAATTCATATTATATGATTTATAGGTAATGAAATATTAGGTTTTGCCATCAAAAGCAAATTACAATGTCCGATTCAAAAAATACTCGGGTCCAGTAAAGTATTCAAGGATGGAGTAGTTCGAGAATGGAGTGTGTGATATTACAAATTATATAATAGAGAATATTGCATAAATCGTCTCCAAAACCTTGTTTTCAGTATGACACACCCGCTACAAGCTGTTTTTAAGCCCCGAGGAGTTATTAAAAATTTTATTTACTATGTAAATTACTAATAAGATATGTAACTTCAGTCTTTAAGACTAAGATTAAAATAGTTTTTTTTGTTTAAAGATATAAATAATATATGGATATAGGTATATAATTTACTAGTTACTAGCAAGATGATAAAACTTGTTTTAATAGTTTCGAAAAGTTTGAAATTTTATAAGATTTGTAGGTACTAAGTTTTGCAGGCCAGGGTAATTCAGTACTCTATTGTAATAATCAACTCAACTAGGTATATATTTGTTTTAATACTTAGGTAATTAACTTTTTTTAATATTTTTTTAATATTTTAATTATCATTTATTGTTTAGGATTCCGTAATAGTCAAGAAATCTTTATAGTTTCGCTCTGTCCTTCCGCCTGTCTGTCTGTCCGCTCTTTTAGCTTCTGTAATTATGATTACAAATAGATGAATTTTGGTATAGTTATATATTGTATATAGATCTCGGTTTTGGTATCATAAAAAATATATAAATTTTAGGGGTGACTCTCCATACATTTGATGTGGGCATGAAAAATATTTTTTCATTCTACTCCATCGTGTGGGGTATCGTTGAATGTGTATTTTAAAATAAAGGCAAGGTTTCATACATGACTTTTGCAAAATATACCATTTTCGAGTAATCGGCCTCCAAAGTGGAATTTCTAAACTATGGGATTTAGAAACTTACAATTTTCCATGCAGGTAATTCATATTAAATAATCTTTAGAAAAATTATTTTGAACGTGATAGGACCGACACTTTTTAAGAATTTAAGATAAAATTGACGTTGTATTTGCATTATTCGAATTATTAGAATACTGAATCCAGTCATATTCGAATAATAAAATTGACGAATATTCGAATAAATCGAATATTGAATAATATTCCCTAGTAGCGGGGTGCCGGTGGATGCAATGTGAGAACTAAGCGGGAGGCCTATATAAGTAGTAAGTCTAGCAGCTGTATATAAAACAGATAAATATAGTATATGGTCTAATTCCAAGTAAATATACAAATTACAATATACGAGTTACGAACACAGGAATGACCGGCAAAATAGAGCGACAGAAGAAACAATAAAAACCTTTTAGCCGTAACAAATGACAATAATGATGTCGGTGTTGGGAGCTCGGGGGGAATGTTATCGTTTGCCTGTGAATTGTTTCAATGTAAGCTTCCTGTATTCTCGGAGGACAATAAAATATACCCGAGAAATAATTATTTTGATACGTCAATTAATTTCCAAGATATTTAACTACAAAGCAGCCCGAGTCCAGACCAGGGTAAATAGACCAGGTTAGTACTCCGGGCCGTAACGCCGAGGTCCTTTTTTAATTTATTTATTTAAAATGCACAATACACATCACAATCATTAAATATAAGTAATTGCTAATACATTATCATTTGAGCTGGATCGCAACGTAATAATTATGTGCATACAACTAAACAGTAATAGCTAACTATTACTGTTACAATAGCTCAGACTAGGTAACAATGACCACAGAAAAAATAATAGTACAAGCAGGTACAGAAATTTCACTCGTTTTACTGTGACCATAATATCAACTCGACCGATACTCAGAGTTACAGAACACGGACCACGAGACCGGGCGCGGCGGGCGGTGAGAGAGCGGAGTGAGATGCGCTGCACGAACATTATTCGCGAAGCGCGTAGGCAGAGTTCAAAATACGCGCCCGCTTCGCCTGCAGGATAAACTTATTGCTTATTGTACTAGTTCTATATGAAAATTAAAATAATCTTTTTAAAAATTTACTCCACTATACAGTGTAGTTATCCGATTCTTGAAATTATTCTGAATCGTTTGATACCTACATAGTGAAAGAATTGTTTTTTCATTTGTTAACTTATTTTCCAAAAACTTAACAGTTCCTTTTTTATGAAAAAAAAACGTAACAGTTTCTCATATCATGTTGATGAGAATTGTCTTTCAGGTTTTAAAGATGAACAGATTTTAATCCAAAAAATTTTTGCCCGCTCTCTACGCTCGCTCGCTTTTAACCCTTTCAGACCTGGTGTCAACAATTGTACACATATAATATAAAAATAAATTTAAGTATTAATTTCACATTATTTGCAACTAAAAACGGTTGTGTTCATTCGTTTACATAATAAACTACCGAAAACGATACTCCCAACGCTATCTCTTAGCGTTTAGTGACAGTTTTTGGCAAGTTATGACCAGTAGCCGACCGAAGTTTTCATTGTGCAGGTAAGTTCATTATTTTATTTCTAAAAAGTAGAAAATATCAAAGTATATGTAATGAAATATTTATAGGTCGATGTGTTATATTGTTGTCGTCATATTTTACATACATTTTGTTGGTTTTAGTTTATTTTTGTACAAATTTTCGTGATTTTTATATTTGTACACAAATGTACACATCAGGCGCATACGATGTATTTCTGATTTGTTGTTGTACATCGTAGGTATTACTAAAATAAATTATAATTGTTATTGAATGGTGTAATTTTGTTGTTTTTGATGTTACAAATTGTGTTAATACTATTTTCAGATAAGAAATTACCAATATGTTTTCACGCGACGCTATTAGAGCACTAGAAGAAGGTTGCCTTTCTGATTTAGAATTATCTTCTGATGACGAAGGACCAGTTGGACCTGCGTCTGAACGGGAGCTACGATGTGTCCGAGTGGGAGCAGATGTCATCAGCCGGAACCAACGAGAAATATACCGACCCCCCCCCCCTCCCCTAGCTTTGGATGATGATGATGAAGACGCTGGCTCATCGTGGGTTGAAATGAGTGATAACTTTTTACCAGAAGTGCCTTCCGCCTCTGAAGATACGCTTTTACAGAATATTACGCCGAAGCATAGTATTAGGTGGAGACACAAGGAAATAGTAAACACAATTTCTAGCTAAGCGACAAAGAAATGAACAAAAAACCGCGAGGCTTTGCTCAAGAAATGACTAGCTATGATGAAGATGTAACTTTGGTCAAATGGTTGGATAATAAGATTATCCATTTAGCATCTAATTTTGTTGAAATTGGTGAAAATGATTTAGTGAAGAGGTGGTGTAAAAAAGATAAGCACTTTATTGAAGTGGAACGTCCCGAAGTTGTAAGGAAGTACAATCATGCGATGGGAGGAGTAGATTTGTTAGATCAACTCATAAGTTACTATAGGACGTTTATAAAATCAAAAAAATGGACCTTACGCATGATATTCCATGCATCAGATTTAGCAGTAGTTCAAGCATACCGAGAATACTAAGTCGACAACGAGGCGCTTAGCACACCTAAAAACAAACAACTGACATTTCTTAACTTTCGGCGTCGGTTGGCTGAAAGTCTGGTGTTGCAAAATAAAATTTCGATGGGTAAAAGGGGCCGTCCAAGTTGCAGTAGCCCAATTCTTCAAATTGTACCTAGGAGACCAGGAGAGACACGCCCAGAAGCTGAAATAACTCGAGACGGTTTTGGGCATTTTCCTGCACATGATGAGGGGCTTGGGACACGGTGTAAAATGATGGGATGCAAGGGTAGAACCCGAATCAAGTGCATAAAATGCAAGGTTCACTTATGCCTAACTAAGGATAAGAATTGCTTCTTAGCATTTCATACATAGGATGCTATATTGATGCCTTTGATTTTAATTTTAATTTAGACTGTGATTTAAGTGCAATTTGTTAAATCTACCCAAAGAAAAAGCCATTTTTTGTTAATTTTTATAAAGATAATACTATTATATATATTTGTTATTTCATATTGCTTCGTATTTCCTAATAAAAAGTTGTAAAATAAATGTTTTTATCATTATAGATAAACATCCCTTAACACTAATATTTTCATTACGTTGGACGGATGTGTACACTTGTACACAAAAAGAAAAAGCTGTTTTTCTTGAAAAGCTTGTAATCAGGATTTATTTATTTATTTTTCCTTAGATCTATTTACAATAGCCTAGTTTCAGGCATTTTTTTCAGATCGATTGGCGAAAATAAAAAAAATCAGGTCTGAAAGGGTTAAGATACAGAACATATATTATGTTACTTAGTTCCGTCGGTCGGTTTTAGGATATTGATTTAATTATATTTTCTAAAGTACACTTAACACTTTACAAGTCTTTCAGGGTGTAAAAATTAATTCAAGTAGTAAAATAGAATAAAAAATTTGCTCGTTCGCTATACTCGCTCGCGTTTTATATAACGAGCATATTATGCTTGCTCTCTCCGCTAGCCCGCTTTTCGCTCGGGGGCCCCGTGGTGGAATTCGCTACGGGCCCCACGCTGGCTCAATCCACTGGATGCATTATTTCCGGAAAGTCGAAGTCCAAATGTCAATCAATTAGTGGACATTTGATAGCTGAAATTATAAAGATGGTAAAGGTATATAAAATTTAAGTGGGCGGGGGCGGCATTTTTAAGATTTTGCCCCGCCTAAAAAAAAATTGAAGATCCGGAGCTGATGCTACATTAGTTAACAAGAATATTTTAAAGTAAATTTAAAATTTTGTTATGGAGGATGTCTTTCACAATTTTTGTATATGATTGGAAATTGTTATCAAAAATGTCTAATTCTGGATTATCTTTTACAAAATCATTGTATTCCCGGTCCATACGCGTCAATGGGTTGAAGTAAAAGATGTGGTTTTTATAAACTTGTGGAGCGAATATATTTGTGCGTGTAGTTCTACGAGCACTAAATGTAATATTAAGTTAACGTTAGAGAGTAAATCCGGAAAATCGATTAAATAATGTATAATTGTGTATAAGTATAATATATCGAAATTTATGCGTCGGCTTTCAAGAGTCTGTATTTCAAAGTATGTAAGTCTATCGTGGTGTTTTAAATTTGAAGGTCCGGGGTTTAGGCGATAACAAAGAATATTGAGAAATTTTCTCTGAACGCGCTTAATGTCCCAGCCAATATGTACCTGATAATTCGACGACCATACGGGGCTCCCGTATTCTGAATAGTTCTCACCAGGGCTGAACATAAATACAAGGTACTTCTAGGTTTTCTGAAATCTTTAGTTGGTCTCAAAACGAATCCTTGCAATTGATTTGCCTTGCAGATTATATGACCGTAATGGGCCCAAAAAGAGACTTCTTCATCAAAGAGGATGCCTAAGTCTTTTACTATTTTTACGCTAGTTAGCAGAATTCAAATATTTTCGGAACTACGCATGTACAATCATGACTACTTCATATTTTGAATAAAACAATAGCAAGTGCATCAACAACATTATAGCTTTACTGTAACAAAGTTTCAAGAGATTTGACATACCTAGTAAAATTCTCTATTGGAGAAACAACTAAGCGATATATTCTTTTATTTATTATATGAGCAGTAGATCATATACCTAAAATATCCGTAATTGTTTTTACCGAACCTTATATATATATATAATAAGATTATTTAACAATATGGAAATAAAAGATAATGTGTTGCTTTACAACTAAAGAAACAACATTTAATGCTAATATTTCACAATTTAAATAATATTTTATACAAATAATTCATAAGAAATTAAATATAAGTCTCATTCTCTTGACAGTTGACATTCATTGTCCAGTCTAAAAAGCAATGAGGTTACATATATATACAGGGTGTGGCGTAATTCATGGATAATCCTTCACCTGCAGCTGGAGGACTATTCAATTGAGATTTTAAAAAGGTATAACACATAGTATTTAACCCTAAGATTTCAAAGTATATTCCTAATGACTTTGATGAAGGCCTATTTTCGTAAAAACATACTTCTCAGATAATATTTTAATTATTTATTTATTTGCTATTTATTATAACTTTTTCACTATCACATTATCCATTTTATAATCCATATCAAATCCAGTTGGCAGCTGACTAACCCACATTTAGTTAGAGAAGATAGATCCCAGTACCAATTTAAAATAAATCTATGGTCTGGGATCCTTAATGGAGAAGTTATCGGCCCGTTCGAGCTGCCAGACACATTAACCGCCGAAAGATACTTAATTTTTTTACAAAATGATCTCCCTGGGCTTTTGGAGGACGTGACCTTGGAGACGAGAAGGGACATGTGGCTGCAGCACGATGGCAGTCCTGCGCTTAATCCCGTGGCGTTCATGAATATTTAGACGCGATATTCCCTCAAAGATGGATTGGCCGTTTGGGATATTTTTTTTAGCCTCCAAGATCACCAGACCTTAACCCTCTGCATTTTTTTAACTAGGGTTGAATAAAGGACGAATAGGACGAAAAGGCGATTTTCAATTTTATTACTATTTTCATTCGTCAATTCGTCCAATGTAAATCATTTTTATGACTTTTAAATTTTAGTGAGTACGGTAGTAATAAAAGAAAATTTCATATGAAATTGGCGTTTTCTAAAGGAGAAACGTAAAGTCGATTTTTATAAACATAATATATTTATTTAATCAAAGTATATACCATTGCTATCTTTACACTTTTGCCATCTCATAGGTAGTTCATTGATTCCTTTACTAAAAATCCACTTTTCATCACAGGTAATGATTCGATTTAAAATCCCTTAATTATTGTGCCGGTTGAGTAATGTAACGCAGCAGTCGACGCGCGTTTGTCGGTTTGCTGCACTTAATTCATGAGAAATACACCTTTCCAGGTTTTTTACCTTCCCAATTTGCTTCAAGTGGATTAAAACAGTTTACTAAGACGGCAGCGTGCAGCTAACTTAGACGTGGTTTGCGATGGATCCGCTTCCACAATAGCCTTCAATTTCTTCATTATCAACTTTGGTATCCGGCCGTTCACGGGGCTTGTTCTGCAGGTCGAAATTTCCAGAACGAAAACGTTGGAATCAAAAACGCATGGTGTTTTCTTTTGTCGATGCCGCCGCCATACACATCATTAATCCTTCGAGCCGTTTCTGCAGCACTGGTGCCACGGTGGAACTCGTACTCGGAAAATAATACGATATTTCAAGTTTTCCATTTTGTAAACAGAGTGACGCAAAGAAAAAACCAAAGGAGGAAAAACAAATGAACTATGAAATGATTACAGTTTTCGAAACACAAATGCATGAGTAATTAGCGGTATAAATTTGAAATTGGAATTCCTAACCAAAGAAGATAGATATATTATATTTGAGATCAAAGTGGCCAGTACGACAAAACGCCCATTTCGTATGTAAGGACCTTATATTATTGTCATAAAAAGAGTTATTATCCAATTCGGATGTTTAGCATTTGAGTAGGTCTATAATATTACATTGTAATTATTATTATTTTTATAGTTAATCCTACCGAGGCAGATGGCATTGACAACATACGAGCTATTGACGTAATACATCTTACTGATCGAATTATAAACGCAATTGTACACCTTGTAAATGTTACTATTTCTACTAGAAAGTGGAAACTTTCTGGAAGTAAGGAAGGAAGGAAGTAAGGAGTTAAAAGCTGGCATTATACGACCAGTCTATAAAGGTGGCTGTTGACAAGATTATTGACAATGTCGACCGATAACTATATTGCCCATATTTGAAGTAAAAGATAATATTTCTACTCAATGAATGATATTTTATCTAATGGACGATACGGTTTTCAGCCTGGAAAAAGCACAACTCTCTTGTTGTATCGATTTCCGATGTCAAAGTAAGTGAACTCAATGTAATTTGTCTACACAACTCTGTTAAGGGTTAGAGGCAGTAAATGTCAGATTGTATTATACAGATTTATATAAATAAATAAACAAAAATATATAATAATAATAATAGTTAGACTTTTTTCTATAGCACACTTAAAATTATTATATTTTTAGTTATTAAAAATATTAAAGCAAGTATTAAAAAATGCTAAATATCAGTCGTGTATAGCTACAATTGTCAAAACCAATCTCAAATAAAGGGTTATAGGTGAAGTCGATGTTGATAATTGAAGGGGTTGTAGTACCCATCATTTCCAAGATTTTTTCAACAAACCCGATATTCAAAAATTATTAATTTTACGAGATTTTGGACTTTTTAGGTTATAAAAAAAAATTGCGATTCTTTTCTTTTCTCAATTTTTTCGAAATTTGTGCTTTTAATTTTTTTGTTTTTATATTTTTTATGTAGCTAGTGAGCTGTTTTATTATTATTTATATCAATAATGCCGCTGTCTATACCACCTTCAATTTTGGGTAAAATTAAGCGCTAGGTGCAGGCCCTTGGGTGGTGTTTTCTATGCTTATTCATTGTTGTATTTATCACTCTTTTCAGTTCTGTTTGGTTCCAGCTAATTATACCAAAGGAATAGGTAAGTATGTGTATGGCGTATGTATTAATAGCTTTAATAGTATTTTTTGCGGTTAGATGTGTGAGGAGTATTTTGTGTAGTCTTACTTAAAATTTTTGTTGGAGTAGGTTTTTGGTTTCTTTGTAGTGTATCTTTTGTGACTGATAGTAGCCTAACTATTGTTAACTTGTGTAGAAATAATACGCAGATAAAACTTTGCACTCAAATTTTATTATAATATTTTAGCTTAACCAAATTAAAATCTGAAATATAGCTTCACTGCTATGCTACTACAACTGTTCACAACTAAAGCTGTCATCAGACTGCTTGTCCGACTGGCATGGAAGCATCTGCCCGCCAACCCCCACCTCTCCCACTCTACCCGACCAACAACCCGCCAAACGTCTTTCTGATTGGTCGACTTTGATATTACGGTGTTGCCACTTAAAATAGAACAAAATAACAAAGTGATAAATAAATTATAGAGATAAACAAAGGGGGATAAGTGACAGTTAACAGTCGGCCTTCCTGTGAGTTACACGTCCTCGTGTAGAAATACACAACAAATCAACAAATTATGCATTTCTAAATAACAAAAATCGAATTATTAAACAAAATCTATACATAACAAACTCTTTTAGGTTTACAAAATTTACATTATAAGTTTAAGTATTATAATGTATAAAGTAGCATCCACCTTCTGCTTTATCAAATGTGATTGGAACTCCTGCATGTTTCCGTCACGCTATTTTATGTGTATTATGTGACACGAACTCCTGCATGTTTCCGTCACGTTATTTTATACATTGTTATGTGACATGAACTCCTGCATGTTTCCGTCACATTATTTTATGTGTATTATGTGACACGAACTCCTGCATGTTTCCGTCACGTTATTTTATACATTGTTATGTGACATGAACTCCTGCATGTTTCTGTCACGTTATTTTATATGTATTATGTGACACGAACTCCTGCATGTTTCCGTCACACTAACAAATAAATAACTGTAACTCCTTCATGGTTCTTATATTATTATATTTTATACATTTTTATAAATTAGTGATGAGAACTCCTACATGTTTCCATCACCTTTGAAAATTTATATAACATAATACTTAAGTTATTAAATTTTAATTTATCATGAACCAGTAGCTTAAATACATAAATTTTAATTGTACGAAATATATTAATTCTTAATATGATTCATAACAAAACTGTTTACTTCAAATTAAATAAGATGTACATAATCACTGATTAACATTAGATTAAATGTAACATGCATTTTAACTATTGACATCACTGACTTCATCTTCAAATTCTCTGTTAAATACAAGCCACGGTAACATTTTATCGACAGATATAATACTTTTAAATGGTCTGTTATTTTTACGTGAAAGTGGTGTATCACAAACTTCATAACGATCATTACCTAATTCTTGAGTGACCCTGTATGGACCCTGATACTTTGCTACTAGTTTTCTACTCTGTCCACTTGCTGGAATTTCCCTCTCAACTCGAACTAAATCACCTTTATTAAATTTTAAGTGTTTTCTATGCCTATCAAATCTTTTCTTTTGTTGCTCTTGACTCCTCTCTACACGTTCAGATATTTCTTTTCTCAAAGTTTCAAGATTTTCCACATCAGGAGAGTCATCTTGAATGTTTGCTGTAAGACGTGCGTCACCCATACCAGTCATTCGTAAGCCAAACAGCGCTTGGGCTGGTGTCTTCCCTGTACCTTGGTTTATTGTGTTATTCAACCCCCATTGAACCTCAGACACTTTCTCATCCCAAAAATTTTCAGGCTTACCATAATTTGCCGATGTTAGGGAACTCAAAATAGTCCTGTTGTATCTCTCCACTTGCCCGTTGGCTCGAGGAGTTGCTACGGCGTTGAGGATTTGCTTTACACCCAATGTTGATAAAAACTCTTTAAAAGTTTTTGATGTAAACCCACTTCCTCTATCACAAATAATGCGCTTTGGTACACCGAATAAGTGGAAGTAATTTCGCAGTGCTGCAATGGATGTAGATGATTTTGTGTTATTCACTGGTACTAAAACAATAAACTTCGTAAAGGAATCAATAATGACAAACAGGTAACAATTTCTCTTTTTGCTTCGAACAAATGGTCCCAAATGATCGAAATGGATCGTTTGAAATGGAGAAGTCTCTTTGGGAATAGGATGTAATTCTCCTGGCTTTTTCCCACCTTGACCCTTCGAGTGAGCACATTCAAGGCAACTTTCAACATATTTTTTTATTGTTCTGCGCATTTTCGGCCACCAATAATCACTTTTAATTTTATCAAGGGTTTTATCAAAACTAAAGTGCCCAATATGATCATGGTTGGCTTGTAAAATATGCCAAGTTACACTTTTCGGAACCACCCATCTTTCCCCTACGTCAGTCTTACGAAACAATAGACCCTTTTTGCAAACATAATTATTTTTGATGTCAGGTACATTATCCAAACCTTTGTCATTAAGTATTGCAAGAGTTTTTCTTATTTCGCAATCATTTTGCTGTACAGTAGCGATCCAATCAACTGTAACATTTGCAATATTATAAGATTGTTTGGCATTCGATAAAGTCCGATGTTTGGTAGGATTTCGGCTAAGTGCGTCGACATGAGCCATATTTGAACCTGGGCGATATTCCATGGTAAAATCGTATTCCTGCATGGAATTCCACCATCGAGCCACCCTAGGTATCATGTCCTTTTTCTCGAACGTTGCACGAAGTGATTGACAATCCGTGATAATCTTAAAAGGCACACCCAACAAATATACTCTAAACCTCTGTAACGAGCAGACCACAGCCAGGGTTTCCAAATCATATGATGTGAAATGTTGTTCCTGTGGCGAGGTTTGCCTGCTATAGTATGCAACAGGTCTAAAGGGTACGTCAGGACTCTTTCTTTGGAGTAAAATACCACCCACTCCTACTTTACTCGCGTCAGTGTGTAACTGAGTTTCAAAAGTCGGATCGTAAAGAGCAAGTACCGGTCTGTCAACAAGAGCATTTCGCAGATCAGTAAAGGCCCTCTCCTCATTTTCTTGCCACTGCCATTTAGAATTTTTCTTTAGTAGCAGAGTTAAAGGTTTAGCAATTAAAGAGAAGTCCTTTACAAATCTGCGAAAATAACTCGCCAAACCAATGAATTGTCTGACCGTGTGTTGGTCTATTGGTCTGGGAAAGTTTTGCACAGCCTTAATTTTTCTCGAACCAGGCTCTATTCCATTATAGCTTAATTCAAAACCGAGATAATCAATTCTTTGCCTAAAAAAATTGCATTTTGATAATTTTAAAGTCAAACCATTTTCTCTCAAAAGGTCCAGAACTACCTTTAACTTGTCAAATCCAGTGTCAGCGTCTATAGAGGGGATTATAACATCATCCATATAAGCAAATGCATGTTGGAACCTGATATTACCCAGAATTTTATTAATAGTTCGCTGAAACGTTGACGGCGCATTTGCTAGACCGAACGGCATCCTATTAAATTCATAATGACCGTCCGGTGTCACAAACGCCGTCAAGTGTTTCGATTCTTCAGCTATCGGAATCTGATAATATCCTGACGCAAGATCAAGAGTTGTATAATATTTATTTCCGGCTAAACCATCAATTTGATCTTCGATTCTTGGAAGAGGATAGCGCTCTTTTACAGTTTTTTTGTTGAGGGCTCTATAATCCACACACATACGATTTTCACCGGTCTTCTTTTTCACTAGAACTATAGGTGACGCATACTCTGAATACGATTCTCTGATTATACCACAAGATTCTAAATCACTCACCATTTCTCTGACTGAGTTTCTTTCTGTATGGGATAATCTGTAAGGCCGATAAACAACCGGGGTGAGATCATTGAGATGAATTTCCATTTTAGTTACATTGGTGCATCCAATTTCTTTCGTCGAAAACGCGAAACAATTTCTATAATTATTAAGCAATATTATTAGTTTTGATAATATTTAAGGATTCACATCTTTATCTAATGAAATATCATCTATAGTAATTTCACCTTTGACATCATTACCATTTTTCGCTGATACTGAATTCACTTTTAAAGAAACATTTGCTGAAGATCGAGTCATTAGTGTACCCTTGGATATCAAAAATTCTCGGTTTGGAAGGCCCCTCAAAAATAAATGTCCTTTACCCTCTGTCAGTTCACAAAACCCCGGTATGATCTCAAATTCCTTTCTTGGTTGTTGTCTTAGTACATGATTGATAAAAACTTCTCCTGTAAATTTTGGCTCAGTATAAATTTCAATTTTACATACGTCGTAAACCTTCGTGTCTCGGGTTGCATATAATAGTATTTTATCTTTGGTGCTAGAACTAGAGGAAATGTGTAACGAGTCACAGGTTTTTAAAATAGTTATGTGTTCTTGTTCCGTAAATGTTTGGCCCACTAACAGAGGGACTCGAAGAGTATGATCTGGTACAATTAGTAATGGTGTTATAGCAGCCACTGAATCAATTGTTAATTTTATATCAGATTTTCCTAATGCCTCTACCGTTCCATCTCCAAATCCTCGCAAAAGAGGTAAATCATTTTTTGTCCAAGTTCCAATAATATTTTTAGCCTCAGACAACCTCATCATAGTACACTGACTACCAAAGTCAATGTAACATGGTAGCTCAGTGCCATTAATGTAAGCGGTTTTGAAAAATTTATCTTCTACATCATCCTTCTCAGAAACTATCATAACAGATTTGTCCGGTTTAACATTTGTATTTTTGGAAAAACAGTCGTTAGATAAGTGACCTAATTTAAAACATAAATTACATTTTTTTAAAGGTAAAGTACATTTGAAACTGGGGTGTCCTTCTTGCCCACAATTATAGCATTTAAGTGTCTTATGTTCATGTTTCTGTGGCTTGTGTTTCGTTGTTTGTTCAGTGGCAGATGCAGCACGAGTCTGTACATTCCTTTCTGGTCGTTTGAAAGATTTAACGTTCCTCAAATAAACTAAAAGCTTATCAGGATCTGAAAACTGTACTGCCTCCGCCCCTGCACGAACTGACCTATCATCAATTCCAAATAGTATACAATCGACTGCATCTTTTCCCGAGATTCGACATCTATTAATCAAAATCATTTTATCGTAAAAGTAATTTTCTAATGAATCACCAAACCTAGCTCGTAATGCTAACATCTCAGTTAAAAGTTGACCATAATTCTCGGAACTCGGGAATGCAGTTTTTAATTTATTCTGCCACTCTTCCCACGTAAACAAAACCCTGGGCAGGCCTTGATACCACCTCTGGGCTACACCCGTTAATTTCGGTAAAGCATAATGAACTATCTCACGTTCAGACCAATTATAGATGTTAGCACACTCGTTAACTTTAGTGATCCACATATTTATAGATTGATTTTTCTTCATTGGATCAAACTCAGGAACTGCATTATTATTAGTTAAATTAAACCTCTCTTGTGGCTTGGAAAGGTTTTCATTTTTCATTACTTTTATAAATTCTTTAAAAATAGTCGCAATGTCCTGATTATTTTGATGCACTAAAGAAATAGTCGAATCAGTGCCATTGATTGGCTGTACACATTGATTCGGTACTGTATCATTACTTCGACAGTTATTATTATGATGAAACAACTCTAACCGGCTACGAGACCGATTTCTTGATCCACGGCCACGACTTTCGCTTTGAATTACTTCGGATTCTCTCGGTTGTAAAATATTAGTTTGACAAAGAATTACTGACCGTTCGCGAGGTTCTCTTGCAGACTGCGTCCTGCTACGGCTGCATAGCCGTCGTTGAGAGTGTGAAGAACGATCAGGACTCGCAGCATGTGATCGTTTCCTCTGGTCACTCAATAAATTTCCACGTCGGATATATGCACTAACCCTGGTCCCACTACTGTGACGAGAACTGCACCTGCGGCTTCGTGATCGCTTGCGTGTAGGACTGCGCGATCGGTTGCCACGTCTGGGGCGCTCAGGTGTTTCTAACCTCTTATCATTTCCCATTTTATTTAGCGACCTGAAATGTAAATTAAATGCTCTGGACATGACAGCTCTTTGATTTACTTGTAAAGTAACAAAAACAAAGATAACACTCAAGCTTTCAATTATTAATTTCTAAGGCAGGGTATATCAAGTAATTAGTGATTATTACTTATTATATTCATTTTTTTTATTTTATTTTTTTTTATTTTCTTACTTTACTATTTCTAATTTTCATTAATACCCAAGCATTATAAAGGCCATCATTATAATACCTTTTAATGTCAGCAAAGATTAGAATCTACTCATTAAAAGCCACCCTTTTTTTTTTTTTTTTAAAGTTAAAAATAAAATTACATAATTATTACGTTTTTCAACATAAGAAAAATCATACAACTAGCAATTATTTCCAACAATTCTTCATTTCCCCGCTCCAGTGATAAATACTGTTCCAAGCAGAGCTTATTTTTACACATTACTAGGGAGTGCCCCAGCCAAATGTTTATCAAATATAGCTATCAATCCTTATTGCATAATATTAGGGAGTGCCCTAACCAATTATGCAATAAATCGTGCTTAAAAATGCTATAATATACTCTTGTAAATTATTTGCACTCTAAACAATTAGTCATCAAAGCAACGGAAAAAAAAATAATATAAAAAATACATTTTTACTGACCTTTTTAGGCGTAGTTATCCCACCTCTGAAGTTGTTAACTTGTGTAGAAATAATACGCAGATAAAACTTTGCACTCAAATTTTATTATAATATTTTAGCTTAACCAAATTAAAATCTGAAATATAGCTTCACTGCTATGCTACTACAACTGTCTATACCACCTTCAATTTTGGGTAAAATTAAGCGCTAGGTGCAGGCCCTTGGGTGGTGTTTTCTATGCTTATTCATTGTTGTATTTATCACTCTTTTCAGTTCTGTTTGGTTCCAGCTAATTATACCAAAGGAATAGGTAAGTATGTGTATGGCGTATGTATTAATAGCTTTAATAGTATTTTTTGCGGTTAGATGTGTGAGGAGTATTTTGTGTAGTCTTACTTAAAATTTTTGTTGGAGTAGGTTTTTGGTTTCTTTGTAGTGTATCTTTTGTGACTGATAGTAGCCTAACTATTGTTAACTTGTGTAGAAATAATACGCAGATAAAACTTTGCACTCAAATTTTATTATAATATTTTAGCTTAACCAAATTAAAATCTGAAATATAGCTTCACTGCTATGCTACTACAACTGTTCACAACTAAAGCTGTCATCAGACTGCTTGTCCGACTGGCATGGAAGCATCTGCCCGCCAACCCCCACCTCTCCCACTCTACCCGACCAACAACCCGCCAAACGTCTTTCTGATTGGTCGACTTTGATATTACGGTGTTGCCACTTAAAATAGAACAAAATAACAAAGTGATAAATAAATTATAGAGATAAACAAAGGGGGATAAGTGACAGTTAACACTATTTATATCCATCTAAAGGATCCACCGAATCGATTATGTCGTTGTTGTTAAGTTTGTACTTTGTTCTCTTGTACCTTTATTTACTGCTTGTATATCTCTTGCTGTTTAGCAATTTGATCGTTCTCGTAGTCAGGTCGTTATTATAAAGACGTGGTGTGACTCTTACTATCGAAACATGACCGATTTAAGAAGGGTTATTCTCGTAATTGAAAGTATTCAATTCTTATTATGGTTCCAGTCTCAATATATTCGGTCTCAATCGCACGCACACGGCTAACGACGTAAGTGCGAACGCGACCGATTTACTGGAGACTAAGGTCATGCAGCGAATTGAATATTTGAAATTACGAGAATTGGCCCTCAAATTAAATTAGCTGAACATTCAATTTCCTCGACTATACAATGTTGTTGGAGCTGTATTTTCACCGCAGATACCCCACACAATCACACGCACTGTTTGTTTTTATTCCGTTGGTGTTCTGTGTATTTCGGTTCGGCGGTCGCTGTACGAACTGTATCGCTCTAAAGGCAGCATTGCGATCTTAGCTAGCGCGACGCGCGACCGCGACCTGCGACCGCGACCCACTGCTTAGTATGAATTTATATGGAGCACTATACAAATCACGCGACAGTGTCGCGCGACCGGTGGGCGTGGCAAGAGAACCTAAGCCTTTAGTCAAGATGCATTTGATAATTTCGACGGCGATGCTCGTAATCAAAAATGTATGAGATTTGACATAGTCATATCGCTAAGTGTAATATGTCGCTTGCGATGTCTTATGTCACATCCCATATATTTTGTTTTCGAACTTCGCCGACGAAATTATCGAATGCATCTTGTCTAAAGGCTCATATTCTCTTGCCACGCCCACCACCACGCCACGCCCGGTCGCTGGTTCACTGGTCGCGGTCGCTGTCGCTAAGATCGGAATGGCAGGCTTAATATGGCGGGATCCAAGAATATCACTTTCCTTATAGGCAATCAGCTCGAGTAATTTTCGTTTACATAAATCTGCCGCCCCCTTGTTTCGTTATGAGAGATTAATGGGGGATATCTGGAAACGGCGGTGACGTAATGGGGGGAGGGGTAAAAATAAATTTGAAACGCGAAATCAAACGCCTTTTGAGTGTTAAAAGGCGAGAGTTCTTATATTATTGTAAATAAACGCATTGTAACGCCTACGCGCTACGTAGTCGCCGAAGTTAAAGATATTTAATACAACATGAAAAAACGTCGCGAAAAATATGAAACACAATATTCGTTTTGAACTGATACAAAAAGGTATATATGTGGATAGTCTATACCATATTCTAATTCTTAATATCGATCTAAACTTAAATTTCATTTATAAAAACGTTTAATACCCCACATAAGTCAGCAATTACTAAATAACAAGTGATTTCCAAGAGTTCCAAGTTCCAACACTCGCGTCACAGAGTAAAAAGTCACGTAGTAAAAATATATACTTTCGTACGGAGGAACAGCTTCCATATAACGATCCAAATTTTGTCAGGTCCGGATTGTCTCAGAAGATGGAGGCAAATTAAACAAGTATAGTGTTAGTATGCGGTTATTGAGAAAGTCTAATTAGTACCACAACCCAGCAATGAACCTGCACCATCAGGTGTGTGACTCAATGGATCTATTCACTAGTGACTAGGCCAGAATCGTTATTTGTCGTCATGACAGTCGTCTTCCCCCCCCCCCCCTCCCCCACTAATCACTAGCACACACCGTAATCCTCAATCACACATGACATAAAATTTCCAATACGAAGTTTGAAAAGGTTGACATCCCTTCGACGATTTTTACCGGATATTTCCACTATTGTCGCGTACGCAATAGATTTGTGCACACGCGTACATTCAACGTATGCTTGTAGTAGTGCAATCAAATCGAAAGCTTACTATGTAGCTGTTTATCTGTTCCTCTTTAATCTGTGCTCGCGTTTCAGCCTCGCAGTTCAGTTCGTGTTTTGTTTTTATTTGTCAATTATTTTGTGACAATCGGAGAGCGCGGGATCATATTTCAATATTTATATAGATTCACAGAAACCCCTCGCGCAAACTTAGTTTACATAAAATAGCTAAAACTGAAACAATGGATTTAGAGTCTTTATAATTTCATTATAAATTCTATTTGCTTAATTTAGAACAATGTCTGCTTAAGATGTTTAATAACTTTTGTGAGAAGCAAACAAGCACAGAGCCTTAGAGCTGGGGGAACGGTACATTATATTAAATGCCATGAGTACCTCATGTAATAATTTACATTGTGATAGCGAGTCACTCTTAGTATTTCGAAAGGAGTTATCGGGTAATATGCATTTTATACAATAATAGCAATTTAGCTCCTCAAAGCTTCCACAATAGGATTGTGCTGCCGACTGATCCACCCTACTATAGAGAACATATAATATTATGTTCTGCATAATTGCAGGCTGCCCAGCCAGCCAGTCAGTATAACCATTTTATAATATGTTTTGCAAAGTATGGGCATGTTTTCATGGAATAATATACTATACAATTGTTAATTGTAATTCCTTTGTCTGATTGCCATAACACGAATCTTAACTTAGCACGGGATTAGATTGATGTGATATATATTACATGCTTATTCTATTGTATATTATGTGTGTTTAGTAAAGAATTTTAACTTGATTTGACTATAAATAAGATACAAGTGTATGACTTTACTGATGTAGGTGCAATCCAAGATTGTAAAGTGTTGACAGCACCACCGAATTCGCCAAACGACTGCCGACAAACGTGCCGTAGCCTGCAGTCGGGGTGAACAATTAACACACAACTTTTCTGTGTTCACCTTGACAACATGGAGTGTCTAGTCTCACATGCACATTTTAGTCGATGGAAACTTAACACAGAAATATACAAGAAAATTGCACTAGAATTACATTCAAAACTATAAACTAAAACTTAACTAACGCTCAAGTCTTTTTTTTATTAAATATGGCGATAATAATAATATTATGGCGAAACCATTGCCTGTATCAAGTTAAAAATGCGGGAAAATCACTACACTTGTCCATATAAGTTTTGAGGAGTTCCCTCGATTCCTCATGGATCCCATCATCAGGTTACCACTTTACTGACTAAAGGACCAATTTCCAATTATACCCTTTACAACAAAAGAATTTTGCAACTAGGTCCATAAACAGCAGATAAATGTTCAAAGATATCCGTGTCGGTGTAAAATACTATGAGAAGTACCTTTTATATCATCATAATGTGATGATGTATGGTGTGATGATGGTGGTGATGATAATGATTACTGTAATTAATATAGTGGCATATGCTTGCAGTTCTTTAAACAAAGCCGAAATCCCCAAACATGTTTCTATAAGGAAATAGGAGTTCTGTTCAGTACTTTTGGATCCAGGGTATACCTTAGAGCAAAATCTTGCTTTTCGGTAGCATATGCTTGGAGTACTTCAGAAAACGTCGAAATCACCATAAATGTGTCCATATAAATTTCAAATAGTTCCCTCGGTTCCTCATCGATCCCATCATCAGGTCACCACTTTGATGTCAAAAGAACCAATTTGGAATTATACCCTATACATCAAAAAAATAATTTTCCTCAAAAGTCGCTTTAAAAATGAAACATCACCACGTTAGTAATAATAGTTCTTCACCTATGAAATTGCCGTTCTACAGTACTGGTCATTTCAAATCAAAATAATTTTTGTTTGGCTAAGAATTCTAATTTAAAATTAATTTTATTTTAAAAACATGGAATTCTTTTTCCAAAAGTAGTCATTTGTTTATTGATTAGTGTTACATTTTCATCAATTTCAATCTTTTTCGTCACCATGGATACGTTAAAAATTCGAGTAATTATGGAATATGAGTACCGTCGTGGCAGCAATGCGGCACAAGCGGCACGCAACATCAACGACGTTTACGGAGCTAACACTACAAACCAACGCACCACCTGTTATTGGTTTGCTCGCTTCCGTTCTGGAAATTTCGACCTGAAAAATGAACCTCGCGGTCGTCCGAAGACTTTGGTCGACAATGACGAATTAAAGGCGATTGTGGAAGCTGATGATACACAATCTACGGCTGAATTAGACGCAGCTTTCGACGTTAGCGTCAAAACAATATTGGTCCATTTGCGTCAAATTGGCAAGGAAAAAAAGCTTGACAAATGGGTGCCCCACGAACTCAATGATCGCCAGCGCGAAGTACGCGTCGAGACGTGCCTTGCACTGCTCAAAAGACACACAAATGAAGAAATTTTGAACCGCATTGTTACCTGCGATGAAAAATGGATTCTGTTTGATAAACAAGTGCTCAGCAAGTTGGTTGGATCCTGGTTCAGCAACATAACAATGCCCTAAACGAAAACTTACCCCTAGAAAAGTGACGGTAACTGTTTGGTAGTCTAGCGCTGGTGTGATTCATCACAGCTTCTTACCAAACGGGGTGAGCATTACTGCAGATGTGTACTGTGAAGAACTGAACACAATAATGGAGAAGCTGGCACATCTCCAACCAGCATTGGCCAATCGCTCGTCTCCGCTGCTCCTGCACGACAACGCGCGACCTCATACTGCACAGCAGACGGTCTCCAAGTTGCAAGAACTAGGGTTGGAAGCTCTCCGTCATCCGCCCTACTCACCAGACCTTGCGCCTACAGACTACTACTTTTTCCAGAATTTGGATAACTTCTTGGCGGGAAAAAATCAATACCCGAGAGGCAGTACAAAATGCCTTTGAAGAATTTGTTGCCTCCTGTCCAGCTGATTTCTTTAAGAAGGGCATTAATAAACTGCCACTGTGTTGGCAAAGAGGCATTGATTGCATGGGTGATTACTTCGATTAATACAAATAAAAAATACATTTAAAAAAATCGTTTAAATTTTTTCATACAAAACGGCAACTTTATAGGTAAAGCCTAACCTAATTATATATCACTGAGTCAAATGACTTTAGATGTTCTGATATTTATAAAGTGCCCGAAAACGGTAAAAATTGTTTAGACAAATTTTATGTGTTTATTCATTGTTAAACAATTTGGTAATAAGCGGCTTTGTGTGAGGGATCTAACAAGCAATCTACGTGTTTGATGAAAATGTTGCCCAAACAGGAACTATTGACAACTACTTACTCATTTCTTATGTTTACGCGAATATTGTTCATTGTTTTAAGCTTTCACTTACGAATTGTGTCGCGGTGCATTTATCTTTTTCCCGTTTCGGCTATTCTCCACCTGCCGCGGTCGCGGTCGCGGTCGCGGTCGCGGTCGCGGGAGGACATCTAGCTATTCGTAACGTTATCGAATGTCATAATTTTCCAATTTTCATACAAAGCTCTTCCGGTAATGTTACTAATATTATACGTAGGTACTTGTCAATTGTTTGTTACGTTAGGTTACCGTAGCCCCCTATGGGCCTAGCAGAAACATTTGACAGCGGCGTAAACGTAACGTCATCGAATGAGAATTGTATGAAAATCTGTCAAAATCATGACAGCGTCCATACAAATTTCAGTCGATAACATTACGTTAACGCCGCTCTCAAATATTCCTGCTAGACCCCCTGGTCTCATGTAAAACCAAGCTTCTGACTCTACACGCCCTACCTCTACAAGCCCAACTTCACAAACTTTACACCTTAGTCAAGTTACGTGGCCTGGCCGTTTCGTAACATACATTCACAGTATTTCTGTTACACTTATATTCTATTAGGGACGAAAAAGATTGTCTGGTAGCGTCCTTGTGCTCAGCTTGGCTCGTCATGACGGAGGTACTACCGTGATTAGCTAATTTATTGGCTAATAGTGTTGCATAATGTCAACAGTATTCTAAGAAGTATAATTGTCAATATCACATTGACAGATGTCACAGGTACAGCCTATTTAGTATTTAGTTTATTTCAGTTAGCCAAAAGGCTATACTTAGTGTAGACGTATTTGTGTTAGACATATCTCATATGTAATACGTATCTGTGTTAAGCACCAATAAAGGAGAATATAACAATTGTTGCTGTATTACTATTATCACCATTCAAGCGTAAGAAGGATAAGAAAAAACCAAGAGGTCGTAGCCCTGTACAAATAGGTAAATTTGAATATCTGGTAAAATATGAATTGTATTACTGTGAAGATTAAGTTTTTTATTGGTAGGCAGATAGAAATCGTAACCTACACAATATAGCTCAGTTTTTGTGTACATTTTAGTCTTTGATCACGAAACTTTGACGTTATTATCCGATGGCCACATCGATCAGCAAGCGATGGACTTCCTCCCCCCATTCCCTCTCCCCCCCCCCGGAGCGATAAGGAGGAAAGGTTGACGGATCGCTGTTCGATGTTCACACAGACACTATTATTGAAAACGACGAAAAGTTGATCAGCGAAAGAATGGTTGTCTATTATATTGCAAAAGAAACGCGAGTGGACGAAAATTACTTCATCATGGTCGTCGTTTACTGCTAACTATTGCTAAATATTTTGCATAAATACTTTTGTAGCCCAAGCACCAAAAAGTATTCGCATCGTTAAGGAATGAAAATTGTACAGGCGCTGTCATGATTTTCATAAACTTTTTTGAACTAGTTTTTTGAACACCTACTGAAATTGAACATACTATCATGTATACTTTTCCCGCGGTAAGCACAGAGGTCGACAAAAACTATCAAGCTTTTAGCAGCTTAATGTTAGTTTCATTTATAGTGAAATTTTCTAGAACTATGTTTTTAATGTAGATGAAGCAGATAAAGTAGTGGTTTCGTGGGTGATGAATCTTTTTAGGAAAAAGATTCTTACCTACATTAAGAAGTTTTAACTCTAAAGCCGTTAACCTCTGGGGCGCCTTCGTCTAATGCTAACTGTTACGCAACTTCTACAGGATTACTCCACACTCCACAGTTAACCGACTGGAAACTATAAACTTTGTAATTAATGATTTAACCAAACTATTATATTGCGGTTAAACAGTTTACTGTTTAGGGATGTGCTCATTATCAACTTGATGTTCTCTTGCCGTTGCCGTTAAAATAACAATTCGCTTTAGCCACGTTTATTTCCCACGAGCGTTTTTCTTTTTATGGTGGTGACAGAAAAAACTACTCTAAACACAACTATGCGCTAATACAATAGAGCTTAAGATCGTGTAGAGTTGTCAAATCTGACATTTGATACTTCGATTTTCAATTGAATTGTATTAGCGTAGTTTCTTTTAACAGTGCAGTTTTTTCTGTCGCTCGTTTCACAAAAAAAGGCTCGTGGGTACTAGGACTTAAGGTATTCCCGCTGTCGACGGCAGTGAAGCGACGAGACGCGACGCGACTCCACCAGTAATACCGCGTAGTGCATTGTATCTCATACAATTTCATACACAGAATATTTGGTCGTGTCGCGTCACGTAGTTCCGCTGCCGCGTAGCTATGCAGTTTAATGTTATATTAAGATTTAATGCTAGGTATCTGAAATATTTACTTACACTCCTACGGTGTACAAAATGACTGTGATACATAATGTAGCTTTTATATTCTCAATATAATGTGACCATGAGTATGGAAAAATGAAACATGCATTGTGTTTGTGCACATCCAGCAGAGCGCAAGGGTGTTTCACGCTGATACAGCGCCCGGCGCGCGGTGGATAGCTTGTATTATTTATGGTTGTTCTGATATATTTTATCTGGAAATGTTTGATAATATAGCAGTTTTAGGATGCTCTGGGTTCAGAAGGAAATGCGACTGAAAACTAAACAGTAGCGAATGTATATGAAGGGAGAACTGACTTCATATTATTATAACACTGTCCAGTGTCCAAAATATGATGATTGATTGCCAGTTTCAAACTACGTCGCCGGACGCCGACAGACCGGTGTAGATAGTATGGCGATAAAGTTCACAGTCGGTGAACCGGTCTGTATACTGTACATTAATTAGTTAACCATTTATAATAAATTGGACAGCTGTCGAAAGTTTATTTAATATACTCATCTTAATACATGGACGATTGACATTTAATTGCATTAAATAACGTTACGACTTAACGAAACACGTCTCAACTTAAATGACTAAACGTCACATCAAAGTTAAGCGCTCTGGGAGCTGGGACTGCCGTTGTATTATGGAGCACCTGATGGTAAGTCCCGAAGCAATTAGGAGATGTTAAGTAGGGGAAGTTATCACAAAAGGGACACCTCGATCAAAGTGATGAATACGTCTCGTGTAATTAAAAACTGAACGACTTTTGGAATCTGTACGTGAGTGGCCTCTTTCAACATTTTTACGTAATGTTGAAAAGGCCTTTCTTCCGGACCCCGAATTTATCTTAATGGAGGTTGAGTAATTCGAGTGTGTAATAATGCGGGGACAAAAGTCGGCGTTAGATTAATAATGTTACTTATTACATGACAGGAATCCCTAGTCTGTGAGTAATTCACACGCGACAGAAGTGATATGTTCAATTCATATAACGTTTGTCATTTCCATAGAAAAACAAAGATTGCCGAGGACCATCAGCAACTTGCTTTCACTGTACACACGAACCCCTCGCTTCGTATGCTTCTTTATGCGGGATTTACACGGATGACTAAAACCGCACGGCGTAATCGACCGAAAATCGACCGTCGAATTGACAAGGTCGCACCACGCATGTGACGAAATTGGCATTGAGACGGTCGATTTTCGCCTTGCGGCTTTAGTCACTCGTGTAAATCCCGCATTAGAAATACACACACTATAGTAACGCGCACACAACACGAGCCAGGGGGTCTAAAAAGGCCACTTTTGGTGTTTCATATTATGATTGATGTATTTTTTTCAACTCATATTAAGTGCGCCATTTTACGCATTTCTATTGAAAACTGTCAATATTGATGTTTTCTAATACTAAACGAAATGCATAAAATGGCGCACTTAATATGAGTTGAAAAAAATATATGAAACATAATATGAAACACCTAAAGTGACCTTTTTAGACCGCCTGGTCTCGCTGTCCCATATAAATCACGGTAAGTCTGCAGACGACGTCCCTCGACGTCCACCACAGACAAAGAATATATATTACTAACGTACTAAAATATATTACCCACAGATCCACATTCATTTCAGTCTAGTGACGTCACAGGGTCTCTAATTGTTTAGATGAATATAGATTTGAATAAGACAATGCCTGTATCACACGGTGTGTTATGTGGTGTGTGTAATTTCAGAGTCGTCTAGGAGGCAGTGCCAGTCACAAGTGCCAGGCCAAGACGCGACGCAATATATACCTACGTCTCCAGCAGCTGTCGACGCAATATTGTCCAACTTGCTTTGTCGACGACGCTTTATAGACATTTATATATTTATTTGGGGCTTTTAAAAATACCAAAAGTTCATTCACGTTGAGTAAGCAGTCAGTCATCAGTGCAAATGTCAAAATTTGCCAGTGACGCTTAAGCCGTGTTTACAATCACCAGCAGGGATGTTGCCTAGTGTAGAATATAACTTTTTTACAAATTAAATTTTAAAATTGTTGAATAGACATACATAAATCTAAAAGAAAAACGTATTTAGATTGACGCAAATTAAAATTATAAGCAAATAAAAAATATTGCCCATCTCTTTTTTCCAAAACGATTTGTTAACCGCCATACATTATGGCGGGAGCAACTTGTGTTTAAATTCTGTGTATCTTCGTTATTTTTAAGATATACTAAAATGGGTTCTATATTGTTTGTTGTCGAGTAGACGAAAAAAATATATCGGCAACATGCTAGCCTATTGAATTAGATGGCTCTCCGCGAACGTGAAGCGGATTAACTCTATGTACTTAAATTATGTAAGAGACATTCGTAAGCAATTTGATCGCGTTTGTGTTGTATGTCTACTCTGAGCTGCATTATATGCAAATGTGTTAGGACCGCTAACAGCTTGTTGTCCTGTGTCGAGCGTGCATGTTGCATATGCATTGAGATAACTAAGTCGTTCACACACAGCACACAAGATCATGTTTCGTTTCCAGTTTTGTGGTGATATTTGTTTTTAATACCTTAAAATTAAAAAATACGGGTATTATAAACACACCGGCATATTTAGCGGAACACAAAAAAAGGTCCATAATTAAAAAAATATGTTTCTTTTTTTAAATCTACTTACTACACTTCTTTTGTTATTTAAAGTTTCATTTGTTTTACTTAAAATGAGATCACATTAAGAACAGATTTTGCGAGTAAAGGCTATTTGTGAAAAATGGTACATTTTTGAACTTTTCATGTAACCGGGAAAAGTGAAAATTAATATTAAAATAAAAATTAATGGTAATTAATATCGCGTATTTCCTCCACGTGCTCTTATTAAAATTTCTACCCGTCTAGACATTCTGAGAATGATGTTTATTGATGGTCTCCTGGGATAGTCTCCGCCATTCCTCAACTACGGCGATTCGCAGTTCTTCCACGTTGGCAGGAGCTGGAATTCTGGACTTAAATTTTCTTTTCAGCAAGTCCCGAACGTGCTCTATTGGGTTCATATTCGGTGATCTCGCCGGCCACTCCATTACAGTGATAATCATATCATTAAGATAAGCTTGAGTTACCCGAGCGGTATGCGGCCGAGCATTATCCTGATATAGCGGTCTGCAGTCAGACTCCCTCTGTCAATCACTACCAAGTCTGTGCGAGCTCCCAAACAAATGCCCGCCCAAACCATTATTGATCCACCACCGTATGCAACTGTAGTTTCAAAATTTGTCTGAATGTATCGTTCTCCTTTGCGTCTGTATATTCTTTGCCTGCCGTCAATTTGATTTAATAGAATTCTAGACTCATAACTAAACAATACCTTACTCCATTGGTCCGCGTTCCAAAGTCGATGTTCCTGAGCTGATTATTATTATTATTATTATTATTTATTAAAAGTTAACCTGTTTCTACGATGATTTACCTCGAGCCTTGGAGCCTTGGCGGGCACAAATGCACCCAAACCAGCTTCTTCGAACCTTCTTCGTACCGTACGCTCACTTACGGTTACACCCCGCACTGCTTCTAACTCATGTCGGGCTTGGACGGCCGTCAAACGCGGGTTCCTACGTACACGTTAATTCCAAAAGGTTAGGTTATGTTAGGTTAGGTTAGGTTAGTTAGTTAGGTTAAGCCGAGTTAGTAGGTTAGGTTAAGCCGAATGAAACGATCATCCCTACTCGAAGTGCATCTTTTTCTGCCTTGTCCTGCTCCTCTCACATAAGTACCGGTCTCCCTGAACCGTTGGATACTGCGATGGATCGTTGAAACTGGTCACGAAGATCTCTGGATATCACTCTGTAGGTTTGACCATTTCTTCGCATTTCGAGTGCCCTGGCAATCTCCGTTGGGGCTAAGTCAGGCATAATTTAGTCCTCAACTTCAAAAAGATACGCGATTAAAAAAAACTAACAAAAACAGTATTTCAATGAAATTTTAAATCAAACTCAGAAGGAAGAAATACTCGAAGTTCGTTCCAGATAAGGTGTATTTGAATAAAATTAAAACAAATGCATAAAATGTGATGTTCAGTTGTTTTCTTAATTTGAAAATATTTCTTTTTAAATTAAATGACGTATAAACCAGCCAGCAACCTTATATGATACTGATATCAAACCTGTATTTTATGTTCCGCTAAATATGCCGGTGTGTGTATTTTAAGCACGAATTGAATCTAACGTTATTTAAAAAGGTTTCTCGCTTTACGCTTTACAGTATGATTGTAGGCTTTAATAAGCAGAATCAACCTTCAGAAATAATTTGAATTAAGTTATGAGGTAATTTTTACGGAGTGACCATAGAATATGTATCATATTAAAATGATGATGATTAGATGTATTACTAATCAATGGGAGTGACATTTTATGTGTA
Organism: Phengaris arion; assembly: GCA_963565745.1. NCBI lineage: Eukaryota > Metazoa > Arthropoda > Insecta > Lepidoptera > Lycaenidae > Phengaris > Phengaris arion. Next base: position 22,696,342 of record OY751440.1, on the reverse strand, counting down.
TAGCCAGCACTAGACATCATGACAACGGTATACATTGGACGCACTGTGACGTTTATATTTCTAAAAGCGTGTATCTAATATCTATGCTAGTGACTGTTCGTAGCTGGTGCTACGGCGCGTAGCATTAGCAGCTACTCGTAGCACCGGTTTCGTAGCATCCTCATGTAACAAATATTAAGAAAAGGTTTGGCCTTTTCCAGAAGGCCTATTTTCGCAATAAAATGTTTAAAATACGTGTGCGAGTGCGGCAACATGATACAGAGACTGAAGCGAGACGTATTGTGTACGCACTAGTGGACGAAATTCGATAACAATAATATTTCAATTATTAAGTTTCAAATTTTCAGGGTTCTTGTGCCTCTTAAATACGCAATAAAAAGTAAAAGAAATATTGACAATTGTGTCAAACCAACACCTACGGTTATTTTACAAGCACATTACAGGGCATTATGACTTTGCACACTTCCCTCCAAATACACTTTAATTTTCATACTCCTCCAGTTGCATGATTCTCGTAAAAAAGAGTAAGCAGTTTTCGCTTCACGTATTATTACGAGTATATAAAAATGATTATTTTATTAGGAAAATTGGTCTTCAGATGTCATTTTTATAAGCTTTAACTTGTCAAATGGATCGTATTTGAGATATGAGTTGCTTAAAGTGGGTGTTTCCGGTCAAAAGGTGTCATTAGGATGATGGAGTGGGCCAATATAAGAATACATTAGGTACATATTTAGCTGGGGCAAGTTTGCAGAGCGGTGATTTATGAGCAATACCAAATATATAGGTAGTGGAACTTTGTACCGACGGCTAAATTCCAGCGGAAAAGACTATTGTTTTTGTCGAAGATAGTAGACACTTTACAGCTAACAGTAGACAGCAGATAGTAGATATATATATATACGCGACCGAAACCGCGGGCACAAGCTAGTGTTTAATAATTTGGTCGAATTTTATCTTTTTCTTTACGTTTATATTGAATACTAGCTGTTGTCCGCGGCTCCGCCCGCGTCAATATACAATCGGGTATCCCGCGGGAATACTGTACTTTTCCGGGATAACAAGCCTAGCCAGCCTATGTTTTAATCCAGAGCCTATACTACTACCATACCAAATTTCATCAAAATCCGTTCGGTAGTTTTTGCGTGAAAGAGTAACAAACATCCATCCATTCTTACAAACTTTCACATTTATAATATTAGTAGGATATGCTTCGTAGATATAAGGCGCGATGATTATAAAGTGGTAGTGCTCTGAGCTGTCTGTACATAATTTGTCAGATTGTCGTTACGGGCGATGAGCCGCTCAGATTAATAGCTATAGCACAGATACCCGGCTAAGGCGGTAAGAGAAGAAACATGTAGCGTTCCTTATCCCACATGCGAACACTGATTATTAAGAGTGCCGTTAAGTCGTAATTCCAACGACGTAAAAAAGAAGACCCAAATCACCAAGTCAGACCAACCTTTGAATAAGCGTTTTTGCCATTGATGTTTTGTTTGAGCTTTCGTCTTCTATTTTAGTATTCCTTTCGTGTTTTATTCAAGGGTGAGGCGACAAGTTCGTGGACAAACATCGAATATGATCGATGACGGATTGCGGGTTACGGCCTGTGACGGGTGACGGGTGACGCAGCACGCAGGGTGTTGACAATTGCGGGTTGTGGAGGCAGGTTTCAGGCGGCACGTCGCGGAGTGCGAGTCACAGTTGAAGGTTGCGGGACGCGGGAAGGTTCTAGGTTTCGTTACGAGCGCTAACGTCTGTCAGATCCAATTTAAAGCGTTAACAAAGACAACACCCCGCTATACGAACGCTACGAACTTACATTTTACTCATTCACCGCGCAATTTAGATGACAACGACACATTCATGTGGTCGATTTTTTTAAAATATTTTAATTAAATTAGATCTGAATAGAGTATACACAGAGTATACGCAGAGTATACACAGAGTATACGCAGAGTATACGCAGAGTATACACAGAGTATACACAGAGTATACACAGAGTATACGCAGAGTATACGCAGAGTATACACAGAGTATACACAGAGTATACACAGAGTATACACAGAGTATACACAGAGTATACACAGAGTATACGCAGAGTATACACAGAGTATACGTAATATTTGCATCTTCTTTGGCATAGAGTTATAGACTACAGGTGTCTGTTAGTGGTAACTGTCAGCCACGACTGTATGCCTTCTTTTTATGATAGATATTTGGTAACACATTTTTTGTAAAATGGTCGAGGAAACGAGCAGACGAATCGCCTGACGGTAAGCGATTACCACCGCCTATGGACACTCGCAGCACCAGTAAGTGTAACTCACACTTGCGTTCCTGGTCCTTAAAATCCCCAACCACCCTTGGGCCTCCGGTAACCCCACTCACTCAGCGAAATACAATGCAAGCATTATTTTACACCGATTTTCTGCGAGGGCGTGGTATCTATTCAGTCGAGCCGGCCCATTCGTGCGGGAGCATGGCTCTCCCACGTTTCACACACATTACTCGTAATGTAAATCCGCCCCGCCTTTACTCCATGGAACGTCTACTTACTGATGTAGTCTGTAACGAATAGCTGCCCATACATCTCGCGCGATATCACGGGCAGTCGAGCACACGTCACTCCATCTGTCACAGACAAATGATAATGTTCCCGATTTGCATATATCTAAAAAACCGCCGGGTTCCGTCTCGCACGGCAAAAAAATTACGTCTGTTTTATGGAAGTCACCAGTCACCCTTAAATATTAGTTTTTTTCTGTATTAGTGTTTATTATAGCGGCAACAGAAATACATCATCTGTGAAATTTCCAACTGTTTAGCTATCACGGTTAAGGTGAAACAGCCTGGTGACAGACGGACAGACAGCGAAGTCTCAGTAATTACAGTAAACGGGTCACGTTTTTACCCTTTGGGTACAAGATTTTGATTGCGGGGATGTCTAAAAAATATTTAAAAACGTTTTCTCTATTAGCTGTACGTATCTTAAAAACTTCTTCCCACCGCGAGCCCCAGACTCGGCGTCGCACATAATAAAATATATATATATATATATATAGGTCTAAATTAAAAATTTATTTACCTACCTACTTTTTACAATTTTTTGCATCGGGGGTTAACAACGACGATTCTCGAAAAATATTATGATATCATATATGGTAGGTAAGGCGTTATAAAGAGCTGTTGCCTGCATGAGGCACGTTATATCATATGCATTTCTTTGCTGTGTAAATACCAATTAGGTACTTCACCGAAAAGGCTTAACTCGTGTTGGCCCACGAAATAATAAGCTCCTGCAGCGAATTTGTAGCAAAAACCGTGAATAAAGTATAAGTACGGGGGCGGGGCTGTTTATTTGAGAAACAACGGTAAATTTATTTATGGACATTCAATTATTCATATTGAAAGATGTTTTATTGATATACGAGTAAATCTCGCATTGCGTACGGCTGCTGTTCCAGGAATAAAATGTATAACGCTAAAACTTTGAGAAATAGTTACACGAAAGAAGGAAGGAAGAAAATACCTACAAGAAAATAATAACGGCAAAATCAGCAAAAGCCTACTTAAGTAACGCCAATATTAAAAATCAGGTTTATTTATTATTACTCCACTTAGGCCTTCAACATTACGAACAGAGCGACGACGTGCAGCGCGCGGGGGCGCACGCGCAGCGCGGCGGCGGGGTACACGCAGCGCATGCGCGGCTCCGCGTCGAGAATGGTGTTGGCGATGAGGTCGCTGTAGCGGCGCGTCACCGTGATCACAGACAGCGCGGCCGCGCCCGGCAGCGCCTCGCACTCCGTGGGGCCCAGCGACGTCACGCCCACCTGTGACGATGGTCATGAATAACCTGCGGAGCCGGCCCGCTTGTCATATACCTGCCGATGACACTCGGACAGTAGCATATGCAAAGACTACAGTAATTATAGTACACACTACAAAGGGGTTAAAGATCTCCTTATCAAGGAGAGGCAGCCGGAATAAAATTACAAAACAACAAGCCGACAAGCAACTTACAATTCGCAAGATTTAATTAAAAATAACTCCCCATTAAGGTTCAGTTCACACCGACGCATTATTACAGCATCGTCACGTCGCGACCCGGTGTGAACTGATCCTTAGAAGAAAGTGTCCCAAAAATACGATCACAAATCGAAGAAATATCGTTGTGTAAACAATGAAATATAAGTCGTCATTATAAACAGCTAGCTGAGACAACTATATATTTATAACTGAACCTGATATTGCGTCTCGGTTCTAAATCTATGCCACTTGAATACTTTATGAGGTAATATCGCTTGTCGCTACTGTGATGAGTCTGGCTGCTGGCACTCGGGACGCGAAATCAAATAAAACTGAGCATCTGAAACACTTATCGAACTCTATACTTTTTAATAGAATATATTACAAGTGCAAGCGCCTTAGGAAAAGTGTGGGGTGAGCTGACAGCGACACGACGTGGCGTGTGCGGCGGTCGCGGTCGGCCAGTGGCCTGAATTTTCTCGAGCCCGCCGGATTCCGGATCATATAGTCCCAGCCTTAGCTCGTTAAAGACACAGATAGTTAGTTAAAGTAGAGCAGTTACGAGGTACTAGTTACCAGCGCGCCGCGGTAGAGCACGGGCCCGCCGGAGTCGCCGGCGCAGACCGCGCGCGACACGCGGTCGGGCGCGCGCGCGCACACGCAGTACACATAGCTGGACCGGCTGCAGCGCGCCAGCCGCAGCGCCGCGGCCGTCAAACGCTCCCCCGGCGAGCCGCGCTCCGTGCGACCGAACCCCAACACCTGGAAACAGCGGCTGTAGTTCGCGAGGATCAGGGCTTTGAAATCCATTTTCTTTATTCCTAAGAGAATCTACTCAATATAAGCCTTATTTGGTCTGTAAGTACATGGCTGTTTTGATCATAATCTCCAATAGCTATTGCTGTTTAAGGTGGATGAACAAAACCCTCAGAAAATGTAGCATCTCGTACAGCATACGGAAGAAGTACATAACTTCGCAGAGCAATACGTACTAGATACTCTTTAAACTGTAAAGCGCAGCGCTGAGACGTAAGGTGCCGTGACTAATGACTATAGCAGTGCTCCAAACGTGCCCGATTTGCAACTGTAGCAGGACAGTTGTAAAATCTCAACGTTCTCAGGTTTGAATAGATAAATAGCGCCCAGCTCACGTAAAGTTTTTGCACCACGCATTGGACTGCGTTCTAAACCGCGGATGGATCTGTGCTGTTTGGACTGCTAATCGAACTATCGTGCTATTCATGATTAAAAATGCATCCACGGTTTGGACTGCCGGCGACATATTATGTTCGTTAAAGGTTAAGCGAGGGGTAGAACGGCGCATGCTGTTTCCCGCGGTCCGAAGCTACGGGCGAAGGGCGCTTATAAATAATAGAGACCATCGCGTACAATCTGAATATTCATGAATCTGATATACTTAATGCATGTCTAATGTGTATGGTATGCATATTGCCAATTAATGCATAGTCCCCTGATGATATCTAGATTACAATTCATTTAGATTACGAACTACATAGTAAGTAGTAAGCGCGTTGGCGCCACCAAACAAAACTACAAGAAATTTTTATCTTAAAACATACCTAAAATTTTTTCCCGTATTTCATCGCGATTTTCGAGAAAAATTAGTAAATTTTCCTCGAAAATCGCTAGCTGGGGCTATTAATTTTTTACTATATTTTGTTTCGGCCTCGGACAGTGAAGCCTCACTTATGAATCTTAATACATTGTGTTACGAGACGAAGTTTCACAAAATACGGGAAAATAATTTGTAGAAGACCTTTAGCTTTTTAATCGTCCGCCGCCAGTCCGGCAGAACAATTAAATTTCGTCGCCCTAGAATTTAGAATGTCGCAAAAATATCCGCGTAGATTTAACATGACAGTAGAATTTTTACATCAAGGCTGCAAAATAACGTTTGCGTTGAGTTTCAACGAGCAAGAGTGTCAAGTGGATAACTTAGGCCCTGGATGGGATGCAGTGTACCGTACCAGTAAAAAACACCGTCAACGCATATTTTGTAAAACCTCTGGTGTTCCCGTTGTCCAGGGGCGGTGGTCATCGCTTACCATTAGGCGATTCGTCTGGTTGTTTGCCGCTAATGATACTGTCATTATTATCATGGAGTTAGAGAGTTAAAAGCACGTTCGATCGTCCCCCGAAACACCAGTAATAGCGTAGGTCTGCTGGCGCCCGGCAACAGATGTGGTTATGTTAGGAACAGACATATTCATGCGACATATCATCGGCTCATTGCTGCGACCATGTTTTCAGTATGAGGCCCGAGGTGATGACACACTCACGCGAAGTGTGTTAATAATATAGTTATAAATTACAGCATAGTATTAGAATAGTTCTAGCACCTTACGTGTAATAATCTCGGGTGTCCCCCACATAAGGCGGACCACCCAGTAGCGTAAGTTTCTTAGTTGATGTATTTCAGACTTTATGATTATTAAATATGGATTGGAAGAAAGTAGACGTTTTTCTTTAACCTCCTAAAATTACATCATTTCACACGCATCACTCAGTGACCGCACTCAACATCGTTTAAACATTGAAACCAAATTGTAACAATTGAAAAACGTTGGCCATATGTTGAATAGTGAAGTGACATAAAGAGAATAAACAATTGTTATTGTTTTCTTGTTTAATAAAGCAGGTACATGGGACTTGGAAGACCGAGCTTTGCTCGGAGTTAGTTACATTTTTTATGTGGTAATTTTTACGGTTATAAAACGGTAAAAATTAATAGATTTAAAATTAATCACAAAATATTAGTCTGACCGGAAGTCAAAGCCGCGAGACACCAATTTTCTAACAACGGAAAAGTCCCAACGTACACGTAGCTGAGTCACGCTTTGACAATCAGAAAGCGAAATAACTCGTATCTTAAATTATGCAACGAAGGGAAATTTATAAAAACTAGAATTCGCGGTTTCCTGGGGATAAGATCTACGTAGAATAATCTTTCACCCCCAAACCACTGCACACAAAATTTTATGAAAATTTTAATTGGCCGTTTATGAGATTCTGATTAAATATTAAAAGTATGCATAAGAGTATAAACGTCACTAGCACCATAATCCGAATCATAGTAAAGTAAGGACGTGAATCAACGAAAGAGTTCTGAGTAGGCCTATCGGCCACGCACAAGAGCAGCGTGTCACAATAACCAAAAAGTTTACAGTATTTTGTAATAACGTGCTGTGCGAGTATCTCAAATATCAATGGCAAGTGAGTTACATATACGTGGGCGCGTCAATGGTATATTGTATCCTTGTATTTAGAGACTGGAGCATGGACTACAAATTGAAGTTACCCGGATCTCGCTGCCCACCAGCATCTCCGGATCATACAAGTGCAGCGTGTGGAGCAGTACCGCGTCGCCGGACGCTATGCGCTGGCGGGTGCGCACCAGCCCCACGTCGTGCTGCAGCCCCACCACGTCCCAGCCGCCGTGCCACTCCTCCGCCACGTGGTACCTGCACATCATTGGCTTGTGGCAGCACCATTTGCGCACCACTACCACAACTGGCAACGTTCCTTCACATTAATACGACCTATGATAGATATACAAATATGTTTGGCGCTATTGACTTGTATGTTTATATACAAGTCAATAGCGCCTTGTGTCGCACATTAACTTCTGTGCATATATTGATCTATCATTAAAAATAAACAATTATATCATAAATGACTTCAGTCAGCGATAAAAGAGTGTTGACATTAAAGACCCGCTAGTGCCTCTAGTTATAGAAGCATTCTTCAAACATTTCATACGATAAACGCCCACTTGGGAAAGCATGCAGCTCGAACGCCGGTTCGAGCTGCAGGCATATCCAAGTTGGCGGGGTCGAGAGCAATTAAAATAGTATTAAAACTTGGTGATACTTAAACATTCATATAACTTTTGCTCCGATGCAGAACAGCGAACAGCGAGCGTTTCATTATTTAAATCTCGTTTACATAAATGGATTGAAACAAATAAGTGTACATACGAAATTTAAAATTATCATCAAAATATCAAGCTCTAACTTGAGGAGGCCGACAATTTTCATGTATCTCTCCATATTAATAGCCCCCTCTGTCATCCAATCTATAGCGAGCTGCGTGCGTAATCCCACTCCGGGGTGAAATTAAGCCTTCTGGCTGCGATAAAACACATAAATCCCTCCGTGCTGGCATTTATTATACGATACAGATTTTTGTGCTTTACAGCGAATTATTTTACTGCGTCAAATTCGTACAACTTGTCGTCTGAAAGAGGTCAATAGGCTGGAGACGGCAGCGCGCGCAACTGCTCTGGTGTCAATCGCTGACGGACGTCCCTTACCATCAGGCAAGCCGTTAATCGAAAGCTCATTTAAAAAGAGAGAGAATGGTTACTTGGGATGTCGGTACTGGCTGTGCACGTCGGCGGCCCCCCCCGCGCCGCTGGACAGCTCGGGGTTCGGCGTGCCGTACAGCACGAGCGCGACATTCGGACTCACGCAGTGGGCGGCCGTGAGCGCCCAGCGCGCGTGCAGCAGCGTGCCCGAGCACGACACGCGCCGCGCGTAATTCGCCAGCGCGCACACGCTAGGTAGCTCCGACAGCTGCGCCGGCGCACCACCGAACACCCTCCTCCCTGAGCGGCCGACGGAGCCTCGGATGAAGTTGTACGCCACAGTAACGTTCCCGACAGCGCTAGCCTCTGCCAACACCGTCACAAGCTCCACCAATACATACAAACTGAAACAAGTTAGGAGCGTTCGTAATACCACGGTATTCATATTCGGTTTTTTAGAATTTACTTCACGTATTTATTGACCACGATCGTTTTGTGTATTCTTCGTTGACACTGACACAATATCTCATAGAGCCACATTAAATTACTCTGCTGTCAATTCAATATTATCTTTTAGCAAAGACGTTTTGAGAAAATCCTTTTGGAGGCGTACCGTTTCAACTTAAAACATAAATTTAGGTTTTAACGAGTCATATTTCTTGTTTTTTCTTAAAATTTGGCTGTGTCATGTCTCTTATGTGTTTAATAAAGATATTTTTATTTTATTTATTTTTATATTATTTAGTTTCAAGCGTAGTATGTAATCTATTTCTAAAACCTAAATATTGTAAGTAAATACTCAAGCGATAAACGTGTTGTTTCCAGATGCAGTTGGCACCGGGGAGCCACAGCAGCGCGGGCGGAGGGCGGTAGGATGCGGCGAGGTGCGGCGGGCGGGCGCGCGGCGACATGAACGGCTCGGCACCGCTGGAGTGCGACACGGACGCCGGCGTGGCCGACTCCGACAAGCTGTTCCGCTTCGTGGTGCACGCCGTGCTGCTTAACCTCATCGGCGCCGGCGGCCTGCTGGGCAACGGCCTGGCTGTGCTGGTGCTGTCGCGCCCGCAGATGCGCTCCTCCATCAACTGCCTGCTCGTGGGGCTGGCCGCCTGCGACACCGTGCTCATCCTCACCTCCGTGCTGCTGTTCGGCCTCACCGCCGTGTACCCGTGGACGGGTGCCCTTCGCTACTACTACTACCACGTGTGCCCGCACATCACGCCCTACGCCTACCCGCTGGCCAACGCCGCGCAGACCATGTCCGTGTACCTGACGCTCATCGTCACCGTGGAGCGCTGGGTCGCCGTGTGCCACCCCTTTCGAGCCAAGGCACTGTGCACGTCATCGCGCGCACGCTGGTACGTGCTGGGCACAGCGGCCTTCGCGCTCGCCTACAATGCGCCCAAGTTCTTCGAGGCCGAGGTGGTTGCGGAGGTCGGCACAGACGGCGAAGTGATCTACTGCGTGCGCGCCGACACGCACTTCCGCACCGACCGCTACGTGGCCGTGTACATCCACTGGATGTACCTGGTGGTCATGTACATCGTGCCTTTCTCGGCGCTGGCGGCGTTGAACTCGTGCATCGTGCGCCAGGTGCGGCGCGCGCAAGCCGAGCGCGCCCGCCTGTCGCGCGTGCAACGCCGCGAGCTAGGCCTGGCCACTATGCTGCTCGTGGTCGTACTCGTGTTCTTCCTATGCAACCTGCTGCCGCTGGTCACAAACGCGTTCGAGGTGTTCATGGGCGACGCGTTCGACGACCTCGACCCGCTCGTGAAGACGAGCAACCTGCTGGTGACCATCAACAGCAGCGTCAACTTCGTCATCTACGTGATCTTCGGCGAGAAGTTCAAGCGTGTGTTCCTGAAGATGTTCTGCGGCGGGCGACTGCGGCGGCGCGGGCTGCGCGACTCACCGGAGCACACACGCGATGACTCGTTCGCGTCGTGCGGCGAGCGCGTGTCGCTGCGGCTGGCGCGCAACGGAACACTGCGACGGTCGGACGGGCGCCCGACGTCGAGCGTGGGGCGGGCGGGGCACGCGCGGCGCACCATGTCGCCGGCGCCGACTGTGTACTACCCGGCACCACCGCCGTCCACGGACGTGTCGCTGGCGTTGTCGGAGGCGCCGCCAGCCACGCGGTGGAACGGCAACTCGCGCACACACTTTTGACGCCTCGACCTCCTCGCCGCCGGCTGTTTAGCGAATTTTAAAATTATTCCATTGAAGGACAAGTAAATCGGTTCTAATAACAATTATGAGCAAACAGTGCAATCGTGAAAACTATTCAATGTGCAATCGCCAGTGAACCTTTCCAATTCGTTTTTAAAAGACACTAATTATTAAAGTTAGGCTTAGTTTTCTCCAATTCCCTCTTAGCTCGTATGAGCTTGTTATATACAAGTTAAGCGGTAGCGGCGTTGTGTATAAGCGGTATCATGTATATAAGCCACTAGCTAGGTACCTGTTAAAGTCGTCGGTCGCGCTGGAGCCGCATCAGACTCGTCGCAGACGCCGCGTCGGCATGTTTCACATGATCTTGTAATAAATTTATTGTATTTCTTTAACTTTTGTTTATTTTTTCAGCCTAGCAATTCGTAAATATTAGCTTATGGAGATTTAAAACACAGACAACCTGTCCGAGCTCCAAGAATTGCTAAACTGAACGACACTGTTGACTGAGACTGATGGTGATATAACAGTACCCTTCTTGGCGACTGCCAAGTTGTTATTTCACTATCTAAAAAACTAAAAACAAATTGGGGACATTATAGTTAAAATTTTCGCTAAATAAAACCTCTGTTTGTTACATTCTGTTTTTCCATAATAATAATAATCTTTTTGTTGATAATAACAGGTAGGCACTTAATACATTACTAGACAAGTAAGTAATGACATAGTATCATACATGTAAACAAATGTTGTTACCTACACTAGGTCACCAACGTAACCTGTTCTTATAGGAACTTATGCTCTTTGATTTAGGTAGGTAAATAAGTATGAGTATGTCTGTACGTTGTATGTGTGTCTGTGTGTGTGTGTGTGTGTGTGTGTGTGTGTGCGAGAGTGACTCTAACCCCCCGAGCAGAGCAGCAGCAGCAGTTTTCCTAGAATGAAAACTGCTTCTCGTGAAAGCAGTTGTGTGTATGAGTGAAAACCCTTTGTAAAATTACTGTCGGCAAAGTAAGGTTTAAAATTATTACATTATATTGTCGTTCGTAAAGGATAATAGAAGAAATTCGTATCAGACGTTTAACGATCAAAGGAATCTTGTGTGATCGGCGTATGCCGTATTATCGTCAATGGTTCTTCACATGATTTTTTTTTCTTTCATCAGTAATTTCCTGCAAAGTGTAAGGGTAAAACTTTTCCAATTTGACACTGTAACGTAATAAAGACCTCAAAGAGCGAAGGATAACATCGTGTGAAAACCGGAGTGTATGAGAAGACTAACCGAGTCTGTCAACGGCAGTAAGCTGGCGTGGTGGACTACGCCTAATCGTCCTCACATTGAGGAGAGACCCGCACCCCAACAGTGGGAACGTTACTCGTTAGCCGCCTACGCCGTAATAAAAAACATGACGCGTACACGTGGCAGAAGTGGAACTTTATTCATCATTTATAATCCAAAAAATACACTCTTAGTGCCTAAAGGACATAACTTCAAAAATAGTTTTTTAAAAAAATTGTACATCTAGCGCCTTAGAAAGTTATGTTATTATGTGAGAAGTATAAGTAGCTTCCGAATGATGGCGTTATACCGAAGCGTCCATAGATATTTATTATTATTTATTAATTGTTACGTAAGTAGTTTCTTAGCTGTTTACAATAGGACTTACGGACGTAAGTTCCAAGTCTAGTTAGTAGTTTGTTGTTGAACAACGGGCAGTACGTGGGACTTATTTACATGTTGGAGACTGGAGTTAAGTCGATCGAGACTCGGGACTCACATAAGTAAAGTAAAAGTGTTGCTGTATCATGGACACCGCTGAGAGTGACACGTAAATCTAACACCAAATATAAAAAGAAAAACATTTCTGTAAACCACACAGAGAGGCCGCGCGGTCTAAACTACGTCTCGCCGTGAAATTACACGGTTTCACGCACACACATGTAATGAGTGAGGTGTCGCGGTGTGTGGTTTTATATGTTTGTAGTGCGCAGCCCTGGAGGAGGGCGTAGCCACTAGCTATATTACTACGTACGTAAAAAATCGGCCTCATGCCGCTTTACAGCCTTTCGACAGTAGTGCCAATTGTACCTACATATCGCCTCCATGGAAATTGTATCTATCAAGCGCACGGCAGTGTGTGTAAATAATCTGAGGTTGTGTGTTGTTCTTTTTATTAATTTTATTCCTAAGTATTATTTTAGCAAATATTAGCCTTCCTCCACATAAACTTTAATTTACCGGCCAAATTTTATAATTCTCCGATTGCACAATTCTAGTAAGACTTTACCTACTAAAAGTTTTTGCTTCACGTATTGATTTAAAAATTATGTAACTGTATTATACGCGGTAGCTCGCTGATTTTGTTATGTTTTTTTTTGGATTGCATTTTGCAACATTATTTGTAGATTACAATTAATCATTTCAAAAACGTATTCGCAACACAACATAGTTCTATGGGTAAACTAATATATGTTAAAGCTATCAGAAAGTAAGTCACGTAAGTATAACGCAGTTGGAGCGGTTTGGAAGTTGAGGAATAGTTAGTACGACAATTAACCGCGCTAAGCTTCTTGAAGTGAGTCCTGCCGTGCCGAGCCGAGCCGAGCCGAGCCGAGCCGAGTCGAGCGTTAAGCTGAAACAAACTTCTAACTATGTTAACGCTAATAAGCTAATATTATGTTCTTCAGTCTGTATAATTAGATACCGTGAAACTTCGCCTGGAACGTTCAACTAGGTAAGTATACAGAATGTTTAGTAGAATTTAGTCAATCCGTGAAATATAGATCCGGAGGGGAAAAATCAAACCTTTTGAAACCCTCCTTTGAATTTGATAAATATTGGACTTGATTCTAAAACATTTGCCATTTTGTTTTTTTTTTTTTTTTGCAAAAGTAACTGACTTGTTTGGGTTTGAATAAAACACTCAATTAAAAAATTGTTTAAATTGGCAATCTTTTTTTATAAGGTTCACAAAATCAGCCAAACACTTAAAACTAGTACTTAATTCATTTCTTATATATATGATATTACAGTAGTGTTGACCTTCTTGAAGTGAACACTGCATGCTTTATACTGAAGGTTCAGGTAAGAACATCGCTATCATTTACAATGACGAAAACATAAATCAAAAATTAACAATTTTTCAGTAAATATGATTTTAAACAGCGAACATGCATGCATGAAATTGATATACAATTTCGTTAGTAACTTTATTATAAGCGGAACACATACGGTACATGGTGAGTGCTGACTATAGTTAGTACGAGACGAGGGCAAGCTGAAAGTTTTTGTATTATGCAATATAAATAACCGCAATTATGGCCTATCACGGCTACGTCTCATCAGTCCTGCGCTATGGATTGATAATTTGGGGAAATTCTACGCATTTAGATAAGGCATTCATTGTCCAAAAGAAATTCATCCGTAGATTCCACCATATGAGTCATTAAGCCTTTCTTTAAACAATTTAACATCATGACACTACCTAGCTTATACATTTTAGAAATTTTTAAATTTATTATACGAGGGCGGGTCAATAAGTCCGTGACTTTTGGAATAAAACACAGATTTTTTGATAAATAAATCATTTTATTTTTCAACGTAGTCCCCCTTGAGCTCTATACACTTTGTCCAACGCTTCTCAAGTTTTTTTATCCCTTCCAAAAAATATGATTTGTCGAGGTCCTCAAAATAGGCCTTTGTTTGCGAGATGACTTCATCATTGGAGTCAAATCTTTTTCCACCGAGCCATTTTTTCAGGTTTGGGAACAAGAAGTAGTCAGTCGGAGCCAAATCTGGAGAATAGGGTGGATGTGGGAGCAATTCATGGATTTTTGCCATGGCAACTGCACATGTGTGCACCCTTGCATTGTCTTGGTGAAAAAGAACTTTTTTCTTGGCCAAATGAGGTCGGTTTTTTTTCAAATCCTCATTGAAGCGGTCCAATAAGTTGGCATAATATTCCCCATTAATTGTTCTTCCCTTTTGAAGATAGTCAATGTGGATTATCCCACGTGCATCCCAAAAAACAGTCGCCATAACTTTATTGGCTGCCAAACCCACCTTGGCCTTCTTTTCCCGCCGATTCACCCTTAGAAACCCACTGTTTTGACTGTTGTTTGGTCTCTGGTATGTTGTGATGGATCCATGTTTCGTCCACGGTTAAAAAACTCCTCCATATTGTGATTAAACAACGCCAAACCTTCCTGTGAAGTTGTTACACGATTGCGTTTGTGGTCGACTGTGAGCAAACGCGGCACCCATCTTGCGGAAAGCTTTCTCATGCCCAAGTGATCATTCAAAATTGAAACCACTGAGCCATGCGAGATGCCTATGGCTTCCACAATCTCTTGCACTTTTAATCTTCGGTCGGCCAACACCATATCGTGAATTTTTTCGATTGTTTCGGGTGTAGAGACCTCAACTGGGCGTCCAGGACGTTCGGCATCTTCAGTGCTTGTACGGCCACAACGAAATTCAGTAAACCACTTTTTTACCATTGAAATCGATGGTGCAGAGTCCCCATAGTATTTATCAAGCTTAGCCTTGGTCTCGGTAATGGTTTTTTTTCGCAAAAAATAATGCTTAATAGCACACGAAATTCACTTTTTTCCATTGTTTCCTTAAGTTACTGGATAGTCTGATAAAGATAGCTGTAAAACACAAACTAACTGACGCAGCAAGTTCAAATTTTGGTAGGAGTCAACTGACAGATGCCTGTTGACAGGAGTAGTGTTGCTTTTTCAGTAAGGAGGTTAGAAATTCAAAAAGTCACGGACTTATTGACCCGCCAATAATGACATTTTTACACAATTATTAGATAAGTACCCGACAAAATATTTAAGAAACTCAAATAGACTGATCATAAAATAAGATAAAAAACCAAAAACAACCCTTTTTATAAATAATGCTTCTTCAATGTGTGTAAAAATACATAATAAGGTGCCTAAACATATAAAACAATTATCTAAAAAACACTCTATTAGAGAACTTAAAAAAATATTAATAAAAAAGACGTGTGGCACTCGGGGACTGCCGCGGTAAAGCTATTGCATAGCATTATCGCACGCACACAACGCCGTGTCGAAGACTGCCGAACTGAAACGACGTTAGACGATGCCTTCAAGCCACACCTCCGTGCCCGTCGGAGTGGGGAGCGTGAGGTTTTTTCGTTACGGAATTTCTGGATTCGGTCCCCGCGCTCAAGGCCCGCGATAGAAGCTATGCAATAGCTTAATAAATCTTATTATGACATGAAAGAATTTTTAATGAGCTGAAATTTAAATATCATTATTAACATTATATTTTATTATATATATTATATTTTATAAGCTATGCAATAGCTTAATAAATCTTATTATGACATGAAAGAATTTTTAATGAGCTGAAATTTAAATATCATTATTAACATTATATTTTTTTATATCTATTGACATTTTATGGAGCTCTTGATTTCACATTTTAATATTCTCTTTCTTGACATTTTTATAGTAATCTAACAATTGTATTAACAACATTAAATTTTGACATTCTATATATTGACATAATGAATCATTCATTATGTTTGTAATTAATACTTAATCATTGACAATTTGATTCTGTAATAAATGTATCTTAAAGCGATAGGTATGTTATATAATGAAACTATAATCGTGTTAATAATAAAGAAAATATTTGGACGTCGTTAACTGCGTCAAAATATGCGCACTAATATAAAAAATGTAACACCTATATGTAACCATATTTTCACCAAATAAAGCATAATTTCATTTCAGACGGCTACCTGGCCGTGGAACAGCTAATTGCAGTTTTTCTGTTCAAGAAGGAGTATCTAGCTTACCATGCACGATATCAGCAATGTTACGTCTCTTCTCTAGGGAAATAAGTTTGAAATACTCAAGCTGTTACGCATAGGAGGTTAAAACATGACAAATATTTTGTGCCTAAGAAATATGGACAAAAATTTATTCTGAAGTTTTTCAATTCGGGAGATGTGTACTGCATAGGATTGGCTCCATATTCAACAGCAGTATTCTAGAATCGATCTTACGTAGCAATTATAAAGGAGAAACGGAATTTCACAATCGTTAACGACTTTGGTTTGGCGGATTACGAGTCCAGCCAAACGTGTTCCCGGAAGTCCAACTTGGTGTCCAACACCACACCGAGATCCCGTATGCTCGAGACCTCTGCAACTGGAGAGTTTGATACATAATAAGTAGCAGGATCTCGTTTGCGTGTAAGTTTGATGTGAAAACAGATAGATGAGTTTATTTATTGTGTTTACATCATTTTGAAGACGACTTATATCACGGTAGTTATTAATTTTACGGTACAATTTGAGATCGTCTGCGAACATTTGGTATCCGGATGCAATAGCGGAACACAAGTTATTTACATAAATCAAGGGGGTCCTAGGTGCGAGCACTGGGGAACTCCGCTTGGCGCTATTTTGGTATCCGACTTGTAGCCTCTGATTTTTACCAACTGCGACCTATTCATGAGGTAAGACTCTCACCATCTGAGTAAGTTTCCACAGATCCCAGCATGAGCGCTTAATCCTAAAAATAGAAGTATAATTAACTAATCTAAGCACAATTAGAACCTGGAATATATTTATTGGTATTTTAACACTAAACTTATAAAACAACTGTATAATCTTAGTTACACTTTAAAGTTACCGCGACCACAGAATAAAAAAAAACCTATTAAAAAAAACCGCTACATTTAATGCTCTTTTAAATGCTCTTTTGAGGCCCGAATACTGAAACGCTAATTGAAAATCAAGTGTTTCGTCTTCGCCCCCGGATCTATTTTCATGGATCGACTACCTTCTGCCAAACATTCTGTATATACGGTTTTGTAAAATCAATTACAGAAACTTTGGACACATGATTTCCTGCTTGTGTAAAGACGTTAAGGCAGAAAAATAATTACAAAACGGGAATAAATACAGAAAATAAAATTACATTGCACTCATTACAACACTGACCAGCTGTGAGGTCGTCGACATTGTGTTAACCTTAAAAATCTAAAAAACATTACTTTTTTAAGATTTTTTTTATGTTAAAACTATTTAGTAAATTATCTTCTCAAAGATTGTGTAACTTTGACTTTACAAAACGTTATATTTACTTACGAGCATAGTCTGTCACAATCGTCTAACTCGTTCAAAAATTAACTTAAATATAATATTTCCAACGGGAATCAATTCTCTAAAGTGTTGAGAATACAACATATTTATTTCAATTTTTTACATGAATATTAATTGCTTTAAAATTAAATTATGTATTTTATGCGCCGTACCTACGCCGTACTCCTTCACACGTGAGTGTCGGGTGTGTAGACCATACGGCGCATACTCGTAGGTACGTCTGAGTAACTTTTATTCCTACACTTCTGGGCGTGTAGTTAGGAAACGGTTGGAATATGGAAAAATTCTATAAAATCAAAGTTCTAGATAATTTTATAGGCTTTTATTTCATCCTAGGACCTAGAACATTTTTATACAATGTACCGTTTTTGAGATATTGGCGAAAAACATAAAATTAAGACTTATCAAAGCCTAAGTTACGCCTTCTAACATCAGCTATCTGCTAGTGAAAGTCCCGTGAAAGTCGGTCCAGCCGTTTCAGATATTGGCCGGAACAAACAGACAGACAGACGGACAGACATTTTTTTTTTAATTTTGATATATTGTTGCAAGTACCATATAAACTTTCATGTACATTTAGTGAAAAGCTGTTAATTATTAATTACAAACAGACACTTCAATTTTATTTATTTGTATAGATATTTATTTTAAACTAGCTTTTGCCCACAGCTTCGCCCGCGTGGGAGTGTTCGTGGAAAAAAACTTCTATAGCAAATATACCTGCAATATAGTAATAGCACAAAGTAAAAATATATACTGTATAATAAATTTTCACATGTACTTTTTAATTTTAAGATATCTTCTTGAGAAGGATAATAAGATTATATACGTCTAAATAAATTCCGAAAATACCACATTCTTTCTGATCATATTTTTAAACTAGAATGGGTATAGTAACATATCCTCAAAATATATCTATGCCATCGCGGACTTTTTTGTAGACCTATAAAAGAGAAACACGGTTAAATCTAATTTAAAAATCGTCAACACATTCTATCACAATCGATACATTCGATCACAAATAATAGAATCACTGCAGGTAATAAGATGTTATCACTGGCTTTAAGCTACTAGTAAGCATAATATTTATATATTGATTTATTAAAGTGCTCATTTCCAAGTCACTATTTAATATAATAAATTATAAAAAAAATAAATACGTGTGGCACTCGGGGACTGCCGCGGTAAAGCTATTGCATAGTAAGTCTACACGCATACGTCTAGTCGCACGCACACAACGCCGTGTCGAAGACTGCCGAACTGAAACGACGTTAGACGATGCACGGCCTTCGAGCCACACCTCCGTGCCCGTCGGAGTGGGGAGCGTGAGGTTTTTTCGTTACGGAATTTCTAGATTCGGTCCCCGCGCTCAAGGCCCGCGATAGAAGCTATGCAATAGCTTAAAAATTATGCTATTCTTACACGTTAGTCTCGTAAAAATCAATGTTGTTGCGTTAGAACTTAACTTAAAATCGATTCCTTAGTGGGAAAACTGTGCTTCGATTTACTTGTTTAACGAGATAACACTGTATTTTTTACTTTTTGTTAAAATAAGATAGGAGCAAATAATAAGTATGTTTACTTTACGTACGCCGAACCGGATATTGATTCATTCATGGGCAACAGTAGTCGCATTTCATCAGGTGACCCAGCTGCTTTTTTCACGTTTGCCCCCACTTATCATAATGAACAATAATTAAACGGTGTTTTCATACACATTACACTGGAACAATTATATCACTACCTATAATATACAGCTGTTACCGGTTAAATTAAAATAAAATAATGTATTTCCCGTGACAATATATATTAAGAAAATAAGGGTCGTGGGCAGAAGGCCGTACGATCTGGTTTAGCCTCTTGGCGTCTATGGGTATCGAAGGGGCTTTAAACCCCTTAAAAAAACAATATAAATGATATACAAGAATAATTAAGGCATGGATACAAATATCCTAATATTTTAACAATGCAAGAACGTAAGATGAAACTACAATTGATACCACGTGGTATGGCCAATCAAATAATTGACAACTAATTTTACCAAGATGATAGTTTACATGAAAGAATAATGCGTTTTAATACAAGCGTGATTTTCCAAATATTCACAACACAGATATTAAAATAAACTCACTGTGGTACACATGATTAAGACTATAACGACTACATCTTGAGTCTATAGAAAATTTTATTCTAAAAGGAAATGTCATTCGAAGAAGTGCCATATTTGTTCGTCTTTTCTAAAAACTTTTGACAACTATAAACTAAAGCGTAAAGAGAAAAATTCCACAAATCAAAATAAAATATATTATATCAATAATCAATATATTATTATGTAATATAATAATACAAATCTCCAAAATTATTTTTTTAAGATTTAAGACGGAAAAATCGATCTATGAATCAAATATTAAAGCAAGGTTAACGCCGTTTTAGTAAGGACGTGCGCCGATAGATGGCGCTAAAGCCTCTGAATTAACAAATAATTAAGCATACAAATCATAGATGACGCGAGTAACGCCGAAATAATTAATTTTACGGAATGGAAATGTAACTACGTTACACAGCGTAATACATAACAATACAAATTTTTATTGTCTTTTACCAGGCCTGTCCCACTGCCCGTGTAGGTATCGTCAGTGTCCTTATATGTTCAAAAAACAAAACTCTAAAAAGGGGAAAAGTGCAAAAAAAAAAACGAAATATTTCGCTAAATATTAACGGCCGTCAGTTTTCTTTGTCTCATATAAAAAGTGGACTGGACTAATATTGGTTATTAGTCATCAATCCAGGAACCTACCATTTAAATACAACTTTTTAAGTGCCGCGTCATAGAGTCGGTAGCCATTACATGTCATGGCTGTGTAAGCAAAGTAACCCAAGTTCGATTCCCACATTTCTTAGGACACCTTTTGTGCTTCCAAAATCTAGTGAAAATCATACTACGTACATGAATTACAAGCTGGGAACGCCATCTATTAGTAAATTATTGAAGCAAAAGAAGGAAAAACTGAAACGACGTTAGACGATGCACAGCCTGCCTGAAAAAAATGGGGAAAATGTTGTCCATCTGGTTGGATTGGTAGCCAAAAAGATAGGCGTTGATATTGGCGAATATGATATTGTGAGTGCTGTTCGGAAAGGCGGGAAAAAAGTAGCAGTCAGCGCTGAGGATAGTGACCGCCCGAACTCCAGGCCCATTGTCGTCAGATTTTCACGAAAATTATTATGTGACAATATCCTGAAGGCAGCGCGGGTTCGTCGTGGCGTCGACACATCAGGCGTCGTAGATGGAGTGCCTCGTCGTATATATATAAACGAGCGCCTTGAAACGGGTTTTTGGACTATCCTCTGTTGGTCAAAGTCCTTAGACTTATTATTATATTGTCATACACTAGTCTCATACATATATACCTTTTTGTTTCGGCTACCACATTTAAATTTTAATATTTTGTATATTTTGCAACGCATCACTAAATTACGCCTAATGACTATAGTTAAAAAAGCATTGTGGTACTATTGCGAATATGCAATGCCTTACCCTTCTAAACCAACAACTGAACTAAAATTATGTTACTGTCACACGGCACATAGTCTTACTTTATTATTAAGTAACTCTTTGATATGTTACATATATAACTCACATATTATATACACGCATATTTATAACATAATCGCAATCCTTAAAAATGTAAAATATACTAAATTATTCCTTATCGAATCCTTATACCTATTATTAAAAAAACAATCTACAACGTATTTATTATAACTTTATATATTTTTATCACTTAATACAATTATGCCACCTATATAGTGACTTTCTAAAATGATAAACACAAAATATATTAAATTAGGATTCTTAAATCCTGGATCTCTTGGTTCTAGACATGATGACTTCTTGGTGGCTATGAATGTTCATGACTGTGATCTCGTAGCTATAAATGAAACTTGGCTACGTTCTGGCGAGGAGGGCCGCGCGCCTCGGGTCCCTGGTTATCGCTTAGTCCACGTACCTAGACCCGTGAGTGTGCGAGCTCGCGGGGGCGGCGTCGGTTTCTATTTGAAAAACACTTTAAAGGTACGTGTCCTAACGCACCCAATGACAAATAACGTAGAACAGATGTGGCTATCTTTTCAGGCTAACGGAAGGATTATCTGTGTGGGTACGGCATATAGACCTCCATGGCTGTCAATCAACGTGTTCCTTGACGCCCTATCAGACACTATCAGTACCTTGTCTTTTTACGACTACATATATTTAATGGGAGATTTTCATATTAATTATTTACATGTAAATAATAATTCTTTTCTTTTGTTAGAGGATTTCTTAACTTTGCATCAATTGCGACAGTATACAACTCAGCCTACACATTTTACGTCTGATACGGAAACCTTACTTGACTTGGTCTGTTCGAATGCAGACCAATTTCAAGTTTGTGTTGATTATATTCCGGATCTCAGTAGTCATGCATTTCTATCTTTCACTAGTAACATACGCAAAGAAAAGTTTACCCCAAAAATAATGCACTACAGAGCTATAAAAAATATCGAAGCAGATGATTTGGAATTAGCCGTTGGTACTATAGACTGGTCTACAATACAACAGCAGGCAGATATTAATGATATGGTGCGTGAATTTAATAGTAGTGTTTTATGGGTATTTGATTTGCTTGCACCTGTTAGAACTTTTTACATAAAACAAAAACAACACCCATGGATCACTTACAACATTAAATTAATGATGCGGCGAAGAGATGAGGCTCATCGGCGAGCACGCAAAAGTAAAAATGTAACGCATATTGAGTTTTATAAAAACCTCAAGCGAGAAGTGGCTCTGACACTGGCTAGAGAAAAAACAGCTTATTTCCAATCGTGCATAAACTGCAATATCAAACAGCCGCGACTTATGTGGAACCGCCTTAAAGAGAATGTAACTATTAGCAATAGTAAAACAATCCTTTCTCTTCCGTTACATCTCAAAAATCCTACTTTAATAAATTTACACTTTCTAGATATGCCAGGCGATAATTCTACACCTTCTTCCCTAAGTTTCTTTACATCGAATAGATTTAACTCTTCTACCTTCTCGTTCACCTCTGTATGTATTAATGACGTTCAAAAGATTCTAAACTCGTTTAAGTCAAACGCTATGGGTGCTGATTGCATTACGCTTGATATGATACAGACAGTCTGTCGTTATCCTGCTTGTCTTAATAGTTTAACTCAAGTAATCAATAAATCAATGAGCTCTGGTGTTTTCCCTGAAGCCTGGCGCCTAGCCTTGGTTAAACCCGTTCCTAAAAAGGAAAATGTTAGCGAACTAAAGGAGTTGAGACCTATAAGCATTCTTGCTTGTGCGTCAAAGGTTCTCGAGAAGGTTGTTTGTAACCAAATGACTCAGTACCTAGACACAAACCGTATTTTGCCTGAGGTTCAGTCGGGATTTCGGAGAAGTCACAGCACTACCACGGCGCTCATGGACGTAGTAGATAATATTCTTGCTGCGCAAGATGCAGGCGAGGGTACAATACTTGTACTACTTGATTTTTCACGTGCGTTTGATACTATTAACATCTCTTTACTACTAGCTAAAATGAAATATTATGGTTTCGATCAAAATTCTTTCGATTGGTTCTCAAGCTATTTAAACAATCGTACCCAACTTGTGGAGATAATTGATGATTGTAGTGAAATATCGTCACGTTCAGACCCATGTGATGTAAGTAGGGGTACCTCAGGGGTCGGTTATTGGACCAGAGGCCTTCGCGTTATACTGTGCTGATATTGTACGAATCATAAAATACTGCAAATTCCATATCTACGCGGACGACATACAATTATACATATCTTTTAGGCCAAATAAAATAATTGAGGCTGTTAGTAAGCTAAATAGTGATCTGGCTGGTATTTCAGATTGGGCTAAGGCCAATGCACTTGTTCTCAACCCGGCGAAAACTAAGTACATGACATTGGGAACAAGGCTACAAATTCAAAAAATAAAAGCATCGCAACCAAAAGTATATGTAGATGGAGAATTTATCGAAAGAGTAGACGAGGCTCGTAATCTAGGTGTATTAATGGACGAAAAATTGAAGTTCGAGAAGCATGTTATAAAAACCGTCAGCAATTGTTTCTACCGGCTAAAGGTACTGTATAAAATTAGAAATGTTCTGCCCGTCAACATACGTGTTATACTGTGTGAGTCCCTAATCTTATCTAAACTAAATTACGCTGATGTGGTAGTCGGCCCCTGTTTGTCATGTAAGTCAAAAAAACTAATACAAAAGGTTCAGAACTCTTGTGCCAGATTTTGTCATAACGTCCCTCCTCGTGCTCATGTATCCCCTTACATTAACGAAACGCGTTGGCTTAGAATGGATAATAGAAGGCAACTGCAATTTGCCACGCTGCTGTTTGGGATAGTAAAATTTAAATTACCAACCTATCTCTATAATAGCTGTTTATCTCCTGCCCACTGTAGTAGTGGGCAGGAGATAAACAGCTGACTATCACAACTAGGGGATCATCCTATCTTCTTATTAATCTTCTGCATCACACCTCCGCATTCAGAGGTAGTTTCCGGTATTTGTCGAGTAAGGTCTGGAACAATCTGCCGCCACCAATCCGAGCTCTGCAAACAATACAGGGGTTCAAGTTAAAATACAAAGCCTTTATAATGCAGCAACAACTTTCTTCTTACCAGTCTCTTCAAAACTAATGACAACTGAATTGTAATATACCAATTAGTATTTAATTTATATATAACTGTGTCGTTATTACTTACTCGTATATCAATTATAGTATCCGTAATATATTATTTAATTTCGAATCGCAGAATGCAAACCCTATCTATATATTATACTCTCCCTATAACTACAATAACTACAATCTTATATACGTATATTACATTAAGTGTGATATAATTTTCATTATACTTACCGAAGTGTTGTAAGCTGTAGTTATGGCGGTGTAAATTCTTATCACCAACGTCAATGTCTGCTCGCTGCATAAATGTAGTAAATAACAGAGGATTCTTTATTTATTATTCTTCTTATTTTATATGATTGTGTTTATATTTACTAAAAATATTATTTCATCTTATTATTACTCGCAATCATGATATTTTCAATTATATAATATTATATTATATCGAGCGTCGTTGTCGTGCCGCCCGTGTCGAGGCAGGAGCGCTGAACGCGTCTCTGCGCCGACTGACTGATCGTGTGCGGTGACTATGTGCGCCGTGAAATAAACAGCTTGAAGCGATAATAACAATGTAATTAGTATCGTATCTATACTATTATATATATATATATATATGCGTTGTGTTTTATTTTTATTTATTTTTTTGTACCTTTTTTATTTTTGTAACTCGGGTCACGGAAGATCAGGCGCCACGGCTTGCCGCGGTCGAAGCCTGAGTGGCATCCCTTTAAACACATGGTGTGGGCATTGCATAGCCTTAATCAGCTGTGTTTTTAAAACTGTCTCTTTTCGTATTCTTTGAATGATATAGTGCGTTTGTGTATAATTTACTTGTTTTTTGTTAAAATTTGGCTGTGTCATGTCCCTTGTGTGTTTAATAAAGATATTTTTATTTTTATTTTTTTTATTTTTCAAGCCACACCTCCGTGCCCGTCGGAGTGGGGAGCGTGAGGTTTTTTCGTTACGGAATTTCTGGATTCGGTCCCCGCGCTCAAGGCCCGCGATAGAAGCTATGCAATAGCTTAATAAAAATTTCCACATACGGTTACAAATTTTTTATGAGTAATTAAATGGACTATCTTGAATTTCACTTGGTCTCTACGACATCTCATAACTTTTTGCGAAGGCAATACTTGGCTTTTTTCATTAAGGTAATGTTTTTTGTGGGATTAATAAATGTAACTATACAACATTCGTCACTGCACTTTCTACTAAATACCTTTTGGTTTTTATGTTAATAATCACAAATCACTCACTGCTCGAGAGTCTCACACCGGCCTCTTGCTGGCGGCACTCGTAGCAGACACGAGTATCCGGGGTGGATCGTCGGAACGACCGCGTGAGGTTTTGGACCAAAACCTCATTACGAATCCACGAATGCACCTTTTGGTATAGCGTAGTACCGCAATATCTAGTGCGGTGCAGATTACGGACACTAATGTTCCATAGATGTTAGTCTGTCATCGAAGCGGAATTTGAAGCACCCCTTTGTGTAATATAACGTTCTGAATACTTGACCGGCACATCGCGAAAATTTACTGAACGTCTTTTTATTTATACTTTCAAGAATTTAAAATTTCGCGACCGGACTCGGCAGCCCGTCTCGGATGGCAGGGTCGCCATGTAAGGTCATGTCAACGGAGATATCAAACAGCTTGATCCATCAGAATATGATTTATTACTGACCAATGAACATAAGACATTACACGTTTTACATACTTACATTTAATGTGTATGACATTTACATTACTATACATACTACTCACACAAACCTAACCCAAAACTAAACAAACGTTATTTCACACCGGGTTTTTGTGAGGCCGAGTTACCACTCCGAAGACGTTTTGAACATGATAAAAAAGTTCTAACCCAACCCAAACCCAAACGACCTGCAGAACAAGCCCCGCGGACGGCCGGAGACCAAAGTTGATAATGGAGAATTGAAGGCTATTGTGGAAGCGGATCCATCTCAAACCACGTCCGAGTTAGCTGCAGGGGCTGCGGTGTTAGTGATAAAACTGTTTTAATCCACTTGAAGCAAATTGGTAAGGTGAAAAGGCTTGAAGGGTGGGTCATGAATTGAGCGCAGCAAACCGACAAACGCGCGTCGACTGCTGCGTTACATTACTCAACCGGCACAATAATGAAGGGATATAAATCGAAACACTACCTGTGATGAAAAGTGGATCTTGTACGATAATCGGAAACGCTGCTCGCAATGACTGAACCCTGGCGAACCAGCCAAAGCCTGCCCCAAGCGAAAATTTACTCAAAAAATGTTACTTGTGAGCGTTTGGTGGACTAGTGCCTGTGACGTTCACTACAGCTTTCTTAAATCTGGCCAGACACGATTACGGCAGATGTCTATTGCCAGCAACTGCAAATCATAATGGAAAAGATAGCTGCTAACGACCGTGGTTGGTCATTCGCTCTAGGCCACTGCTGCTTCAGGACAACGCTAGACCACACACTGCACAACAGACGGCTACCAAATTAGAGGAGCTTCAATTGGAATGTCTTAAGACATCCACCATACTCCCCGGACCTTGCTCTAACAGATTACCATCTCTTTCGAAACTTGAATAACTCCTTGCAAGGGAAAAAATTGCCAAATTAGAGGCGCTTCAATTCGCATGTCTATGACATCCACCGTACTCCCCGGACCTTGCACCAACAGATTACCATTTTTTTCGAAATTTGGGTAACTTGCAAAAGAAAAAACTCCGTTGGGGCAGTCCAAAGCGCCTTCAAAGATTTTATTGATTCCTGTCCGAATAGTTTTTTTAGTAAAGGAATCAATGAACTACCTATGAGATGGCAAAAGTGCATAGATAGCAATGGTATATACTTTGATTAAATAAATATATTATGTTTTAAAAAAATCGACTTTATGTTCCTCCTTTACAAAACACCAATTTCATATGTAATGACCTAATATTGTTATGACAAAAAAAATATGCCATTGACATCTTGAATGTTGATTAACATTAACATTTCCGATTGTTATTAAGGAAATGTATAGATTTCCTAGGAAATATGTCTAACAGTGCCGAAGCGTGAGAAATATCTACGAGGGCGGGTCAATAAGTCCGTGACTTTTGGAATAAAACACAGATTTTTTGATAAATAAATCATTTTATTTTTCAACGTGGACTACGTTGAAAAATAAAGCTTGAGCCCCTTGAGCTCTATACACTTTGTCCAACGCTTCTCAAGTTTTTTTATCCCTTCCAAAAAATATGATTTGTCGAGGTCCTCAAAATAGGCCTTTGTTTGCGAGATGACTTCATCATTGGAGTCAAATCTTTTTCCACCGAGCCATTTTTTCAGGTTTGGGAACAAGAAGTAGTCAGTCGGAGCCAAATCTGGAGAATAGGGTGGATGTGGGAGCAATTCATAGCCCAATTCATGGATTTTTGCCATGGCAACTGCACATGTGTGCACCCTTGCATTGTCTTGGTGAAAAAGAACTTTTTTCTTGGCCAAATGAGGTCGGTTTTTTTTCAAATCCTCATTGAAGCGGTCCAATAAGTTGGCATAATATTCCCCATTAATTGTTCTTCCCTTTTGAAGATAGTCAATGTGGATTATCCCACGTGCATCCCAAAAAACAGTCGCCATAACTTTATTGGCTGACAAACCCACCTTGGCCTTCTTTGGCGCCGATTCACCCTTAGAAACCCACTGTTTTGACTGTTGTTTGGTCTCTGGTGACCAAACAACACCAGTGGGGTTGTGATGGATCCATGTTTCGTCCACGGTTACAAAACTGCGCAAAAACTCCTCCATATTGTGATTAAACAACGCCAAACCTTCCTGTGAAGTTGTTACACGATTGCGTTTGTGGTCGACTGTGAGCAAACGCGGCACCCATCTTGCGGAAAGCTTTCTCATGCCCAAGTGATCATTCAAAATTGAAACCACTGAGCCATGCGAGATGCCTATGGCTTCCACAATCTCTTGCACTTTCAATCTTCGGTCGGCCAACACCATATCGTGAATTTTTTCTATTGTTTCGGGTGTAGAGACCTCAACTGGGCGTCCAGGACGGCATCTCGGCATCTTCAGTGCTTGTACGGCCACAACGAAATTCAGTAAACCACTTTTTTACCATTGAAATCGATGGTGCAGAGTCCCCATAGTATTTATCAAGCTTAGCCTTGGTCTCGGTAATGGTTTTCTTTCGCAAAAAATAATGCTTAATAAGCACACGAAATTCACTTTTTTCTATTGTTTCCTTAAGTTACTGGATAGTCTGATAAAGATAGCTGTAAAACACAAACTAACTGACGCAGCAAGTTCAAATTTTCATAGGAGTCAACTGACAGATGCCTGTTGACAGGAGTAGTGTTGCTTTTTCAGTAAGGAGGTTAGAAATTCAAAAAGTCACGGACTTATTGACCCGCCTTAGTATTATAATATAGAAGAACGATACTTATTTTTTATTGCGCTTAGCGCCATATGAACCTTGCCCGTGTTAAAATAATAAAAATCTAATATTTTTGTAATTTTTAATTTGTTTTTATTTCTATCAATATAAGATTCATTTTTATCCATACAAGCCGGTAAATTAATAGTGACTTTTTAATGTTAATTAATCTCGGCTCATCTCGTGCGTCCAACGGAATCGTTTCGTCACAAGGTGTTAGTTAAACCTTGCGTTTTGGGTGCACTGGGCGCAAATTATTGTTTTGTTTTAGTGCTGTATTTTAAAAAGAAATATGTATTATAAATAAGCAATATTCATATGACATAATCATATGATGAAGAGCCTTTAAATAAAGAATTTAAAAAAAAAAGAAATATTCATAGGGGAAGCCGGCTTGTATAAGCCTGTTATGTCTAATATAATTTATTTCACACATTTCCGTGCGATTTTAGAAATAATAATACAAAGACGGATAACTTACATTTCCGTTATCATATTATACAAACACAATTTCGTATTGTATTAGTTTAGCAAAAATACACAGCAAATTCGAGCCTCACAGCAGATGTCGTTAATCGCAAAGTGGTTTCTTGATTACGCAATATCTTAGATTGGGTCAAAAATCATAGGGCGGTAATCCGGAGTTTAGCGGCTTGCGGATATTCACCCGCACATATTTCCGCCCGATCCCATTACCGCGCGATATCGCGGGCCGTAATCCCGGTTCAAACGATCGCCGCCCGGCCCCACCCCGCCCTAGCCCGTGATACCCGCGCTGATTGTATCATCCATCTTTATTTTTTACGACGAAGTCGCAATTTTTATGGTCTACTTATATTTTCTAAATTTAACAGAGATACATAAACGGAGATAAACCGATGTAGCTTTTTTTATAAACACGCTCTCTTCCATGCCTTAATCAACACTTGCATTGAAGTAAGCCAGATTAACAAGAAGTAACATCGGATAGCCACGGCCACTATAGCCACACAATAAAGCCTGCCCCATGCGAAAATTGACTGAAAAAAAGTTACTTGTGAGCGTTTTGATGGACTAGTGCCGGTGTCGTTAAACTACAGCTTTCTTAAATCTGGCCAGTCGATTACGGCAGATGTCTATTGCCAGCGACTACAAATCATGATGGAAAAGCTAGCTGCTAAACAACCGAGATTGGTCATTTTCGCTCTAGGCCACTGCTACTTCAGGACAACGCTAGACCACACACTGCACAACAGACGGCTACCAAATTAGAGGAGCTTCAATTGGAATGTCTTAAGACATCCACCGTACTCCCTGGACCTTGCTCTAACAGATTACCATCTCTTTCGAAACATGAATAACTCCTTGCAAGGGAAAAAATTCAACTCCGATGCGGCAGTCCAAAGCGCCTTCAAAGATTTTATTGATCCCTGTCCGAATGGTTTTTTTAAGTAAACGAATCAATGATATGAGATGGCAAAAGTGCATAGATAACAATCGTATATACTTTGATTAAATAAATATATTATGTTTAAAAAAAATCAACTTTTTGTTTCTCCTTTACAAAACGCCAATTTCATATTATGTAGGTAATGACCTAATAAAACAATGTACAAATAATATATTGTCAGATCAGGATACTGACGTAATTTTAGTAACTTATAGTAATATTTAGTTAATGACTGATATTAATCTAGTACCAGGAATTTATTTACTGATATTTCAATTCGAATATTTAATTGTTATAGCAAATATATTTATCTCAACCTACCCAAGCAATTAAAGGTAAGTGGATATAAATATACCATTTTCTAAAAAGATCTATAACAATATCACAGTTTTAAAATAAAACAAAGAGATTTGTCAAAATTGTTTATTAATTCGGAAATAACATAAAACAACATGTGGGTAGCTATGAATTTTAATAAAAGACTCACTTTCTATTTGCAGAACACTCAACCTAACAAACAATAAATGACATTATATCCCTTGATATTATTATATTGCATAAGGTTTAAAATAGTTACCGATGCTTTAGATACTTTAAATATTAAAATCGTTTCGTGACTTGTACACTTAGTGCCGCCTATAATGATTCAAATCATAAAGCAATATGCATAACAGCTAGAAATAAAACCCAGACGATATTATACTTTGTACAACAGAAACTTCCCACATTTATTCCCAATTATAATTACAATATTGTTCTTTCAATTATTTATTTAAAATTATATAACAGAAGTAATAACCATAAAATATCATCAGGGAATATTTAAACAAATTAAAATTACAGAAATAACAAAACAAGTACGTCACCTGACAATATCAGCGTTAAGGCCTCCACAAACGAGAGGCCAATCGTTTCGGTTAGAACTGACGTCAGTTCGGCCTGAACAGATTCGAGCACATACACGGAAAAAATCGCATCCGACCGAACTGACGTCAGTTCGGCCCTTAGATTAATAACGCCTCCAATATAGCCTTCAAAGATAGTCTTCAAACAATTGCATCGTACAAAGTGAAGCAAGCTACAGATAGATGTAGGCGTAAGCATTACCTACCGACACGCACACAAACAAAACTTTTAAGTTGTGGAGTGTGTTGCAATTTGAAGGGACAATTTTTGCTGTTAAAATTGGAATTATTGTATTTGTTTTCCTTAATATCGTGAGATGTAAAAATATAACTTATATTTCTTTTTCAACCATCTGAACACTATTTGTGAACATTATTTATATTAAACTGGTATTAAAGAATATAATTATTAAGGATTATCTTAATACTGGCAATAAATAAATTGATAGTCACAAAAGCCACTGCATTTTTAGGTTTAATATATTGAAAGTATGTTAATTTTACCGTAAAAAAATATATAGTAGGAAATATTAGGTAATATAGAAATTAAATCGTTAGTTTTAAGCGACTTACGGACGCGTG
Source organism: Phengaris arion (assembly GCA_963565745.1). Lineage (NCBI taxonomy): Eukaryota > Metazoa > Arthropoda > Insecta > Lepidoptera > Lycaenidae > Phengaris > Phengaris arion. The sequence continues at coordinate 22,664,610 of OY751440.1, read as the reverse complement.
CTACTATGTGCTATTATGATAAGGTGTCATAATAGCATATGAAAAATGGCGTACCACATAGTATTTTGCATATTATGATTACTTATATAAAAGGCTATTTTCTACAAAACCACTACTAACAACTAAATTCCTACTAAAATAGGAAAAGGGAATAAAATACTAAATTTTTTCAACATTAATTCTGATCTGAACGGATGGACTGAACGATAATAAAATTAGACTGAATGGTAATAAAATTCGAGTGTAAAATAAAACCGGCAAAGTGCGAGTCGGCAAGAGGGGTTCCGTACAAAACAGAAAAAATCGGTTTGTTGTATGGGAGCCTCAAATTTTTATTTTATTCTATTTTTAGTATTTATTGTTATAGACTACCCCCCTACAGTCTTGGGGTTGCCACAGTTGCCATAGACTATAACTATTATAGGTTTTAATAACGAATACTGTCAAATTCTGTGAAAGTGTTAAGATCGCGCTCCTCAATTTAATTAGTTTCCGTGTGGAAAAACAAAAGTTACAAGATAAATTATTGTGCAACTTGTTAAACAATATTAGTTGGATAAGCGATAGTGTTATTTACGCGTAAAACAGTGGATTTTTGCTTAAAAACTGCAAAGAAATACGTGTTTGACACATAACCACTGGAGAAATAATTATTAAGTACCCTCAACTTTATCACTTTTTGATACTGATAAATTACATTTGAAGAATCGACACTGACACCTGTCAAATATAGTGATACCAGTTTCTAAAAAAAAATAAAAAAAACGAATACTCAAAAAATGAATTCCCAGAACAGTTCGAACTCAACTCAAATTAAATGTGCCAAGTGTAGTAAACCACCAAACGAGAAAAAAACCGCTACTTGTGACTCCTGCAAACTACTACTATGTAGTGACTGTCACGGCTTGTCGCCTACGGAAATCCGCGTTCTTGAACTGAAAACTGTTGCTCGCATGATGACTGTTCTTTGCAACAACTGTAAGTCTGTAATGTCTCAATTACCGGAGATATTAAAAAAGCTGAATCATCTCACGGAAGAAGTCCAGCAACTTCGATTACGTCAAAGTATGCTTGCGACTGAATCAGCTATTCAGGAGATGACTGAGCGAGCCAACAGGTCCAACAACATTATTATGTATGGTGTACCAGAGTCATCCAGTGACGTAGTTGAGCAGAGAAGAGAACATGATAAAAAAGAGTGTTCTACTATCATAAGTACCATATCTAAAGATGTAAACTGTAATGATATTAAGGTGTTTCGTCTTGGCGCCCCTAAATCCGGTGCGAGTGCCAGGCCGCGTCCATTGAAAGTTGTTTTACGTAGCAAAAACGAAGCAATTTATATTCTTCGCAATAAAAACAAGCTTAAGGAACCTAAGAATATAGTATCTGACCTGACTCCTCTACAAAGAGAATATTTAAAATACTTAAGAGAAGACTTAAACAAGCGCATTAGTGAAGGAGAAAATGATATAACTATAAAATATGTCCGTGGACACCCAGCTATTGTAAAAATGGAAAAACCAAAAAAAAACTAACTTCAGATAACTCACACTTAATACCTACGCCAAAAAGAAAAACAAACTATGGAATCGCAGGGGACAATTTGAACAAATCATTCTCAACGGCTCTCACCACAATCACAATACTTTACACAAACATACAATCATTGCCCTCTAAAATGGACCTCTTAACTGCTAGAGTAAATTCTCTAAGACCTTCCCTTATTGTGATCACCGAAACATGGCTTAAACCAGAAATACCTGACTCAATAATAAAAATACCTGGTTACGATATATTCAGAGATGATCGCATTGATAAACGCAGTGGTGGAGTTGCAATATATGTCTCGAACAACATTGATTACAATATGACGACAAGACTAAACACCAGATACTTCAAGAAGCATGAAAATTCAGAATGCCTATGTCTAGACATAAGATTGGAAAAAACATGTTTTCATTATGTGGTGTATATAGAGGACATGACTCCACAATAGATCATGACAACACTTTACTTGATCAGTTACACTGTGCATCATGTGAGAGCACCGTGGCCATAATAGGAGACTTTAACTATGGTAGAGTCAAGTGGCCACTTGAAGACATCGGGTACACAACACCAAAGGAGAGCAACTTCATTCAGTGGTACAAGAATACCAATCTCACACAATTAATAGATAAGCCCACTAGGTTTAGGCAAGGCAATCAACCATCAATTTTAGATCTTATCCTTACAAATGATGATTCGCTTATACGAGCTCGTAGCTTCTATTGACCACCAGGCCCCTATTGGAAAGAGTGACCACAACTGCCTATTAGCAACCATACAGCTGCAAGTACAAAGAAACAAAGACTCCAAAATCAAATCCAGGCTAAATTTCAACAAAGCAGACTATATGAAAATCAATGAAAAATTCCACACTACCATACCACTTGAAAACATGAAGGCAATAAATTGCGTTAATAACCAATATGACAGTTTCTTAAATACCTTAAAAGAAGCAATAAATCTTTACGTACCACGGATAAGAATTACCAAATCTACTAAAAACAAACCGTGGGTAACGAAAGACATGAGAGACCTTATTAACTACAAATTATCGCTATGGAACAAATACAAATTGACAGGACTTGATAAGCACTATAAAGATTACAGAAGAATAAACAACCGTTTAACAAGTCAAAGCAAAAATGCCCGTATGCTTTATGAACAAAAAATTCTTCATGCCAGACCTAAAAAGTTTTATTCCTATTTAAGGCAACAAGTGACATCAAAGGTTAGCATACCTACTATACTACTCAACAGACAAGGCCAAAATGTAACTCAGCCTTACGAAATTTCCAAAGCGTTCGCGGAACAGTTCTCCGGTGTTTTCCAAAGTGAGCCAGGATACCAGTTACCTACCTTAGACCCTACACTTAGAATTGAAGACTCTGTTGGGGAAATACACTTCACTGAAAACAAGATTAGCCAAACAATAAAAGAATTCAAATCAGATTCTTCACCGGGACCAGGTGACGTTCCTGTAACAATATTAAAAAATTGCGACATTTCCGAACACCTGGCAACAATAATGCAGATGTCCTATGACACCGGAACGCTACCAGATTTTTGGAAAACTGCAACAGTAACGCCTATTTTTTAAAAAGGAAACAAACTAGAACCGGCAAATTACAGGCCTATAAGCTTGACTAGTGTCGTATGCAAGATTATGGAGAAAATAATAGTAAGGCACATCCGACATTTCTTTAGTAAACGCAAAATTATTCCCGAGCAACAACATGGTTTTTGCCCCCACCACTCCACAATATCAAACTTGTTGTCTTGTCTCGCTGTATGGACAGAGCACTTTAATAAGAGAGAGCCTATTGACGTTATATATCTGGATTACGAAAAAGCCTTTGATAAGGTACCTACAAGAAGGCTCATGCAAAAATTGGAATTACTAGGAATACGTGGGAAACTACTTGCGTGGATTGAGGCATTTTTGCGACAAAGAACCATGCAGGTGCGAGTGGGAGAGGTAAAGTCAGATCACATAGAAATAACCAGTGGTGTGCCTCAGGGTTCAGTACTAGGTCCAGTGCTTTACATCATATACACTTTTGATCTTCCTCGCTGTCTCCATTGTAATGTAAGCGTCTTCGCCGATGACACTAAAATATTTGCAAACCCACTCACCAGCTTCGACCACCTCCAAGATGACCTTAACAAAATAGCTAACTGGTCCAAGCAATGGCTCATAAATCTAAATTCTTCGAAATGCACAGTATTGCATATTGGCAAATGCAATCCACACCTGAAGTATAAGTTGAATGATACTCAACTTTTGAAAGTCAATGTGCAAAATGACTTGGGAGTGAAGATTACATGTGATCTAAAGTGGGAAGAACAAATTACATGCATAACTAAGAAAGCTAGGAGCGAGGAGCTAGGTGAGGAAAGCGTTTCGAGTCCTGACACCAGAAATGATGCTCCAAATTCATAAAACTTTTATAAGGCCAATGTTAGAATATGGATTTCAGATCTGGAACCCCTATTTTGTTAAGGACATTGAACTCCTGGAGAAGGTGCAGCGTTCCTTTACTAAAGTACCAAGAAAAATGAAAAGACTGTCATATGAAGAACGGTTGGAAGCCTTGAGAATTACCACTTTAAAGGAACGCAGGGACAGTGGAGATCTAATAGAAACATACAAGATCCTAAACAGACATTATGATATACAGGACTTTCATAAAATATTTACGCTAAATGATAACACACATTTAAGAGGTCATAACATGAAGCTCTGTGCCAGTTTTTCAAATAACAACCCACATAAACATTTCCTGTGCAACCGTGTCGTAAGAGCTTGGAATAGCCTACCAGAGGATCTTATTGCATCCCAAAATGTGAAACAGTTTAAGAACAGACTTGACAGATATTTAAAACAAAAATCACTAAAAGAAGACAGAAAATAACTTGATACAGGCAATATCAGTTGTCTCAACTGCCTGCCTGATTAAATGAAATAAAATAATAAAATAATAATAAAATACGTTTATACATTTTGTCTTCACAATTACACAATTTTTTTTGTAATAATATTACTTTTCAAAATAAATTGGAATTTATTTAAAAAAAAAAACTGCCCATGGAAGAATGTATTTTTAAATTTTACAACGTATTTAATAACCAATTAAATAAATTTATTCCTAAGCGCGTAGTGCGATCTTCCACTAAATCCTGTCCGATCTGGTACACAAAACATCTAAGAAAATTACTTAATGAAAAAAGAAAATATCATAAGCGCTGGAAGATTTACAATAACCCTTTAGATTTTGAAACTTTTAAATTATTAAGAAAACGTTCAAAATTAATGGAACTAGAAAATTATAAAAAAGACGTGTGGCACTCGGGGACTGCCGCGGTAAAGCTATTGCATAGCATTTTGTATCAACTTATGCAAACTTTCTCATAAACAGCTGCTTGTGTATTCGTCCGATTTCGGAGCAGCTCGTCTCGATTCGAGACGCACGCACACAACGCCGTGTCGAAGACTGCCCAACTGAAACGACGTTAGACGATGCACGGAGCGTGAGGTTTTTTCGTTACGGAATTTCTGGATTCGGTCCCCGCGCTCAAGGCCCGCGATAGAAGCTATGCAATAGCTTAAAAATATATAGTTGACTCTGAAAACATGATTAAGACGAACCCGAAATGCCTATGGTCATATGTAAAGTCGAACTTTAATTTTGCAATTGCAAAATTAAAGTTCGACTTTACATATGACGACTTTACATATACGATATTTGCATGCAAACACAAAAAATGCATTATAAGGATAAATATGTCATTAATGGAAGAGATATATGTGACTTGTTTAATAAACACTTTCATTCAGTTTTTGAACCTCCAACAGTGAACGCTCAGCCCATAAATAATCTACAGCCGCCTAGTAATCCCCTGTTTCACATTGGAACTATTGAGATCACCTAAAACTTACTAACTAAATTTCTAAAATCAGTTGATCCTAAAAAAGGAGCTGGAACTGATGGTGTACATCCGAGTCTCGTAAGAAAATGTGCATCTGCACTAACAACTCCTCTAACTATTTTGTATAAAAAAGTTGTGTTCCTTTGGCATGGAAAAGGGCCTGGATAACTCCAATTCCCAAGGGTTCTCTAAGCGATAGCGAGATAGAAGCGATATAGAAAAATACAGACCCATCTCTAAGACCTGTGTATTTGTAAAGATTTTAGAAGACATTATTGCTCAACAACTATTTGCTGTTATCCGTCCATTTATTTCTCCGCAACAATACGGTTTCTATAGGGGAAGTAGCGTTGAGAGTAATCTTTTATCTTTTACGGAAATTATTCGCGATGCCTTTGATAAAAAATATCAAGTAGACGCCATGTACACCGACTTTACCAAGGCTTTTGACAAAATCTCTCACTACACCTTATTATTAAAACTACGGAATCTTGGTGTCCACGACGATCTGTTTCGCTGGTTAAGTTCTTATCTAAATAACAGGTGTCAGGTTGTTGTTTTAAAGGCTTTACTTCTAATTATAGGCAAATTACCTCTGTTGTGCCTCAAGGGTCACATTTAGCACCACTACTATTTGTTCTATACATAAACTTGACTATTATTTGTTCTATACAGAAATTTGACGACCTCAGTAGTTCGGCGCGTTGGTGCTCAAGCCAGGGGTCGTGGGTTCGAATCCCGCCGAAGGAACAAAAAGTATTTCTGTGTTCCTGGGTCATGGATTTGTATTAAATATGTGTATAATATAATAAAAATCTTAAATATATGTATAGTATAAAAGTATTAAATATACTTCCCGTTTTCTGGTACCTGTAACACAAGTTCTTCGGATACTTAGCATGGGGCCAGATTGACGTGGTGTGAAGCGTCCTTACCTTAGATATTATTATTATTATAAATGACCTATATAATGTTTTAAAAAATAGCTACACCATACTTTACGCCGACGATACAAAAATATTTAGAGTTATCCATATCACACACCACTGTGAACTTCTTCAAAATGATTTAACGTTTTTTGTAAATAAATGTGTGAAAAATAACCTTTTCCTTAACCCTGATAAATGCAATGAAATTACTTTTAGCCTCAAACATAAACCGATTTCATTTAAATATAAACTTGGTGGGAAATATTTAAAAAGAACATCAGAGATTCGCAATCTAGGTGTCTTAATGTACTCTAAGCTTACTGGACTTAAGTCTTATTTATTTATTTATTAAAATTATTTTACCTACAAGATACTATATTATAGCTATATCCGCAGTCACTTAGAGTTTGCTAGTACGGTGTGGTCTCCGGAATACAAAACTCACTCTGAGAGATTGGAAACACTACAGAAAAATTTTTTGAAGTGCTTGGAATTTAGAATGGGTAACTTTATACTGATTACGAATCTTCAATTTCGATATATAACAACCTCCCTTGGCAAAGCGCCGTCTAGTTTGTGATGTGTTCTTATACAAAATAATTCATAACATTGTAGATACACCTGAGCTACTTAGAAGTATTGAGATTCGTGTGTTCCGGAGACAAGAAAGACATGTTAGAAAAAGAAACCATTTTAGTGTACCGCAATCCAGGACTTCTAATGCTAATAATGCTTTTATTAGAAGGTCTTGCAATATATAATAAGTATTTTGATGATTTAGATCTGTTTCATTGCTCTTTAAGTAAAATGAAACAAAATGCAAATTACAAAATTAGAAACATTGTTATAAGCTGATCCGAATACATGTGTTGTGGCTTTAAGTTTTATATATTTATTACTTCTTTCTATGGAACTCTAGGTTTACGTTTCTTAATTATGTATTACTTTATAAAAATATTTTGTATTAAATAACTGTTAGTTCCTAAATAAATGAATAAAAATAATAATAATCATTACATCAATGACTCATAAACTAAGGTTTAATATTTAACATAGTAGTTATTATTTTCAAACGGCATCTATATTGGTGTAGCTAAATATTTAACGGAACTTGTACTATTAGTATTATCTATTCTGTGACGGAACTAACGAAACCAATTAATATATTTTATTTAAATTAATATCCGACTTGTGTATTTTATTACCGAGCAACATCAAGTATGTTTGCTTCATAAGTAAGTACTAATGTTTTATCGATATCTATACCTCTATTATATATAACCATATCTAAGGGGTACCATACACGTTCCGGTTTTCCTTCAGTTCGGCCTAAACGGGTGCAAAATCGTATCATCTGTGTGTAATTTCGAGATCGCATCAGTTGGCCGGATGGACAAGCGGTTCGCTCCTTTGTTGCCAATTCTGTTTTTGCGAAACTACTAAACTCGCGTCGTTTTCTACTAAAAACTACTAAGAGAGTACAGATAACTATAAAAAAGCTACTAAACATATAAATCCCTAAAAAACAACAAAAAACCACTGCACTTTCAGTTATAATATATTGAAAATTTGATAATTTTACCGTAATAGAAATATAGTAGGAAATATTTATTACGTAATATAGAAATTAAATCGGTAGTTTTAAGCGACTTACGGACGCGTGCTACTATGTGCTATTATGATAAGGTGTCATAATAGCATATGCAAAATGGCGTGCTACCATAGTATTTTGCATATTATTATTTACTGCCTGGCTATTTTCTACAAAACCACTACTAACAACTAAATTCCTACTAAAGAGGAAATAAAATACTAAATTTAGTAGTAAAACTTTGTAAAACAACTAAGTTGGCAACACTAATTCTGACCTGTACGGATGGACTGAACGGTAATAAAATTCGAGTGTAAAATAAAACCGGTCAAGTGCGAGTCGGCAAGAGGGGCTCCGTACAAAATGTAAAAAATCACGTTTGTTGTATGGGAACCTCAAATTTTTATTTTATTCTGTTTTTAGTATTTGTTTTTATACCGGCAATAGAAATACCTAAGTAGGTAGGTACATAATTTGTGATAATTTCAACTATTGAGCTATCCCGGTATAAGAAGGTTAAGATACAGCTTGGTGACAGACGGACGGACAGCAAATTCTCAGTAATAGATAGATAAGTTTTTACCCTTTGGGTACGGAACCCTAAAAATGGCAACGTGTTCTAAAGAATATTTATTAGAGTTCATTGAAGAATTTGAAACTTTAGAGCCACTATGGTTGATAAAATCTAAAGACTATTACTATAAAACAAAGGCAAATCATTTCTATAACAATTATTGCTGTAGTAGGTACCTATAGAAAAAATGTATGGCACAATAATTCGGATTCGTCGATAGCGTGACTACTGTTACAGCAAAATACAATTAATAAATAAAGTAATAACCTAACCAAGAGCATGTCACGACATTTCTAAGGAGGGTTCCGTAACTATCTACGCGCAATAGGATTTTTTTTTTTAAATTACTTCAAAAGTTATTGTCATAAAGTTATTACAGAAGCTAGGACAGCGGACAGACAGACAGACAGACAGACGTCCGTCTGTCCGTGAGTCACCGGACAGAGTGAAACTATAAGGGTTTCTTAAGTATTACGGAACCCTAAAAACACGTCCGAAGCTCGCCGCAAACCAGATGCGATTTTCCGTGTATGTGCTCAAATCCGGTCAGGCCGAACCTTAGACTGAAACGCCTAGAAACCGGGTACGAGCATGAAAAGTGAAGCAATCACTGTGAACAAATCATACTGAGCCATATCGGCTCAGTTTGTTCGAACGACCCGTCAGTTGTCGAGCGCTAGTGCATAACTACATATCCCGACTATTTTTTAATAGTCGGACATTATAACGGTTTGTGTCGTTATAGGGTGTAACAATCATCGGAAAAGAATTAAAAAAGCTTGGGATGTAACATTTCATATGTAAGTACTGACAACTTGACTTGACTTGACTGTACAACTTGACTTGTATTAAGCCAAATATTTAAAACATTTTAAAATAAATCACATTTTGTCGCCATCTTGCTGCTCTATTGTAAATTGCGAAAATGTTACTAGTAATAAGAAATTTATTTCAAAATTTTCATGGCTAACTAATAGTTGTAACTAAGACAGTTTTTTAATATTTTCTGATTTTTTAACTGTCAATTTAAAGTATTTTCAGCATTAAGATAATCCTTAATATATTCCTTAATACCAGTTAAATATAAATAATGTTTACAAATCGTGTTTAGATGGTTTAAAATGCAATATAAGTTATATTTTTACCCCTCACTAACAAATACAATAATTCCAATTTTAAGAGCAACATTTTCCGTGGAAATTGTCCCTTAAAACTGTACACACTCCGTGACACCACAGCATTAAAGTGTTCTGTGCGTGTCGGTATGTAATGCTTACGCCTACATCTATTTGTTGCTTGCCCTACTATGTACGATGCGTTTGTTTGAAGACCTATAGGCGTTATTAATCTAAGGGCGGAACTGACGTCAGTTCGGTCGGATGTGATTTTTTAAATGCCGTAATGCGTAAATATTTTTTTTTTTTAATTTAAACTTTAAATACTGATGCACGCGGCAGCCGAACCACGCGTTTTTACCGTTATTTTCGCCGCTAAATTAA